>WBMY01004605.1:195701-206472 GCA_013397315.1 Donacobius atricapilla
GGAGGTCGGGCTGGCTGCGCTGCCCGCCGAGCTGCGGGCGGCAGTGCGGGCCCTGGTGGGTGACCTCGACTCGCTCTTCACCGCCCTGGGCCTGCGGGAGGAGAACTTCGCTGTGGGAGCCCTGAGCAGGGTCGTCGCCGCTGAGCTGGCGAGCTACGCCCCAGCTAGAAACAGGAGGAGGACGGCCACCAGCAAGGCCTCTGTCATCTTTGTGGACAGGACGTTGGACCTTGTTGGTAAGAAATCCTCAGCTGTTACGGGCTGTCATTTTAGGGGGCCCATTCCCACCCCACTGGGAGGGTGTCAGATAGTGGGAACCTTGGTGACCTGGTGTTACCAAAATCCATATTCCACTTTGTACTGTGCTCCTCCCATCAGTATATAGCTCCAGTTCTGGGTCCTGGGTGGGATGGGTCTTGAGATCTGGTCTGCTAGAATACACTTGTTCAGTGGTTTCCAGGCAGTCATGGTAGAACTGCGGGCTTCTTCTGAAGCTTGGAGAAAAATTGCTTCAAAGCAGTAGTTACTGTAAGTTCCACTTCATCCTGCTCCAGTAGGAAAACTTGGAGTTCCAGCATTCTGCTGGTGATACCCAGTGTCCTCCTTTCTGTTCCAAAGCAGCTATTACCATGTGGGATATGTATACTATAATTGTTTGTCCCAGTGTCAGTTTCATGCTTCCTGGATTAAAAGCCCCTGCTCTCAAGCATCCAGATCATCCATTACTCACATTATCCAGTTGTTTGGAAAAATACCTTACAGGCTGCTTCCATGATCCCAGATGCTGTGCCAAAACTCCTAGTGCCAAGTGCATCCTTTCGTGCAGAAATAGCTGAAATGGTTTGGCTAGGTGGTGATCCCTGGTGGTCAGTTCCCCCCAGGGTCACACTTAACTGCCCAATGAACTGGTGCTGCTTTCCAAATTAGGAGAAAAGTTGGCATAACTGAGCTTGTTACTCTCCTGTTCTTCTTGCTTCATGTTTAGCATGATCTTACAGAATAAGCATTGTGTGGTTCGGTTCCATAGGCTAGTGGTTTGAAGAGTAATTGTTGTATTAAGCCACCTGGTGTGCAAACAGTTCTTCGTCTGGCAGCACTGGGAGCATGTTTAACCCCATAGCCATGGTGGTTACTTGCACACCCTTGTATCCCAGTGGGTCATAGAAATGAAGAGTAAAGCAGAAGGCTCTGCTGGAAATCTAAAGGTTTGTTTCTAGCACTTCCATTTTGCTGCAAACTAGAAACCTTAACTGTGCCTGCGTGCCACCTTGAGGTGTGAAGGAAATGATCTACATGTTTCAGACTCAGCCTTAAGGATTGCTGTGAAGTATCCAATGTATCTACTTGTCACTCTTATCTTTATATCTGTCTAAGCACATACACGTCTCTGTGTAACCCTTAGCCGTATCTATATGCCTGAAAGTGTTTCTGTACAATGTGTATTGATCTAGGAATGGCTGCATTTGCTATCCCCATCATACATACCTCCTGCTGGCATGCACAGAGTGTGGGCCTGGTTCTGTTTGTAATCGATAATTCAGGTCATAATTTTTTGGCCACCACATGTCATGTCGGAAGTACTTGGCACAGTGTTGCACCCTGAAGCTCGCCTGTTTCTGAGTTTTCCTCCGTATTGTTTTTCCCCCCATAATTTTGCCATTGTGTATCCTTGAACTGCTGTAGGGTTCGTAGCTGTCAACAATGTGCTAAAGAGCAGCCATGGATCCAGGCTGTTAATGCTGTGCTGAGGTTGGGAAGATTGATCAGAAGACTGCAGGAAAGTGGACTTGGATAGGGAGCCTTAAAATGAAATTGTGAGAAGAGTGTTGGTTTGGGGTGGGAACGGGGAAGGGATTTATTTATGCATTCAGGTAGTGAGAAGAAATAAAAACAAGAAAAAGAACCAGATGTGGGATGACCGGGAGCTGCCTGACAAGGAGGCTCTTGAGGAGGTATGAAGAGAGATAATTGGTACCAGCTTTAACCTGGGAAGGGAAGTGTGGAATATTGTACTTCAGTAGGAGAAGGTTTTTTGGAGATGACATCAAGGCTGTAGTGAGCAGCATTGGAAGGAAACATCAAAACTCATGGAGGAAAGATGAGAAGTTACAGAATTTGGTTTTTTAAGATTATATTCTCAGTATCCATGAATGGAATTAAGATCCCTGCAGGCAAATCATTCTTTTGTTACCAACAAATGCCTCCAGAATTCATTGGTAATTTCATTGAATTATTCCTATGCTTTGGATGTGATACTTGTGCTACCAAATACACTGCAAACTGAAGGAAGAAAAATCTAGTGCATTTCAAAGGTAAAGCTCTACATGAATCTGAATATAGTGCCACACAATAAGATTTGTTTCATTGGTTTGCTGAAAACTGTACAGTAAAAATATCCAGGGGAGGCAGAGGGTGTAGTTAGTGAATTCCTGGCTGCTGTTGAAGAATTGGTTGGTTGACTTTGCAAATTGTGTCAGCTACAACCTGTATCAAATGTCACCTATTTCAGTTTGTAAGTTGTAATGTAAAGAAAAAGTGAAATTAGAACAGCATGATACATAAGAGTTCTTGTATCCTGGAAGCTAGATGTTAGCCTGGCATGAAAACTCCTTTTTGCAGTGGTCAGATACTTGTCATATGAACACTCAATCTGCCTGTACTTCGGCAGCATTGAAAACCATCACCTGTGCCTTGAACACTGTTGCTCCTGAGAAGCTGCAGAGCAGCCTGTTGACTGACCTCAGAAGTGTTGAGTTGAGAGGATCAAAACTGGTCCCATGCACCCTTCTGAAGTCAGTGCAGTTTGAAAGTGACTCCCTGTGATTTCCTGTCCTAGTCTTGTGAGGTTTAACAGTCTTTTCAGGCCTGGTTGATTTATAGAGTTAGTCAGGGTGACAGTGACTTTTAAAACCTCCAGTAGATGTTTTGTGATTGATTTGATGAGGCATGGCAAAAGCCAGTGGCACCGGTGGACCAGTGGAAACCTCCAAGAAGTAACAGTTGTGGGAAAGAGACAGAGATGGTGCTGGCTGTTCATGGAAGCAGCTCGAGTACTCTTGAGTCCTCCCCTATGCCAAGAAGAAAGGAGGAATGTTAATAATTAATATGGGTTTATTTGCATTTGAGGTGTTTCTAGTTTAGCCAAATGTCTAGTTTAGCTAAATGTTTCTCACCTGCAGCATGTGTGGAGAGACATTGCTTCCAGTACATGGGGTGGAGGTTCAGAAGATTACCATCGATTTTCCCTACGCAACTTTGCAAGTGTTGTAGTGTGCCTTACACATGACTGATCTAGTAAGAAGAATGTAGGGATTTTGGAGAACAAGAGAGCTTAGGGAGTCACAATGACAACCCAACTCATTCCATCTGTGCTTCACTGGTCTAACTCTGACTGGGAATGGTAGAAAAGAAAGCTGCTGTCATTCTGTAATTGTTGCAGTCTTTGGTGAAACATGGGTAATAAACCAGCTGAGTGGTGTCCACCATGCTGGACACACGTTCCTTCTTTGCTTTCTGTGGATAAAGGCATTGCCAGCACAGATTTTGACTTCACTTTTCTCTTCCTTTTTCATCCTTGCTTCTCTTTTCAACTTCTTTTGTAATACAGATTAGTGGATAAACCATGGAAAACCACAGCTTACAGCCTGGATACCTGGCTGATGTAGAATTGCTGGAGACAGTCTTCTGCTTCTGCTATCCAAGAGCACTTAATAATCTGACCTCAGCAATGTAGTTGGTGTAAGGGCCTTGTTTGGATTTATGGAGCATGTGAAGCTAATTCAGCTGCTGAAACAGGTCTTCTCTGGCTTTGGAAATGATGAAAACATAAGAGCAGATAGCTGCCACACAGACAGATGTAGATGGAGTGGGACCATAGCCTGAGAGAACTTTTTCCTGTCTGTCAGTGGTGCTTCAAAAGTTCCCGTTTTTCTGTGATTAAAGGTAGGACAACAGAACTAAGCTCAGCACTGCTGTAGAGCCCTGTGTTGATGGCTGAACCATAGCTTAAGTGGCAGGCTACAAATACCTTTAACTTGTTCCTGACCTAAAGACAAGAAGGTTTCTGGTCCATCTCTCTTGATTTTATCTGTGGTGTTTGTGATGTTTTTCTGCTTTGACTTGGCTCACAGCCCTAATATTTTTTGAGTTGGTTGTAGAGCCTGTGTTCAGAGTTCATGAATGGAAAGAAAAGCATGTGTGTTTGAAATCAGGAAAATTGAAGAAAACATGCCAGCTGGAATTCAGAGTTTCTCTTGGAATATGGTCAAATTGACATTTTATACTTTGTAACTTGGGTTGGTGTAGTTATTTCATGTTTGTTTCACCTGAGCTGCCCTCAGTTTGTATAAAAGTGATGATCTTGATTTTGGCATGCTATTGGTAATTGTTTATTTTAATGTTAGGCTGGCCTGTCTGGGTAGCTATTTTTGCAACTTGTATATAGTCCTTTTAAGCACAGCCCTATTAGTTTAGTAGAAAAGTATAGTATGCATGTGAGTATATATATAAATATTTGCTTGCCTTTTTCAATAACCATTGCAAATATTAGAAAAATGTTTTTCATGTCTAAGTGTAAAATCAGTGAATAACTAGCAGCTGTAAAACTAAGTCTAATTTGTACTTTTAAAATGAATCTTTCTGAGATGTTGTGCTTTTAACTTTAGACATTTAGAAATAAATTTTACTTTTGTTGAAAAATATTTTTGAAAAGCTAAATGTGGTTTTGATGTTAAGAGTACCAGTGTCCTCCCCAAGACATATGGTTATTTTCTTTTCAATTGCTCATGTTTGTTTTTCTAGTTATGCACCTGATAGTTTTGGGATTTTTTTTTTTTTTTTCCCCCCTCAGGTGCAGTTGGTCATCATGGTGACAATCTTGCAGAGAAGATTCTTTCTGTGCTTCCCAAACTTCCTGGCCACAAGACTGATGTGATGGTTAACATGGTGGAGCTTACAGCACTGAAGACTACAGATGAAAGTTGCAGTATTATAGCACCTGGATGCTTAGCACAACCAAAGTAAACATTATTTTCTTCTTTCTTTTCTTTTTACTTTTTATTTTTTTAATATTGGATATGTTTGTTGTCTGCCTGTGAAAAAATGAACAGAGAACAAGTCTTTAAAAAAAACAAAACAAAACCATCAAGCTTACAGCAAAACCCCATCTGGTCATAATTCTGCTGGAATGTAATAGTCTATATGTGAGTAGGTCAGATAAGACTTCCAAAAGTGAGAGAATCTCAAGACCTTTTAGATTTGGGTTGTTTACATTGCTGTAGATGACTGTAGCAGGAATCAGTACAGATTAACACCAAGAATTCTCCTTGTGACATTTCTTTTTTTGCCTAAGTAATAGGTCATGCAAACAGGTAGGTCTCGATGGTGACTTCCTTTTCCCATAAGCCTCTTTATAAAGTTAGATGGATGATGAATTTTTGTTAGAGTATCTGTTAATTTAAGGTTTTATCCCTGTTTTCAAACACAGTATTTGTGGAGAAGGATAATAAGGCACAAATTCAGGTATACAGACAGCTTGACGGGGGCCTGATTTTTGCTTTAACAAGAATAACCTAAAGCAGTAACTTCAAACAACTGTACTTAGCTGTGTATAATGTGTAAAGACTTTACAAGCCAAGTGCATCAGATTTGATGTTTCACTTTCTTAATTTAGTTGTCCAACCCAATACTTTCCTGCAGCTTCTGTTACTATGCAAGAACTAGGAAACATAGCAGGTGCTGGTTTCATTCCACAACAAAAATTTTTCTCAGCAATGCTTTAAATTAATACAGTGCAAAGGAGATTGACAATTCTTTCTTTTTTACTATAATGCTCTCCTCATATATTTGAAAATGGTTTTTTGAGATCAGCTATTTAATGTAGTTTCTATTCTTTTGACTTGTTTTGTGATTTTACACCTGCACTGTATCCTTTTTCTTCCCTTCCCCAACAAAGATTTCACAGATTTCCACCGCTAGGAACATATGTTCTTTATTTTCTCAGAGCCTCCAGATCCTTTGTCACCTTCCATCTCTCACACGTGCTGTAACTGAGTCCAGTTTCTAGGATTTACATTGCATACCTTCTTCCATAGAAGTTGGAGAGGAAACGTTTCCTCATAGAGGTGGACTCAGTTGTAACTTGCTGCCAGGGTGACTAGCTTAAATAAAATTTGTTCTGGTTTGCTTCTTGCTGTCAGCTTTCCTGCTGATTCCTGAAGTAAGTGAGATGTCCTTAAAGATCTGTCTACACAGCAAAAAGAAGAGGTCATTGTCCATAGCAGAACTTTCTGGTAGCTTTTTATGCTAACTTTGAGTAGCTACCAGAAATAAAGAAAATTCTTTCAGTGTAGGCTAGGAAAAAAAAAAAGATATTTACTGCCCTGAGATTTTTGACCTGTGCTACCACTCTAGTGTTTCTCACATTATTGACATTGAGGAGACTAAAGGTAGTGCTGGTATGCCTTCCCATGGCTAAATTATGACTTGAGTCATGTATTCATATTTTTAGTAACTGCTGACAGAGTTGCAGTATGTTCTAAGGTGGCTAGTAGTATATGCATCAAGGTCTGTTTGCCTATTTGCTGGCTAATGGGAAGGTGCCCTCTCTTAACAGTAGTTAGTATTAACATATTTTGCTAAGTCTCACATAGACACAGCTGATTAAAGAACAGCAGGATTTGGCTAGAAGATGCAAGTGTAGCAAAGTTGGATGACAGCAGCTGATTCCTGGTACCAGTGGTGCCATTAACACGCTGGTCTGCAACAGTTTCTTCAAAATACCCTCCGGCTGCAAACTCGTAGTACAGAATCTGTTACACTGGAAATTTTTAGGAACAGATCAGGCAAATGTTTTAAAGAGTCTTAATCTTGCCTTGTAGCCCAGCAAAGGGACAAGATGACCTCTGAAAATCTCAGAGGTCATCTTGTTATCACTGTTCACCGCTGAAGAAGAGTTGTGGGCCTTAGAGTCACCAAACTCCAACTGATGCTGTGATGTTCAACCTGTTCTTCACTTCTTCTCCAACTATATAATGATCAGGAATAATTCCTAGTTTAAAATAGGCATTTCCAAACTAGCTTTAGACAGCTGGTGAAGAGTGCTTGAAACCATAACAGTGGCTGAATGTGTGGCTGCAGGTGGTAGTTTCCATTCTTTTCAACAGGACTATTTCAGTATTGGCTTATAAATGCTAACATTAATCATCTTTGCTAGTGTAAAATGGTTGTTTTTCTGCAGCATTGAAATGGAGTAGATTCCCACCAGTAGGTTTCTGTGTCAATTCCATAAGAAATTCCTTAGGATGTTCTCAATTCCTCATCAGCTTGGTTGTTGTCCTTGGTAGCTGGCTCAGAACTGTGTTTCTTATAATTGAAAACTTTAGTCTTCATTTGTATTTGTAAATGATGCATGGCAAGGAGGGTTCTTCTGCTTCTAAATTTTCTGTTTACTCTGGTGAGTGAAAGTGCCAGTCCTTCCCCCAGAGACAGGACCAGCAACTTCAGTTACACCCAAACAAAGTGGGTGGGGGCTCTTTCACAGGAAGTTTTGTGATCAGACTGTGGCATTTCAGGCTCACATAATCAGAATATTTTTTAAATGTTTTCATTGTTTTCTCTCAAGTAGTATTTGAGCATGCTGTAGTGAGAGGGGAGAGAGAGTCTGGTCTTTGCATACAGCTTGCTATATTTAACTTCTCTTATGGCATGCCACTCCGGCAGAAACATCTGGGCTCAGTTACAGAGTTAGCAAACAGAATTAATGAATAATTTATGGTTGGTGTGGTGAAATAAAGCAGGGTTCTTTTTCTCAAATCTAAGAAAATAATGGGCTTCTTTAAAGAATTAGATGAAAATGTAAATGCCATATGCTGCTTGAGTTACTGTACTTTGAAGGCGCTCTCTTTGTGAGGAAGGGAATTTCTTTAAAAAAAAACCCAAACTATTCTACAGTTCTTAATTTTTTTTCTAGTCTTATTAGCCTCAAAAATCTCACGGAGTAGTTGTTTTCCCTACTGTAGTCACTGCCATGTTGCTGTTCCAGTGTGGATGATGATAGAGTTATGCTCTTTCAGAATCGTATCAAAGTATTTTATTCATTTTATGGGTATTTTATTCATTTATGGATGTACATAACAGAATGGAAACAGTCTATAGGTATCTAGCTAAAGATACCCACTCTTGATCAGAACTGCTGGTATCTGATTCAGAAAAGTAGTAGCCACCCTGTCCTTTCAAACAAGTGATGCATAATAGACGTGAAATTGTAATGAAAGTTTAGTGATAGGGGTGGTTTGAAAAAATTGATGACAGTTCTCTTGCTGGTTTTTGTATTTTGATGACCCATACCGTGTTTTTGGAGGAATTCTTCTTAATTTCAGCTTCTGATTTTAAGCAGACACGTAGTGGCTTGCAGGTGTTGTCTGTTTGGATAAATGTCAAGCTCTGTGTGTTTGTGAGCAATCCATCCTGTACATTTGATAACATTTTGGCCACATGGTTTCTCAAAGCACTCATCTTGTGTTTTTAGGATCTTTTTTAGCATGTTGAAGTGTCTTGCTGTCAGTAATTAGTTAATTTTGATGGAGGTTTATCTTTTCTGCCTCTTGTGAGCTGGGAGCTGAGGTCCATGAAGCTCCCGTGGCTCCCTAAAACCCCAAATGAAGGTTCAGATGCCTGAATCCTGGTCACAGACCTGTTGTGTGTGAGAAGTAAAGATTTATATGACACTGTGGGCAACTGAGGGAATATCTATGTCTATTCTTTTTCACTATACTTTTTTATTAGCCAGGAACACTTTTGATATGCTCCCCTATTTTGCTGAATAGACTGAATATTTTTTTTGGTTATGCACATTTCCAGAGCTGACTGAATAGAGGTTTCTGGCCTGTTTTTCCACTCTTCCTTTCCTTCTCTAATGTTTGAAGTTTTCAAGCTTCTTAGAATTCAGTATGGTGTTAAAATCTTATAAAAAGTCCAGATTTTTATTTAAAATATATATGTATTCAGTGCAATCTACAAAGAACCATTGGAGTCTTACAACAAGCATTTTTCCATTAAGTTGAAATAATGTAACACAGCTTAATGTGGCACAGTCCATGTTTGGGCTGCTATGCCTAAAGCAATTCAGTAAGCAATATAGCTGAGCTGTCTTGGCACTTTTGACAGAGCAGGTGGAGCCACTAAATCATCTGTATTTGCATTGGGGGGAGAAATAATAAGTTGAGAATGAAGTGACCACGTTGATGGGTGTGATGCAGAAAGCATTTTTATGCAGGCCAGATGTTTAAATCACAGCACCCTCAGACATCTTTCTTTGGGTCTTGTATAAGGAGTGCAAAGGTAGGTACGCTGAGAGAGTGGGTTAAAAATTAGGACATTCCTGGAGATGGAATGATACAATTTTAATGTCTCATGTTAGTGGCAGTTGAAAATACAACTCCCAATCATCATTAGTTCTGAAGTTGTTATTCACATTTTGGACTGATTAATACTTTTTACAAATGCTACAATTTGGATGGAGAAGAAAGCCCTGCTCCAGCTGCATCTTGGCATTTGGGTGTGATGTGATGATTCAATGCTCCTCTAGTACTGGTGGGACTTGGACAACCCCAAATGTAAAGGAAGGCCATGAGGTGAGAGGACTAGTATTCCAGTCCTGGTTCTGCTTTCAGCTTGCAGCCTGATCTCAGATAGGTCACTTAATTCCTTTCTACCTCGGATGTCTCTTGTAGTCCTTGTCCAAGGAACTTGTTTTCTAAACCAGTAAAACAGGGAATTTCTTAGGATACAAGTTTGCATACTGAAGGCAGAAAAATCCTAGGGGTTCAGATATGTGGGAGTGCAAGTAAGAGTGCAGGTGAGGACAAGGCAAGTTAAGGTGTCAGGACTATTGAACACAGGATCTCCTTTTGTGCTTGCTTTGGTACTGTGCCCTTCCCACTCCTACTCACAGTGCTTTGTTGCCCTGGAGAGGGGAGACAGTTTTGAGTTGTTTGCATCTGGCCGCCTTTCCTGGGAACTGATGGAATAGCAGTTCCAGTGATCTCTGTATGACACACATTGCAGTATTCTTTGAACAGTCACATGTATGATGTCAATTTTGAATGAAAGATTTTTTTGTGTGTATATAGCAAAGAAAAGGGCAACAAGAATTAAAACTGAAGAGGAAATTAAAATCTCCCTTTAATCTGCGAAATAGACTTTTTTTGAATCGTTGATTTTATTCTCTTGGAGTTGTTTTGTTTGATTTTTTTTTAATCAGGGAACAAGCATCTGAAGGATATTGGTGTTTTGTTTTTTTTTTTTTTAAACCGCATGGTTCTTGGATCTTTTTGGTATTTTCAATCCCTTAAAAAATATTTCCTTTACATCAGCTGTAGATATTAATTAGGAAAAAAACCACAACTTTTTTTTTTTGCATGCATTTGTTTTTAGAACCTTATAATGAGAAGGTAACTTGGGACAGTGTTATTCTTGAATGAGCTGGAAATCTATGGCATAAATTAGAGTAATCTTCCTTTCTGGAATGTTCATATTAAAGAGGAAACATTACTATTGCAGTAAAAAAATCCAGATGTCGTGACTATATTGCTTCATACCCACTGCAAATCTTGCAGAGGAGGAAGGGTAACCTAAAACAAAGGATGGCAAGGCTCTTATAGATGGGGAGAGAGACAGCTTCATGCTAAAAATTGCTTTTGGATCTGTCCCGGTATGTTGGTGGTGGCTCAGCAACAGCAGGGTTCTCCCTGCCCGTCCCTGCTGCTGGGGG
>WBMY01004605.1:206497-387353 GCA_013397315.1 Donacobius atricapilla
GGGGGGGTGTTTTTCCAGCTTTTCTGCTGCAGGACACTTCCCCCTGGTGGAAGCTGCCTGCTCCTGCTCTCCCGGGACCCACCGCCTGTCTGCTGCCGTGCTCTGCTGAACTCTGCTCCTAAAGATCGTTTAAAACCTAAACTCAACACCCTCAACACAAAAAACCCCCCAAACCAACCCCAAAGAAGCCACCACCCATGGTACAGCTGTTTCTTATCTGCTTTTCTGAACAAGGTGAGCAGCACTTGGGGAGAAAAGGAGGTTTTAACGGCAGAATTTGTGAAAAGCAGCCATCCCACTGCATTAAATAAAACTCTGAAACTTTCTTTCACCAATGACAAGTGAAATTACAGCCTGGCCCTGTGCTTCCAGGACTCCTGCTGTGCCACTAAGGTCCATTTTCAGGGAGATGAATTGTGCTTTAGAGGGATTTTATGTTGGTACCTTTTGCCTTTTCAGCAGTTCAGCCAGGAGATGCTTCACAGAGTGGTGGATTGGGCAGTAGGAATGCCCCAAACGCAACATTCCTTCCTTTTCGCCCCCCCATGCTCCTGGACTGGCAGCCTTCCTAATCACTTTATTGTACTCATACAGGCTCAGAGCACAGTCCTGAATTGAGGCCTATTTAGAGTTTCCTCATTGTTTGAAATTTCTCAGGGCATCTTCTTGTAGGAAATAAGAGCCCTGGCTGGATCAGCTTCTGGGGTTTGTCAGTCAAGACAAGCTTTCCAAGAGATGCTTTCTGCTCAGTTTCAAACCAGCCTGAGTCAAATGAACATAACTGACTGTTGTCACAGGATGAGATGAACAAGCTGATAAGATTTATTATATTTTACAATAAATGTGTATATTTGCCCGGATCCTTTCAACATGGGACCTCCTTGAAATGGAAAAAATGAAGGGGTGAGAGGGCTGTGCTGAGAGTAGAAAATTCTAGAAAGAGGTCAAGACCTCTAGCTTGCCTGTACTAGTAACAGCATTGCTAGAAGACTTTGTTGCCACGCTGCAAAATCCCAGTTTGCTGCAGTAGTGAGTCTGTTGAGGTAAGCAGCAGAAGAATTTCAGGAGGGTTCTTCGTGCGACCATCCTCCTGCCTAATAGGTGCCACATTTTTGTCAATTGTCTGTTATGACAGGGCTCAGAAGCCTTAGAAGTTGTCTTCTAGATAAGAGGAAGTTTGAAGCTTATTTTCCTTGAGATAAAGAATGAATTGGACTGACAGGCTCTTGGCATCAGCTGGGTGGCTCTTCCTTATCTATGCCTCTCAGCCCACAAAAGCGACTTCAGAGGGTTGTGGGAAGCTGGACTGCTCAAGACTTCATTCTTGTACTTTGAGAACCTCTAACTGCCCTCTTTGTCTAGGCTACCCAGGCTTAGTAATGAAAGTGTTAAGACAGAATTCAGGCCGTTTCAAAAAATTTTTGAAGACAGATTTTTAGTTCTGATGAAGAAAGAGTCCCTGTATTTATATTATTCTCAATATTCTCTCTCTCTCTCTCTCTCTCTCTCTCTCTCTCTCTCTCTCTCTCTCTATTTCNTCTCTCTCTCTCTCTCTCTCTCTCTCTCTCTCTATTTGAGTTCTGCCATTAAGTCCTAAGGTTTTGACTTTCCTTTGTCCATGGAAACACACTTTGAATCCTACCCTGAAGTTGTCCGGCCATCAATGCAACTGAGTACTTGCATCTTCACATGGTTATCAGAGCAAGGTAGCTTAATTAATGCCTATAAGGAAATTCAGTGAGTACAACCCCTCAGATAGTTTATCATCTAGCCGTTCCCTTGTTACCATTGTGCTCTGTTCTGCAGGCTCATTCCTTGCCAGATATAAAGAAGGACAAATCTCTTTCTGATGACCTGTCAGACTACTGTCTGCAGTCAGGACAGAAAGCGAAGATCTTTGTGTTCCTTAGAGGCAATGGTTTTTTGTCTCTAGCATTTCTTTTAAAACTGACATCACTTTTCTCGTTCCCTTAAAGTTTTTGTTTGTGAATTTTGTTTCTTTTTTCCCCTGTGTAAGTTTGCAAAGTGCTTTGTCTTGATGTGGCCACAGAGCATTTTCCTACAGATGTATTCAGAGTTTAATAGTAGCACAAAGACTGTGTCTGTTTAAGTAGACTTTATGGTTCTCTAAAATGAGCTCTGATCATTCTTGTGTTGTAGTACTATCTCCTGGAGACTATTGCTTTGGCTGATGTTGTGAGATTTCTAAGACTAGCTCTTACTCTGCTTGGCCATCTGCCTTCAAGTTTGGCTCCTGAATGACCTCAGCAGTGAGGTTTTAAAATGCAGTGATATGCATTGGCCTTATTACATACTGTGGAATTACTCATTTGCTGTTCAACCATAGTGCCAGAAGAGAGAGTGACTGAGTGACCTGGAGGGGTGTTTCCGTTTATCATTTTCATGCTGTAAAGTAAGCCTGCTGTATCTTACAACAAAGACAACAGAGACAAATGTGCTGTAATAGGCTGATGAGAAGAACAAATGACAGCTGCTCATTTGGATGACGAAGTAATGTTTGGGAAGGAAACAGTATTATCTGTTGGCAACAGGTCTGATTGCAAGTTTTGACTATATGGTTTGGGTTATTTAATGATTTCAGACCAAATATGAACCAGGAATCCAAGTTTACACTGGCTTAAATTAATGGGAAGTGACCTATTTACCTGTCAGAATTTGATGATGCTTTTACTTTGAAAAATATACAGAATCTTGCACAGAGAAATACTCTGGTTTTATACAGATAAATACATACACAACTATTGATTTTAACGAAATTGAGCCAAAAATCCAACACTATTTTCTGCTATTTAGCACGCTAAATAATATTTTACATGGTTCTGTTATTTAGATGGCAGATCTTTGGAATGCAATTCATGATGCCTCGGTCTAGTGTTTACTTGTGTGTGTGTGTGTTCTTTTTCCTGAGGTGTAGTTAGAGGATGCTGAAATGGGTATTGGTACTTTGACCAAGCCAAGCCAGATGAACTGCAACCCTCAAGCAGTTCTTCTGCAGGTTCTGGATGACTGTGCTCTTAGTTTCCATAGGTTGTGAGTATATATTTTTTAAATGATCTTCGACTGGAAAAGATTTCCAACCTCTGTGGGAGAGAAAAAGTTTTATGACCTTACCTAATTCTCTGCACAACTCTACTACTTATTTAAATAAGTAACAAGAAAAATCCATATCAGGTCATTTTCACTAACTGGAAACAGACAGAACACACGCTGGATGTATACGCTGCATGTGGCTGCTTAAGATCCAGTTACCTACCCCTTAAAAAAAAAGTGAAATTAACCTCAACAGAAAAAGCTGCAGTTCTTATTGATGATGGGAATGGGCCGTGGTTTCAGACCTTCTTTGACAGGTCAGAAAAGGCCATCAATGGGACACTTGGTTTGGTTGTAAGGAGGGTATGTGGAGGAGGAGGGAATTACACAGCCCCAAACGCACTGAGATTATAGAAGCCTGTTTTAGGAGGAGGATGCAGAGTTAATATTGAATGACTCCAAAAATTGACTGAAAATCCAGAGATTTTGGATTAGGAAAAAATTCTACTCCCATCACTCATTCTGTGGCAGGCAGAAGTGTATTAGGAACAGGTTGTGAGAAGATATCCAGAACACAGGCGAAATACATGCAATGTGGACAGAAGTCCTTATCTGTTTCTCATGATAGATCAACCAGAGTATGGAAATGGTTATAAAAATGAAAGCCTGAGGCTGGAGCCTTATTCTCTCTGAATAGTTGTCAGTTTGGTTTTGAAGGCTAGAATTGTCCATATTAGGTTTGCAGGAGATCTGAGGAAGCTAGGGCTCTTGGTTTGCATTGAAACTATGACAAATATGCTACTTTGAAGTAAGAGAGGGGAATAATGAAGATATGCAGGACACAGCCCTTGAGTTGATCTAAGTTTCACGAACAAGCTAGGAAAGAATCTGGCCCTGCATGTTCAGAGATCTCATCTTTAAGATGTAAAGACTGCTTCAGATTTTTTTTTTTTTTACAATTTATTTAGGATCTCAAAGTATCTACTTGAATACTTGTTCTCAACTCATAAAAAGGGTATCCTTTGACTCTTTTGACTAGTTATACCATAAGACTTACTAAGCGGTGCTTTTTGTGATAACTAAGTCATTTATGCAAAAAGTTGTCTTTCCATCTGTGATGAAGATGTATTTTTGTACATTAAGCCCTCAGAATGGCTTAGTCAAGAGGTTGCATTGATGACTTCAGGCTTTAGGCAAGCCAATGAGGGAGGGAGGTCAAAGGAGACTACCAAAAATTTGCCTTGTAAATCAAAAACACTGAGGAGAAGGAATTCCTGGCATTCCATGGTATCTGGGTTTATTTTCTTACATTTTTCTAATAAGAAAAACACACATCAGATGTGTTCTTGGTAAATGTTTTCACTTATCTCTCTCTGCTGCCAAACATGACCCAAAATACATTGGTCTTACATGCCCTGAGGACATCTACTGGATAGCTAAGCAGTGCATCTGTAAAAGTGGACTTGGCACTGCAGTGCAATCCCTAAATGTAGATTCAATTGTCAGCACCTCATTACTAACTGTTCTTTCCCTGGAATCATTTTTATTAAAATAACATTATGCAATAGCTTTAAAACATGGAGCAGAATGCTCTAAAGTAACCTATTGTGTTACATGTAATATTCTCAAACAATATGTTTGTTGTAAGGATCAGACTTTATATTTAGTATAATTCATTACTTTGTCCAAAACTGAAATTAAAATCCCTGACAAGTCACTCTTTAATATACACTTTTTACAGAGATGCTTGCCAAGAACTTTACTGTACCTTGTAGTGCACAAAATCCTACTCAGAAGCTTTCAATTAACTTGATTCATGCAGTAACTCAGTCTGGCATTCTGCATAAGCTGTCCTGCAGCTTGTAGGAATGAAACATTTTGCTGAAACATTTTGTCGGACTAAAAGGCAACCAGTTGAAACTCAGATGGGTTTAAGTGATGGTTATGAGTAGAAAGTTTCAAGAAATTATTTATGCACTTTTTTCCTTTCACCCTGCAGAGTTTGGCCACTGTTAGAGGAGCAAGAGTGAATTTTGGGGTAATGCTGGAATGATGTCCTGTTTTATTACAGTGGGCAAGAGGGCTAAGAGGCCTGTGATGTATCTAGGAAGCCTTTCAGCATCAATCCTTCCCTTTACCTTGTGAAGTAGTATATATCCATATCTACTAATTGCAAAACAGAGTGGATCAGGTCACAATAAGCAATTCCACTTCTGACAGAAACAATTTCACTTTTCAGTGATTTTTTCATTTGTTTGTCTTGAAGGAAGCAAACTGGCCTCAGTGTTCATCTGGATGTCAGTTGTTTTGTTTCTGGCAGTCTTCCAACTGCTGTGGTGTGCTTGGTTGTTTATTTGGACCAGTCCGCATTTAATTGTTGCTCTGGGGTCTAAAGATCAGGTGTCACTTCTGCTTTTGAATGGTGATGGACAGCTGGAATAACCTTTTTAGTGTCGTTTTTTTGTTGGGTTTTTGTTTGTTTGGCGTTTAACTCTACTTGACAATGAATCCACATGCTATTCCAGGCTACACATCTTACATTTCTATTCTTTCTACGGGAGACTTTTTAAAGAAATCTCTGAATACTTCCAAGGAATGTATTATGACTGTAGGGGTGGGGGTGGAAGAGAAGAATAGGAAGGAGCACTCCTAGACCTGGTCCCAAGGCTGAGTCAATACAGAGAAGCTTAGTCCTGAATACCTGTCAAGAAGTGACAACAGTACCATATATTTGGTTGGAACTGAAACTTGTTTTTCCAATTTCAAGTATGATGCATCGTTATCCACAGAGTGCCTCAGTATCACCATAATTGTTTAAGATCCCCTTTAGTACTACTTAATAATGGAAAAGTTTTCAAGTAGCTAAATGTGTTGCCTGTAAAAAGGGCTCTTCTGCAGAGACGAGTGCTGTGAAGCTATTGCAGAAGGGAGGGAACCTTAGCAGCTCGTTAATAGATAAAAATCCTAACAGTATGTATTATATATTTTTAAATAACATAATTTTTAAAAGGAATAGCTAGGGGTTAGAGGAAGGATAGAGTTAAACTCTTCTGAGGTGTCGTGACCACATCTTAGAGCTAGGACACTTTGCCCAGTGTATAGTTAATCTGCTTTTTTCTTTACACAGAACATGTTCAAAATCATGTCTGTATACAAGATGGAGCTTAGTGGGATTTAATACTTCAAGGATTACTAAGACTGAAAGGTCAGTTGGCATCTGTCAAAACCAGCCCTGCTTTCCTGAGATGCTTCTTGTTTGTTCTCCATTGCCCTCGAAGTAAACTGCTAGCTCCCTCTGCTTCAGCTGTCAGCAAATAGGGTTAAAATGATCCAACCTTGTGTTTGTTAAGTACACTTGCTGTAGATCAAAAAGAATAAGCCTTAAAAAAAGATTAATAAAATCCATCTTTTCTTGATAGACTTTTAGTAAAGTTTTTGAGATAATCCAACTTTTGAAAGAGATACAGTGAAATTCATATATTTTAAGACATTCAGAGGCATTTGGTTGCACGGTAATAATCATGCAAGATTAGACTTCAGAGGTTCTGAAGTCGGTAAGTAACTGTCATAAAAGGACTTCAGGCGAGGATGATGATCTGTTTCTTGTTGATACAATTGCCAGGCATGGCTTCTGTTTCAGGCTGTTGGCGTGACTAATGCTTCCCTTCGACTCCTGCTTCAGCCTGGCAAGCAGCAACAGCTTTGCGTGGGTTCCTTTTCCTACATGCCTTACCTTTTCAAACATGCCTTTGTTTCCTCAGGACTTCTCTCAGGGTAGCATCTTCCAGAATAAGCCCAGTGACAGAAAACATTGCAATTTGCACAGTAGTCATGTAATGGTGTGAAACATCAGTGGCAGTTGGTTTTGTAGAATGAGTAGAGCTGGCTTCAGAAATTTATTTAGGTTGAACCTGCTCCTTCACCAGCCATTTCATGCTGGTGCCATTGCTTCTTCCAATAGTTCACTGGGGCAGCCTTACTTGTTTAGAGGAATTTTCTTTCTAGGAAAACATTTGATAGCTGATTCAGAAATTATCTTGTAGCAGTATCAGCTGCTGTATGAAGTTGGAAAGCTAGGTCATCTTGCTTACATGACTTCCATTGTGTGTGTGTGTGAGTGACAGTGTTATATTTAAATCAGAATTTTCCTAGGGGAGCTTTGGTGTACTGGTCAGTAACCTAAATCCAGTAATTGTAATTTGCAGTCAGCAGGGCTTTATGGAATTAAGTACTAGTTCTCCTTTTCACAGGGTAGTTTGGGAAGATGAAGAGTCCTGATCCAAGCAGTGTTTCTCTGCAGTATCAGCCTCTTCTGTTTAGTCAGTTTATTTTACAGATTTGATGTACTGCATTTGGATGCCACAGGATATGTCAGGCATGATGATTTATATCTGTATTTTCTTCTGATGTCATAAATAGAAATGATCGGGTTTATCTGCCTGTATGGCTTTGTTAGTATTGGCATGTGTCATTTGCAGAAGGATATCTATGAGAGGAAAGGTAGTCCAGGAATTGCAGAGATTTTCCTTAATATTTAGCCCACAAACAGATCCCTCTTGATCTTGAGAGGTGTTGTATTTGTGAGGCTTTTGTGCGTTCTCAGTGCTGCTGGTCGCAAGCTTATACATGTAACATAACATGTCCCTAACTGTAGCTTAACAACAGCAGTCAGTGCAGACTTAGGATAGAGGGTTCGTGTTGCTTGTGACAGTAGTAAGATATTTATAAATATTACAATTTGGGGCGTGTATTTTATTCCATCTCTGGACTGTTTGATAACTATTTTTCTACTAATTTCATTCTGATTGCATAGCATTTTCTAGAAAGGCAGAGTTAATTCATTTTAAAATTACTAAAAGGAATTGCTAGTCATTCTGTAAATCCTCCAAATCAAACTATGGCTTAATATGGAGTTTATCTTCCTATCTTTTCTACTGCTAAGGAAAAAAAAATTACGAAGTGTAGTTTAAGGAAACTGCCTTCATGTTTCACAATATATAGTCTAGTTGAATATTCCGTATTATATTGCTTCCTTATGTTTCACCTTTTGTTGACCTTCAAGTTTACAGGTTCAAGTGGATATTAATGGTCTTGGGAATAGCTAGAATAAACAGGACTCAAAAGGACAAGAACCCAAGCTGTTCATTGGACTGTGTAGTTTTGGTTTCTAACACAGGAAAGGGCTGTATTGGCCATCTATAACCAGCTGAAACATTGTAGAAATGCTGTCTGGCTAGAGGATTATTGTGACCAGATCATTTGACAAATACATGTAAAAATATATATAAAGAATTTTTTATATAATAAGAGCAAGATTTTTTTTTCACTCACTATTCTAATATTAAGCTGAAACAGAAATTCTGTATTACTAGTCTATATAAATGGAATAGAGTAAGAGGATTTCTTAATCAATTTTCAGGTACTCTGTGTACCTGTGCATGTGTGCCTTTGTGCTGACTTGTATTATGGTAAAATACAGTGCAGGAATTATTTTTCTGCTGCCTTAGTTTAATGCACACTGGTGTTTACACTGTAATTCTTTGATATTGGAAGCTGCAATGAGTGGAGTTGCATTATGTTTTACTAATATCATTTGTGCACAGCTGCATTGTCTCGTGTATGTGGTTATTAGCAAGTAAAGTTGTTTTGTGTCATAGATGCTTAAGTGCGTATGTTAAACTTTTTGGCTTTCTGAGGCCAAAATACTTATTGTTAGTATATCACAGCATATATATATATATACAAATACATCTATATTTAGGTCCACATGAAACAAGACTGGGATTAAAATGCTTGTCAATTCAAGTTTACATGATTCTTGGATTGAGGAAATGTTTGGTAAAACTGAAGATGGTGGATTTGGCATGAGATGAACATGCTTCAGATGGTGGTTGACCACACTCATCAGACTTGTGTACATATTTTAATTTTTAAGTATGGCCAACTTTAAAGTAGATATATGAATGAGCCAAATAGAGTTAAGTTTCTCTCTTTTTTTTATTTTAAGGGAAAAAAAGGGAAAACGTAGAAGGCTATGTTATCATTTACTTTTGTTGGGAGGTTTTGTTTCCCTTCTTTTTAATCAATTCCTGGTGTGAACTGAATCCTTGCCAACCTTTTAATAATTATTTATTAAATTTTATTGTAATTCAGTTCACCTGTGGGACCGAAAATATGTCAGATGTTAAGAGTATGATTTACTTTCCATTATCTATAAAGGAAGGAAAAGAAATTCATCCCAAAGCAGAGAGCTGTAGGTAAACAGAAGTTCTGTGACATTTTGGGGTTGCTGTGTTGGTTGTGTTTATAAGTACCTCCTGAAATGTTTATTTTTAAGTTCTCCCATGCTCTGCTGATAACAGGGAGCATATTTCTTCCTGGTTTGGAGTATAGTGGTCATGATTTTCTTAGAACATAGTAGTTAATCGTTTTTACAAAACAGCAGTTTTGGACTGTAAAATTACAATGATTTTACAATTTAAAAACTGTTTTGATATCACTCTTTCACAATTTTTGCCTGTCTGAAATAAACTTTTGATTTTTTTGTGTTCTCAACATATTTTAGACCTTGCTACTATGTTTGTGAAAATCCTGTCCCATACTTTGATATATTTCTTTGTAAGATAAACAGAAACTTATTCTCTCATGATGTTCAATAACAAATTCAAAGAACACTTTCCTCTTACTGTTGGTCTTAGTCAGAGGTGCTGTCTTGTGAATCTTATTTTCTCTTCTCTTAATGGTAAGCAATAATCTTCTTTATCATCCTGTTTATTGATCTGCAATAAAGAATATTATATATATATATATATATATATATATTTGGCAAATGATCTGGTCACAATCATCTGAAAATTATTGCAAAATTCAAGTTTACTTGACTGGCATTGCCCTGAAGTGTCAGTATCTTTAGGTATGCCTTTATGAAGCTAAATATCATGGCTTGAATATAATAACTTGTGTACAGTAACTGCTCCTTTTCTTACTGGTGTGTTTCAACCAACTTTCTCCTAGTGCACTCCAGGTACCCTTCTGTTGTGAGCCAGAGCTTTCAAAGTGTAACCCTTGTGCTCTGGCTGTTGGGGTTTTTTGTGGCCATGTTGAGTCAGCTGTAATGAAGGAAAACATGGGGGAAACTGTGGAACTGCCTGGTAGCACCTCCCAGCTGTCAATGAGAAGGCAGAGGAGGTTCCTTGCTCCTGGTTTGGTTTGCAAAGTGATTCCGCATGCTGGGTCAGTATTACTGGCACAAGGAGAGATCCATGCCAAAGTAAAAACCAGGAAGGAGGCAAAATATTAAGAATTTTTTGACTTCTAATTTAAAATCTTGCCTTTTTATGAACGAATCTACTGTATTAGTCCAGTGAATACTGTACTTCCTTGGTATGTATACCTGGGTATTGAAAAACATATAGTGAACTGACAAACTCCTGTCGCTTCTCACCTTTTTTATTACCACAGGTAATTCAGGTAATGCAGAGGAGAATCCATTGTAGAACTGCTGGCTGATAAGCAGCTCCCAGTTTTGCTCAAAGCACTTCAACCTTGGTGGCTGCAAGTTGATTTGCAACACTTTAAATATTATTTTAGAACTGCTTTTAAAATGCCTGGCAACTTCTTTTTTATATGCCTGTTGTTTAAAATAAGTGTTTTAAAATAAATTGGTGACAAAAGGTCTTAAACATTTAGTCTTATTGTAATGACTTTTGTCTATATTTTTAAAATTAGATTATATTTTTTTAATTAAAAATTTATGGTGCTTGTGTCTTGCAGAAAAGTAGTTACTCTATAATTTGATAATGAAGTTCCCTAACATCTAATAAATAATAATTTGGTCATACAGGACTATGTTCTGAAGTATTTTAACAGTATAGAAATTTATATACTAGGAAATACTCTTAGTTTGGATATAGTAAATAGCAAAGTATATCATATATGCAAGGCCTCTAGTCTTCTTTTGGGGGAAGCTCAATAATTTGCAGAACTAACAATGTAGAAAATTCATTGATGTGACCCTTTCTGTTGTAAGACGTGATTTATTTTTTGCTTAAATATCTCATGAAGCACTGATTATTTTCTGAACTTTGCAGTGCACTTTTATTGACAGATTAATTTCTCATAGCATCCTTCATCTATTTTTCTAGTGCGATTATCTTTAAAATTCCTGTTTGCAGTGTGGAAAAATGCAAATCTCAAAATCTTGTGCTTTTGAGGTAGAAAAGTTGGTGTTTTAACAGCACTCTGTGTGACCTTTAGTTAATCAATTGTTTTATCAATCAAACTATGCTAGTATGAGTTAATTAATTAACTTGATCTTGATGTGACACAGCCTTCCTGGAGTATACACAGAAAGGAGGGAGGGGAAAGAAGGGTCTGTATAAACACCATATGCAAAGGCTGAAGCTATCAGGCTGCCATTAGCCCTTTATCTAAGCGGCCCTTGGCATATAAATCAAACAATAACCTCTCTGTTTTGACTCAGTGCCAAAGTATACAGCCACAGTTGAGTCTAGGACAGATTACACCCACCGAATGGCTTGAGGGCTTGGAGTGAAACTGGGAAATAACCATTAAATTATTCAGGAACATATTTATGTTCTTTAAAATCGGCTGTTGGACACTTTTTTTTTTGTACTATTTGCTTCATGTTTAAATCATAAAAACCAATACACAGAAGCATTTTAAAATACATCTAAGTGAGTATGTGAGAATAATGTTCTAAGTTGAAGGGCTGCAAAGAACTTGTTTTTTAAGAGGTTTTGTGTGTTAGGCCATGTTGCAAAATTTTTATGAATCTATGGCAGAGGTAGTAATTTTCAAGCTCCTGCAGTTTTCTGCAAGCACAATAGCAAGATGACATTAGCTTTTTGTATGTTTTTTCCCAAGGTTAGGATGGATTGAAAAATAGTTCCACTATTTCTAATAGAAATAGTAGTTCTAGTAGAACAATAGTTCTACTGTCTGAAGTGCATTTAATTGGGCTGAGCAGATCTGCCAACCATACAAAATGTTCAACAGCACAATGATAGCCCAGTGCTAGGAACCACTTTAAAACTTAACATTATTTTGCTTTCTTAGGAATAATGTTAGTCCCTTCTGGGGATGTGCAGCCTACATTTATTTGAAAACAAAAATTTTGTGGATTTTGTATTTTTCTCTGAGTAGAGTTTTGCTGAATCTTTAGTTGAACACACATTGGCTTAGCCCATCAAGAGCACATGCTTGGGATGCGCTCAAATTGCAGCCATGCTAGAGACTGAGCTCCCAGAAATATCGATAGCTGTTTATATATGGAAAATTTTAGATAAATTATGTTGGAGCTGTATGGTCACTTTCAGAAGGGTGAAATGAAGAGCAGCTTCATTCTCTGAATCCAGCTGTGTTCTGGGAACATGGCAGTGTGGAGCTCTTCTCATCCACCTGGCATTTCTCACAGCATGTCCACACAGTCCATGTGGCATGGAGGAGCTGCTGTTCCAGGGAGGCTATTCCAGATGTTGTTGGTTGTTTCCAGTGGGGGGCTGCTGTATGTGTGGTGGGGTGCAATCAGGGACTTGGCTGTCGCCACCGCAGTTGTCAGGCTGGCGCTTGTCCCCAGGAATCCAAAGTACATCCGGTGTAGCCTTGGCGCAGCCTCCGCACTCTCTGAAACAGCAGGGCAATCGCAGGAGGGAGGATGTCTCTTGATACATGACTCTTTGCTCCAGGCTCAAAGCCAATTTGTTGCTTCTTATCGCAGGCTTGTGCTTCTCTTTGGTTTATCGGTATTCAAATGACATATTGCAGCAATGGATTTGTCCTTCACAGTTACGGTCTTCTGACCACCTGGTGTTGATTTTTGAAGTGCTGTACACTTAATGTGGGTGTTGCATTGTCTTTAAAGAAATGTGTTATTGCAAAGGCAATACTTGGCAGCACGCTTTTTTTTTTTTTTTNACTCAGTTTTGGGCAGCTTTGTGCTATTAATGACCCTCTAATTTAATCTTTACTGAATTTTTCTCTTCTCCCTTCCTCTTGTGAAAATATACAGGCGCAGCTGAGTTGTAAAGCTGTATAGGCGAAAGGTGAAAGTTTTGCTGATACAATGACCACAGAATCTGGCACATGTTGAGACGACCACAATTTTCCTTCTGATTTTTTTTATCTGGAAATATAAACATGACTACTTTGTTATGCTGAAATTCTGTCATTTCAGTTGATTAATTTTTGAAGCCCACTCACAGTTATTTTCTGTCTCCTATTCAGAGCCTGTGTCAGCAAATTGCTGTTTGAAATCCCATGTCCTTTGCCAGGTGTATAACTAAGAACATTTGCATCTTCTTTCCTCCTTATTAGTATCTTATGATGTCCTCCACCTGGTTATTTGCTGTTTATGATGTTATGATATAGGCTATGCTTTCACCCAACACCAAAAGGTTTAAAACCAAAATAAAACTATACAAAGTCATCTTTTTCTTCCTTCATTTAAGCTACAGGAGTCTGTGAAGGAAACTGTATGTAGATACTGGTTTCTCAATCTGGCCTTTGAAAAAGTTATGGAAGAGACTCTTGACCTGTTTTTCAGTAAGCCTGGGGGCATAGGAAGGCCTATGTGTAACTGAAAAAAATGCTAGTGTTTTATAAGGAGAAAACAGGATGACCTGAATTTGTCCTGTTAGGCAAAGAAGTCCAGACAAAAATCCAGTGATAGATAATGTACATGTCACTTTTATCTTCTTTAACTGGAAATTAGATCACATCATTTTAATTTGCAATAGCTTGCCAGAGAGCATATATGTGGCTGATAATTTTGGTGATTATGGTACACCGTTTGGACAACAGTGCTTGACTTGTTTTTACTGGTTAATTACTTGTGCTGGTTGAAGAAATATATTGCCAAACTAATACTTTAAATGCTAGGAGAATTAGGAATGATCTATTCATACATCTGAGAACATAATGGTAAATGAGGAACACTTAGTAATTGAATGAACATATTTTCTAGTATAGGCTTATTGCTTCCTGACCCTTTGCTATTGTGTTAGAGACCAGGAAGACCATATTTTAATAATTCATTAATAGTACTGAAGCAGTAAGAGAAGTAAATATCTTTCTATACTGGTGGTATGAAGCAAGACACATGTCATTTCAGCCAAGGGTAAATTGTGGTGTTGTCTCCTGGACGGGCCCCCTCAGGATAAGTGCCCCCGGATTTCTGTCTTTGCGTCTGGTTTTGCATTTGGTCTGAGAGTTTGCTTTCCATTGACTGGTGCTTGATTTCACCTGTTTCCAGACTACTGCCTCCAGCTTGGTAATAGCATGTCCCAGTGCCACCAACCTCCCCTGTTCTCCCCAGATTTTTTCAAAATGAGTAGCTTTGAGACTGCAAATGATATGGGTTAGGGATACTTTCTGTTTAATAAACTTAGCAGTGTTGTTCTTGCGGGATTGGACCAGACCAGATCAAGAGAGTAAGTTACAGTTATTTTAACAGATGCAAGATTAGGCATTTGAGAATCAACCTGTAAATGTCTAGATCAAGCGAATTAGTTTAGTTGTCAGAACACATTGCTGAAAGGAGTTCCATGGGAGTGAGAACAAGCTCCCCCACAATGAGTATTGCTGAAGCTAGTGCCATCACCAAAAGAACTGCTTACTGTACTGTACCGTTACTTCTGATCAGGGCTTTGGCTTTTTCACCCTGACATCTTGCAGGCTTTTTCAGCCTGCATCTTGTAAACAACAGATTTCATTGTGTGGTCTTTCCTTTGGATATTATAAAGTTGAGGAGACAGCTAGTTAACCACTTCGTGGCTAAATAATTTTATTACTGATATTTTGTTGTTGTTTTTCATCTCTCCTATCTTTAGAGAAGGTGGGCCTCTGGAGGCTGCAAACTGGAGCTGCTTTGAAGCACCTTCATTAAGCTTTAGTCAGCATGGAACATGCCAGTCTTTCTGACTGGTTCTCATCAGCACCTTTTTCCTGGCAATATTGCCAGCTGGTGTCTCATTTTAGGATTCATATAGACTATGAATCTGATGACTTGGTCCTTTTCCCCTCTGTCTTCATTATTCAGCTTTGAAAATTGGCATGCAAATACCAGAAGTAGGGAAGCTGCATCTTTTAGTTGTCTAGATTTCTCTCTCTTTCTTTATAATATTTTCCATTTTTATTTTAAAGTACAAATTATATGCAGTTAAATTTTAATTAATTTTGGAACAGAGAATGTATCATTAAAAAAATTTGTGTATGAGGGGAAGAGAGAAATTTGCAATTATGAGATGTCTGTCAAAGACTGCTTTCTGTAAATGGAATGGTATAACTGTGTCCAATGAGGCTTTTCAAAGACTTATGCTTTTACTCTGAACTTAATGTGATCTTTTAGTTTAATAAATTTTCTACCAGATTATTGCTACACTTGTTTTTATTAAATTCTGCTTTCTGATTTAACTGGTTGATTAGGTACAATACAATGACTGTAGCAATAAAATAAATGGACAGGGTATAAAATCTGTGAGCAAATCTCTACCCTTGGTGAAACTGATTTAACTGAGAGACCCCTGAATTTCAGTGTTCTCTTTGTCAGGCTTGCTGTGCCCTGCAAAACATTTTGTAATAGAAATGCACAGAAGTGTGTACTGTAATATTTACCTAATTTTGTGACATTTATTTTAAAGGGTGTTTTTGAATTCTTGAGCTGTACTGTTGTGTTTATAAAAACTATAAAGGATTTATTTTTTCTTAAGCAAACCATCACCATTCAGACAATATCTTTTAAGGGTTTTATAATGCATTGAATATTTAAAAAAAACCCAGCAGCTGTTTCATTTCAAAAAACTACTTTCAGAGTGCAGACGTTCACTAGATAATGTGTAAAATTGTAACATAGTTCTTGGGAAGTCAAGGAATGCAAGACGAGGAGAAATTTGAATTGGGGTGCTGGATTCTGTAGAAATCACTGATACCAGTGTCACTGGATTGGGGCATTTGCACCAAAGCAGAGGAACTGCAGATGGGAAAAAGAAGAGGGGAAGGACACCATGACAAGAGCTGGAAGGCAGTTACAGACAAATGTTTCCCCAAAAGGGTAAGATAAGATAATGTATTTTCCGTGTGTTAGAAATCTCTGAAAGGAATATGTTGTGATAACTTCTCAGATCAGGCAAGAGGCAACACCAGAGCCCTGTACTGTGTCCTACTGACTCATTCCCAGTGGTCATTCCTGTCTTGTCACTGATGAAGGCTGAGTGGGTGTTTTTCAAAGCAAAGATCTTTCTTGGAAAGGGTAAGAGAGGGGGAACAGGAAAAGTGTTAGCAGCAGAAAAAATACAAGTACTTCTGTGGCTCTTTTCCCCTATTATATATAAAAAAAAAAAAAAGAATAACTGAGCTTAGAAATTGTTTTCTGTGGATTGACCTAGTCAGTTGACTGTTAGCTATTGATATACATCGACCTCATCCTGCTTATATATAGTTATTTATGTGATATCTAAACCACTAAGTATTCTGCAAAGCCATGGGAAGAAAAATGTCTACAGAGATGTAGCATACAGGAGTGTGGTCGACTCTCATGTCCTTTAAGGCTGTACCACAGCTGTTTTGTTTTTTTGCTACTTTATGTGTATTAAAGCAACCCTCAGGGATCCTGCAAACTTTGGTCCTTGTGATTAAAGAAAAACTTACTGTGTCTAAAGGAGAAAGAAAGAATATACAAAGCAAAAAGCAAATCCACAGGGGGCCCCTTTTTTGAAGCATTAGTATGACTCATTCTTAAGTTTTGATTCTTTGTTTAGTTTAAAATAACAGGTCTGTTATTTTGGAGGGGTATTATTGTTTGTTAACAAATTGAAGTACCAGCTGAAACAGGGACTTCTGGTAGTGATGGCACAATACAGTATGATACATGTTGCTTTCAAAGACCTTGCCCTCTAAAGTGACAGGACTGATCCACACATGGTGTGGAAAGGGAGGGCAGCAAGCAAGGATTACGGAGAAATGATATAACTTTATCACATGCACTCTTTTATTGACTTCTGTAGATGTTTTTAGGATGAGTTTTCCACACTTTACTGTTTGCTAAGTATCTTTATGAAGTATAGGAGTGAGAAAGATGAGACTACAAAACCCTGTGCAAAATCTGGTAGGCTTTTATTTTAGCTTCCTTATGTTGCTTGTTTTGCTTTGTTTGAAAAGCTTAGCTCCTGATACCTTGTTTAAGTGAGACTCTGTGCTTACATTTGTGGTGATGAAGAAAATTGTGAGAATGAGAACAGGTTAAAGATCTTAAACAGAAGCTTGACTTTTTTTATTTCCAAATAGGGGAAAAAAGTATTTTTAAACCTAGCTTCATGTGGTTCCAGGTCCAATTCCTGATCTCTATGATTTGGTATTGGAACTGTTCAGAAAGGGATTAGTTATCAGGCAATGCAGTGGCCTTATAAAATCAAAACCTCAGGCATGGTTCTGACAGTGAGACATACCCTGTGAATGTGATGTGAACAGGATCAATACAGTGCATTTACAAGTGATGTTGGATGGGGAGTAGATTGAGGAGATAATCTGTAAAAATAGCATCGCTGAGGATCACAGAATCAGAGCTATTAAAAGATCTCTAAGATCATCAAGTCCAACTTTTGACTGAGTACTCCCATGCCCCCTAAATCATATCACAAAGTGCCAGATCGACTCATTTTTGGACACTTCCAGGTATAGTGACTCCACCACTTCCCTGGGGAGCCTGTCCCAATGCTTGACAATTCTTTCCATAAAGAAGTTGTTTTACTGTATTGAATCATCTAGTTGCTTTGGAAATCTCTCATTTCTTGCACTATTATATGTTACATATTGCTGTAGTTTTTCTTGTGAGGAATCTCCTTGGAGCTGCTGCCCATGAAAAGTCAGAGCATCAGTGCTCAGATTGCACTGGGTGATGGAGTAGAGGGAGTTGCTGCAGGTGCCCCAGCTGCTTTTGGGAGCTGCTGCCTCTTGCCTCTGTGTTTAGAAGGGGGTCGAGTTGCACAGTGTGAAAGAGAAATGGAAAGACTGTGTTAGGTCATCTGATTTTTTTTTTTCTTTAAACCATCACAGTAGGGTGAAATTTGCACTTCCTACTCATTTGTGATTTGTTCAGAAGAAGGGTAACTCAACTTTCTTCCCACAGTTCTCCCACCCACTCAGGCTTTGACAGAGGATGTGGGTTGCTTGGATGTCAGAAATGGGGCTCAGTGTTCCTTTTACCTGGTTTGGAAGGCAGCACATATTTGCTAAATAAAGCCCTGCTGTTGCACCAGAGCATAAGAACAGCTGCTCTGGAATGGGTATCAAATGAATTATCATGGATTTCTATTTCCATGAAACAAAGCTTGTTTTGGCATGTTTATAAGCATGTTATAAATGACATCAAAATGTCCTTAGGAGTTAAATATCGCCTGGGAAAAAACAGAGGGAAGCTATTCCTCTAAAACAAAAACTAAATTAAAAAAAAATCAACATAGTTAATACCAGTGTGTGGCTTTAGCCCCATGCAAGGGATTTTTCCTACCTTATGCTCCCCTGCCACTGAGACAACACTTAATTCGTTCACACTTGCAAGAAATGCAGTGTTCTGGAGGAAATAGAAGGCTGACAGGGAACTGAGTGCAGATGAGCTAAACAAATGCCAAATTTAAGTTTAGCAGCAACAACAACAAAAAGGAAATCTCTAATTACAGAAGTCATAAGGAGAGTAATTTCTGCTATGGATTATTCATTTCTCATATAGAGAATCCATGAATTACAAAGTGACAGTAGTTAATCAAAATTATAACAACCTTCAGCATTGGAAGTACCAGCTTTGGGATATAAACTCTGATGGGGAAGTTAGAACCCATCCTTTCCATAGCTTTTTAGTAACTGAAGAAGTTTGGACTGTTTCTGATACTCTCGTGGTTGAACAGTAATGGTTACTCTTAGAATGACATGCTTATTTCTTATATATGAATTCTAATGCTTTATAATTGGTGGCAAAAAACCTAGCTTTTCTGTAAAACTGTAGCAACCATTCTGCTGAGAGTAATCAAGCTTTTATATCACTTTATTTTTGCTTGTATCCTGCCCACCTCAGAGATTAGTAAGTAGAAGCATTCATCTCAAAACATAAATGTTGTCTAAGTTTACTCTATTATTCAAGCAATGTTTAGTGTAACCATGTCATTTTCTTACAGTGATCCAACTGCCAAAGCTCTCTGGGAATCCTTCATGAACCTCAAACAGAAGGAAGCTGTGATGGAGGCCAGGAGACACCTGGTGGAAGCTGCAAGCAGAGAAAATTTACCTATTAAGATGAGCATGGGTGAGTAATGTGACATAGTCTCCCTTACATAGTGATAATGTGAAAGGTGATGTCAGCTTCTCCTTTTCCACATAACCCTCTTGGGCAAAACCCACCCATTCTTGGTTCATCCCCATCCTTGTCAACAGGTTTTAGGTGACCTTCATGGCTACCATAGGATCTTTTTGGTTTATAAGTGAGTGACAGTTTTCTTTTTTTTTTTAAATACAATAACCTTAAAAAGATTGAGAACCATGGAGAAGCATTGGAGTCCTAGAAGGAGGGTTTTAAAGGTATGTAAATGGTTAGCAATGCTACTTGTCTTTATTTTACAGAGCATGAGAATTTTTTTCTAAAAAAGTTAGCAAAATTTGTGTCCTGAAAGCAGACATTGTAAATAGCAACTGGAAGTTGTGCAACTTTTGCATGTAATGACATTATATGGGTAGTATTTACATTACATAGGTAATGAGGTTTATGTCAAGTAAGGCTGCCTGACTCACGGGAGTTTAAGCTGAAAACCATGTCTGGACACACTTTAAACCTCAATTTTTCAAAATATTAGAGAAACAGATTATGACACAATGGCTTTCAATAGCTCTTTTAGAACCACGTTCTCATCATGTACCATGCTCAGTAAAGCATGGAAATTGATATATTAGTTGTATAAAAACTGGTAGTGCCTCTATACAGCAATATTTTTTGTATTGTGTATACTTGTAGGTCTACTTCTTGCTGAACTTTTCATCAAGGGAGAAAGGTCTTCATGGAATAAGAGTAACAGACTTTTATCCATGACTCCAGAGTAAACTGCCAAGATATTGTAGAATTAGATGTACAACCACTTCATGAATTCTTTACAACTATAACATGTAAGATATTGTATGGTCTTTACAAATACCTAGGGTATGCATTTAATAGATTATTAATCAGAAATACTAGATTTCTACAACAGTAATATAAGCTATTTTAAAGAAATGGAAAAGGAATAGCTCAGAAAAGGCTAATACAGATTTGTCTGAAGGACGGGAGATTGAGTGAACAATAAAATCTTGTTTGTTTTTAATATGTCTGTGACTATTCACCATAATAATGTTAAGAAGCCCCCACTATTGTTCTGTAAAAGCAATTATTATTAATGTTGAAATTCATATTTGTTATAAAAGTAGTTGCTTCTTGTCTTTAAGAGGTAATGATCAATCTGTGACCTTTGCTCCTTGTTTACATTAGCCACCCTTTCCTCTGTGTTTCCTTTCTGTGGTATCTAGTGAAGGCTGCAGTAACCTAGTTTTTAATCACTGTGTCTGACACTTACTGAATGTCTTGCATACATGGGCCTGATACAGTGCTATATGGAAACTAGGAGTTGATGGTGAAACAAATTTCTGGCTTTGTTGTTGAAATGTAGCATTAAGTAATATTCACAGAATTTTGTGCTTCTGTGAATTGTATAATTATCTTGCACTACAATCATAATCAGTTGTTAACTTTGTATTGAAATTCAAAAGGTGAAGTAAAGTTTGAGGCAGTCTTGTAAATGATAAACAGGGATAAAATCAGAAACAAGAAGAGGGGAGCACTACAGTAACCAAAATACATTTCTTATTGCGCAGAAATACAGAAAACCCAAAACTCACACCCCGATGTCACATTGTGCAATGACACACATTTGTTAATGACTTGTTAAAATGGACAGCATTCACTGCTTGTTCTCCTGCTGCAGAACATCTTACTTCTCTGTAGGGAAGCTGGAAATTGTGCTGTTTATCAATTGCTGCATTTGCTGAGAAGCAAAAAATTGTAGTGGCCTGTTCTGGTCCTGATTGCTGTGGTTTTTTTGAAAGGCTCCTTCCACTGCAGCTGTGATATGAGGTAACTGGCTGGAGAGAAGTGAAATGCTTTCACTGGGCTCTGTACTTAGATTTGAGTTTTCATGATTTTACCTCAGGTTCTGCCTGTATTGGAAGATCTCGGTGGATTGCACATTGTTTTTCTCAACACTTAGGGTATTTTCTGAGTTTTTTATGGCCCTGATATTAAATGTCAGAGATTTTCTAGCATGAAAGTTTCCTCTTACTCTCTTTACTAAGACCAGCTGTGTCAGATAATAAGAGTATTTTCCTTACGACTTCTTTTTTGCTATTTTTTTCCCCCTGGAAATAAGGAGTGAATTACATTTGAAAGCAAAGCTTTGAATTCCATTTGGTGTAGCTGAACCCTCCTGCAGTGGCCACCTGCCTGAAAAACTGCATCACTTGTGATACTGGCAACATGGGAGCCCTGTGCAGTTATAGGAAACTCAATCCCATCCTGTTTCTGTATTTTCAGTGAAAGGAAAATAAATTCTGTTGTTTTCTAGGCTTTGAAAGGTTGCTCATTGCTCTGAGGTTCATGTGCTTGCCCACATTTCCCTTGCAAGGGATGTGCCTGATGCCCAGCTTTCCTCTTTCTCTGCCTGGCTGCCGGTGGCAGGAGCAATGACAGTTCTGGGAGGACACATAGCTGAAGCTTTGCTTTCTGGTATCTTCTGAATGTATCCTCCTCCTCCTGAGAAGGCAGGAGAGTAGGAAAACTGTAGAAGGGGACTCATGTCTTCTGTCCAGCACCTCCAAATGTCTTGCAGGCCACTGGGACACTTTTTCCATTGAGATCAGCAGGAAGACAGGAGAGGAGATCTGATGAAGGAGAAAAATGAGAAATAAAGGATACAACAATTATGGTTACATTTTTTGAACTGAGTAGATTGAACCTCTGCTTCCAGGTGTTCTTGATCTGTATATATTGTTTTAGTTGTATCAAGGAAAGTGGTAGTGGGGATGTCTGAAGTATTTGTTAACAGTAAATAGGTGAAGCTGTCCTTTTCTAGATGTCATTTAAATAAAGAGGCATTAAAATACTGCATGTCAATTTATATACACTCACACTTCAAAAACCCCAAAAGCCAACAAACAACACTTTTTAAGAAATACATCAGCTCCATTTTTCCTCTGAGGTATTTGCATTTGTGTGTTATGTACCCAGATGAGTGCTAGTAAATACTTCCTAAATTCTGGTCGGATGTGTAGGTGTAAATACATAGGTGTAAATTATTTTGGCATAATAAAAATCCTGGAATTTGAAATGTATTTTATTTAAAGAATGAAATATCCTTTTGAAAAGCTCTTTGGAAGACAAGATTGTCTTCACAGCTTTTGGGTTAAGATTTATAGCATTGTGCTAAATTTAAGTGAAATTGTAAATACTGGAAAGGGATTACTTCTGCCCACCCCTTAGTAAGTGACTGTAATGAATCTGCTCTGGAGCAGCAGAGAGATAGCTGCTTTTTCCATTCCTGAATTTCCTGCTCCATTCTTCATAGGTCTGATGCATATCTTAATCGTCCTCTGAGCGCGGCCACCCCTGACTCTCCTTGAAAGCTTTATTATTAGCATAGTATTTGGCAGTGGTAAAAACTTTGCTACAAATGTTCTTTTGTGGCTTTAGCAACACACTTAGTGTTCTGTTTGAAAAGAGCACAGTAAACCTTGACTGAGTCTGAATTCCTTTATTGTGTCTTTTTACTGGCATGGAGACTGATGAAAGTGGAAACGCTGGTATAGTAACAGAAACAAAGTGCAGTGTGCTGTTACACAAGCTCTTGTTAGCAGGAGAGAAGCCATTTGCTTTCATTCCATTTGAATTGTACAAATACGGTTTTTAAAATCAAGCTCACTATAAAATTAGCAAAGTCTTAGTCTTTGTTAAGTAAAAAAAGAGTGCAGTAACTTTTTCAGATGGGGTGGTTTGTATGGGTTGAATTGAGCTCATATTTATTTGGGTAGAAACCTGAAGGTGCTGAGATTCTAGTGTGACAATACAAAATAGTATTTTGAGTTTAGAGCAGTAGCTTAAAATAGACAGGATCAATACAATAGATCAATACTTTATCTACAAACAAAGCATATAAAATGTACATGATTTTCTTTTTAATGAAGAGTTGCATTGGACTGTAACAGTGTTTAACATGCTGTTTGTTCTTTATGAGACCAACATAAAAATATTCAATAAATTCAATACATTTCTGAAATCAATCTCAAGGATAAAAGCAACCAGCCAAGCTAATGAGCTAATAAGGCACATAAGTACATATGTATATCTTTCTAGATAAAACAAGTCTTATCTCAGGTATCTAAAATCTACCCTGGCCAACTATTAAGACAATTTTGTGATGGAGACAAGTAATGAGACAACACCAATCTGAGTCTGAGGTCCTTACAAGGGAGCAGAAGGAAGGTCATCACTGCAGAGCTCAGTGTGTTCTGTGGGATATTTGAATCCATTCTGCAGCATGTCTCTGAGTAAGTGATAGGTACCTGGATAACAGCTGGGTTTGGAGACACTATGGCCCCTCATTTTGCAGAGGAGACATCATATCAAGAACCAGAAGACTAGTTCTTGGGATGCTTATTATGTTTCTCTGATGCCTGTTTACCTGGTCTCCAAATCCTTTGGGAGAGTAAGCAGCAATAAGGCAGCAGCCAAAGTTCTCCTCCAGGTAGCCTCATGGAGTGGCTTCCTGTACCAACTCAACTGACACAGGCCTGGCTTAGCCTGAGGTGTCCCAAATGTCTGATAGTGGGTCTCACAGTGCTCCTTCAAGGGCTCCCTGATCTTCTCAATATTTTTCCAAGGAGAGGAAATGCTGCTTTTCTCAGACCTGAATTGCTTCCATTGTGCAGCCTGGATCCTGAACAGGCAGTTCTTAAGTCAAATTAGTCTGCTCTTTGTCTCTTTAAAAGTAACAGGAGTCCTGCAGTGTGGGACTTTGTAGCCAAGTGGATTTTTTTTCCAAGTGGATTTTTTTTTCTAGCCTATTGCAATAGTGAGTTCCTGATTTCTCCCTGTAGTACAGCTAAAAGTGTAGTCTTGACCTGAAGCAAATGTTCCTAACCTCAGTGATGGTCAATATATAGCAGATGTTTCATTGCATCATTCACCCCTGGAGGCAGGAAGGCTTTTTGCTTCTCAGTGTGCTAAATGTTTTTGAAGACTTTGAAGTGTTTCTCTAAAATTTGGAAATGTTCCTATTTGGGAGGCTTCTGTATAGGTCTTTGCATTCCCTGGGGAATCTACTTTGAGTTTTGTGGGGATAGGCTTTCCCTGGTAACTGTTGACGAACAGTATTTGCCACACTGAGAACTGTAGAAAGACATTGATTTTATGACTATTTCACTTTGCAGTGTTACAACAGGCTGAATTTCGGGGCTTCAACCCTGCTGAGGGTTCACCTAACTAACTAAGTAGATCCCATCTTCTGATAGTCATCTGGGTTTGCTAGTTTAGGACAAAAATGTTCCAAGCTCCACATGTGCAGAGAGTAAGTAGCCTTCTGCTGTTTTTCGTAAACAACTAAACTTTTCACTTAATCTCCATCATTCACTAGATGTAACAGAAACAATGAAGGATACTCATATTCCTACCAACAAAGTTCTCTGGTTTTCAGGAGATGTGATAAAGTAGCTGAGATGGAGAGATATTCATGAGCAGAAGTTTGGTTTTCATCAGTGACACTGCATTAGTGTGTAGTGTTGTTTAGAAGCATCACTAGCTGAGGAGCCATCTTTGTATTAATCATTATACTTCTTTCAAGCTGGATGTTGTGCCTGTTCATTTTCTTTTCACTCTCACCTGCTGACACTCAGAGTAGTAGCATCCTTGAGAGCTTAAAATAGTTACTCAAAAGAAAAAACGAGCACACCTCAAAGTAACTGGAACTATGTGAAGTGAGATGTTCATATACATATTTTGCAATTTATCCATCCTTCTTTTTCTGTTCAGCACATATAGGTTCCTGTAGTTGAAAAAACCACATGATTTATGAGGAGCAAGTATTTATGTTCTTGGTGTGAATCCTGTGCAGATTGAAGATTGAATTGAGTTCTTACTGAGCTTGGAAACAGCTGTTGGTGTGGAGGCAACTGTGTGGCAGAAGCTTGGATAAGGCAGCGGCAGAAAGCTTATTTTGAGAGCACATCTATTCATCCTTTCTTATCAAGTGCATTCCAGAGGAAGAATTCATTGATTGAAAAGGTCTGGCAGGAATTTTGCCCTTTTTGATGACTGCTTCCATTGTAGCACAGAATGATGAATGTCAACAAATAGGGATGAACTGTAGAATAATCTTGGGCTGGAAGTGGTCTCTGGAGTTCATGTAGTCCAACCTTCTACTCAAATCAAGGACAACTTAAGAGTTAGACTGGATATGTTGTACCTTGTTCAGATGGATTTTGAATATTATTGTGAGCACTGGTTGAGCACTGGCCACTAAATTCAACAGCCTGTCTGGCTACTTTGCACCAGTCTTAGCTGCTCTTGCAGAGAAAATGCTCTCCTTTCTGTATAATTTGATTTTTCACATGTTGCAGTGTGTGACCATGGCTTCTTGTCCTCTCACTCTGCACCTCCAAGATGTCTAACTCAGTTTTCCCTGTAATCAGTTACCACATCCATGAAGACAGTAACACCCCTCACTGCTTTCCTATCTTGAGATAAAGCAAATGCATCTCCCTTAGCCTTTACTTGTGCATCATTTTCTCTAGCCTAAATCATTGTAGTGACCCTTCTCCTAACCTACTCTAGTGTGTCTTGTACTGTGGAGCCCAAAACTTCATATTCTAGATGTTGTCTCTCAAGTGTTAAGTAAAGATTTACAACCCCTTCCCTCTGCCTGCCAGTTGCATTTGTGCTGATGCACCTAGTACAATTCACTGTAATTGGTGCAAGGGCATATGGCTGATTCAGCTGGACAGACAGATTTAATCCTGAACAGGTCTCCTGAAAGACCTAGGTCACAGATCTACTGTTAGACCATTCTATGAGTTTAATAGTGAAGGAGCACTCAACCAGTGGAGCAATACAGTATATTTCATGAGGAAGAAGTGAAGTCTAAAATGAAAAAGGCAGCTGTATGTAGCTTGTTCTTATCCAGCTCTGTCAATCTTGTAGCTGCTCAGCCGATTTCAGTCAATTATTCTTTCTGTTTTGACCCTCAAAGTATAGGATCTTTTTTTCTGGGAAATGGACACACTCAAATCCACCTGAGGTGAGAAGAGAGGGAAAATGGATGCTTGAACATCTGTGTCATTTATACATCCTGTCTGAAAAAAAGTACCTTGGAGTACCAAATCCTCGTCTGTAGAGATGAAAAGAATGGTTTGGAATGTGCAATCCCACTGGCTTCTGCTACTGCAACAACAGCCACAACTTTTGAGAATGAGTTTGGAAGGGATCCTGGGAGTTAAGTCCTGCCCTATTCTTCACAGAGGTATGCTATGTTTATATAGGGAGACTGAAATTGATAATGTGAAGTGCATTCATAACAAAAATAAATTTTAAGCAGAATAGGTAAGTAGAGATGATTTAATCCAAAACTGAACTACCCAGAACAGTATTGGAAAAAAAAAAAACAATTCTTGCGGAGCGTTCTCTATTGCCAGAAGTTTATTTGGAGGCAAAATTTCTCCCTCAGTATTTTAGGAAGGTATTCCCTGCAGATGACTTCTGGCTTTTAGCTGTTCTTGTTTAGCAGATCAAGTGTTCTTAAAATTTGTTTTGAGTATTGTGGGTTGGTTTGAGTTAGTTTTTTTTTTTTTGTTTGATTCTTTAGTGACTACTTAATTATGGGGTTTGTGAATTTACCTTAAAAAAAGAACACTAATATTGGGAGTACTCATTCTTGCTTTAAGTTTAAAGAAAAATTTCACCTCGTTCTGAAGTACCAAATACCATGTTTTACCCTAAGGTCTTGTTGAGTTGTTTTTTTTTTTTTACTTCTAATTCTGTAACTTCATGTTCTTGCAAAAATAATAGTTCTTAGGTTAAGTTAGTTTTTGAAGTATCAATAAAGGTATTTTTGTGTCAATTGTCTCTCGTTGTTCTATGAATAATGTACTGCATACTAAGAAGCTTCTTGTGGTGTAAGATGAGTAATGGTTCAAGCCCTAATAAAATTGTAGAGCCTGCCATATTTGTGTCTCATACTTCATCTGTGTTGCACTTCACTGCTATGAGACAGTTGATGGAAGTGAAACACAGGACCCTGTGCAGTGATGCCAGAAAAATACGTTGGCAGTGTGTTTTCTTTGATTAAATTATAGTTGGCACATGGGTGCAGGACTATTTGGCAAACCTTACTGTTACTTTTAAGAAGGGACTGGGGTGACATTAGTCTTTCTACGTGCCTGGATTTTTTGGGCAAAGTTTTAATTTTTTCATTATTTTTATATCAACTTTTTTCCATAGAAAATAAATTAAAACACTGAAATATAAACGTGGGGCCAAGTCTTCTGTGTGTGGTTGTGATTAGAATTGAAGGTAATTCTTAAAAATTTAAAAGTAAACCCAAGTGTTGATCTTGCAGAAGTTCTGTAAATATGTCGTTTCATTATTTGTATTATTTCCTAATGTCATACTGCAAAGCTTATATAAACTTCAATAGGAAGTCTTTTTGTCTTATATAAAAGTAAGGAAATGCCTATGTTAATTTGGTCTTTCTCTAGAAAAATGTCAGTGATGTTCACAATAGTAAGAAGTAGACATTGATGAGCGGATAAACATTCGTGAAGTTTTGAAACAAAGGTTTAATGAAAATCCATGTTACGAATTTTTTGTACTGTTTAAATCAAGAGAAAATTATTTTGAGTTAAAGGCTTAAAAATTTAAATTGCATTTACTTGCAGATATACTGGCAAGTGGTATTGTTTTGATGGATTTCACAACTTGTTCATTTTCTGGAATCTGTTGTGGTAGTAAGTCAGTTTCTAATGTCTCTAAACAAACATCTTTTATGCCAAATGAACCAAGTTGTCGAGAAAAGGTTGAAATGCTTCTGGTTTTTGAGTACCTATGAGTCAGTTCTGATAAAGCTAGACCAAAAGTCCTTCTCTGTAGAAATAAACTGTTTAAAAAGAAAATAAACATCTATACACACACATAAATTTATAAAGTATTAGTTATGAATGCTGACGTGACATCCTGAAAAGAAATAATTGTATCTTCTGTTCTCTGCTAAAATTTATTTAGTGGGGTTTTTTCGGGTAAACATCAGCCTTTTGTTTACTCACTAAGCTTTCTTTATTTTTTGCTGATATTGAGTTCTATTGTATCATTTCAGTCTTGAAAGTAAATATTTTGATTTTTGAATTTGAAGGTTTTTTTTTTTTTTACAAAAAAAGCCACTCTTAACAGTAGACTGTCCATTTGCGATGATCAAGATGTGGTTAACAATACAAGAGCAGGTCCCTTAAGCCTCTTTGTATCTGGGCGAAAAATAAAATACTTCAAGTTCAGAAAATTAAATTCACTGCAATTGCTGTTGTTTATATGTGTGGGGAAGCAGCCTGGTTGAAAACAAGATAGAACTGGATGTTATGTGTGCTGTGATATCTTCATTTTGTAGAGTGCTTCAGCCACAAGGACTGTTTTACATCAAGGAAGAGTTGATGAGAGTGGGTTGGGAGGTGCTGATTCTGGCATGCAGTGGAAACTCATGGCACCTGCACTTTGGTGGAACGCTGTTGTGGGTATCAGCACTAAATCATGTGCTTTGTGTGTCTGACAATCACAGACAGGACTTTAGAATTTGCTTATGTTAAAAAAGGAGGGGGAACCAACTTGAAGTGGCTGAAAGTGATGTAGAAGTAAAGGAGCGAAGTGTCACCAAGAAGAGCCTGTGCCAAAGGATTTAAACCAAAGATAAAACACATGCTGGTGTGCTTGCAACATCTGTAGGTGTAAAGCTTGAGGTGGAACATGGCAATTCAGTAGAACTGTGTGGGTTGCCCAGTGCTTTTTTTCCAAAGTGTAATTCTGTAAGCCTCTTCATTCTTGCGAAGGATGACTCGTTACACAAGAGACATGGTGTACATATGTACATACTCATATATCATCATGTTTTCCATCCCTATTTAATAGCTTACCACCCTAAGTGATTGTTAGGATATTCTCAGCTGCAGAAATTTTCCAGAAATCACAGGAGAAGTAGTAAGTCCTGTGAATAGTGTACCAAAGAGGAACAATGACCTCTTTCTCTCTGGGGCAGTGTGCCAAGAACACAATGAAGTGCTTCAGTGTCTGAGAAAATATGTCATAGGGCTAATTGAGGACATGCGCAAGACACCTGACATTCCTTTGGGTATGTTATTTTTAAGACAAACAAGTTGATTCATTTCTGTGAGAAGTTTAAAGTGTTCTGGAGATAATTCAACCAAATTTGAAGATTTCAAGTCCTTTTGCAGTCACAGTAAATGGCTGTTTCCAAGGATTACTGGATTTTAAGGGCTGGACACTCTGGGAGTTGGCCTAGTACTCTGTATTTATTAACTTGGTGGAAGTGGTAAAAACTAAGTAATAAAATCCTACCCCTATGCATATTTACTCAGGATTTTGAGGAGTATTTGGTAAACTCTGGTATGCCAGTATTAAATTACAAGTTTAATTTTGATGATAACCTCTGGGAAGCTTAACTCTGGAAGATGAGATTTTACCTGTTTATTCGAACAGGTTTTTTTTTTAAAATTTGCTTTAATATTTGGGAGGGCAATCAGGGATTATTGTAGACACTGGCTAGAGATGGTTGTTACTTTTTTGTGCATACTGACTGAACAGTCAGAAGAGGGAAAACTGAATGGTAGAGTACACGAAGAAGGAAGCAATCATTTGAAAGGCCAGAACATTTAAAAACAAAGTTCTGAAGGACAGAAAAGAAAAAAAGTATCAATTCATGTTGAAACACCTAAACTATATATTTGTCAAAGCCTTCAGGATGTATTTGAAAACATGAAACTGCAAGTGGTCTAGGAGTAATAAATCATAACTAGGGCCATATTTAGACATCTGGATTTAGATGCTTAGAACTGAAAATCTCGATGACTATATTAGAGTAGTTATATTAGTAGTTATATTCGTCCCACCTAATTAAGTTTTATTTGTTTTAAGGCATGTAAATAATTTCAAAAGAATAGTCAGTGGAACTGATATCTAAGCATGGTTTCCATTTTGTAATAAAAGATTAGGGCTTATTAGAAGAGAATGCTAAAACAGCATATGGCACTTACATGAATATAATCGGTCTCTATAGGAACACTGTTGAAACAAGGATTTAATGATACCATACACATCTAGTGATAGAGAAGAAACTGCTTTTAGGATAACTAACTCAATGCTACAGCTGATGGGACTGGAGCCAAGTCAAGTTAGTGCTAGTTGAGTAGTAAATAAAGTCCAGCTTTACTTATTCTGGGTATGTGCTTCTATTCCAGAATTTGCTAAACATTAGCGTAGTTGTCACCATTGTCTGTGGCTCCATGAAAGCCACTGCATATACCCCTACAGATGTGAGGTGTGGCAGGCTTTGCCTCCTTTAAAGTCTTGAGATGTATTAGAAAGCCTATGACAGGGAAGAGTGGCTGGCCTCCAATGCCTGTGCTCTGCAGATGTTAAGGTGGCAGGAGGAATGGGAGTCAGTAAGGGCCGGTCAGAGCTCTTCCTTGATGGCACAGTGCTGTGGGGGCAGACAGCAGGAGGCTGCCGCTGCCTTGTGGTAATTTACTTTGCGGTGCACTTCAGACTCCCAAAAGGGACATATCCTGACATTGCTCTAGTGGGGACTTGCTATTTGTACTCATATCTGTGACCGTGGGGTTATCTGGGTACTGGTGTTTCTGCCACAAAAAAGGGAGAGTCCTACAAGTGACCATAAACCGCAGAACAGATGGGCTGATGTTCATGAGAGATGAGCATGCGCTCATTGCTGCTAGCAGTAACCCTGAGACATCTGTTTTCAGTCTGCTGCAAGGTTTAGAGCTCTTCAAGTCCAGAGCCCTATTCTGGAGAAACCAGCCAAACAGCATCTCATACTGGCCTACTTTCCTTCTCTCCAAAGAACTAGGGATTAGCTGATGTTCTTCTTTTCTTTAACAGTTTAAGGGATGGATGACTTTTGAAGTAAGCTAAACAAAAGTTGAGAATAAATTATTTTCCTGGCACTTGTTGTTAAAGATTGCTATTGAAGCTTCCCAAGAAGTACAAAAGAATTTTGAGTTAATTACAACATCTGTAATTTAGACTAATGAAATTAGATGTAAGGGGCATCATCTGTCATGCTAAATTGCTCTCACTTACTTTGTCAAATATCCAGCTCCCTTAGCAGCGCAGTTGCCCAGCTGGCTTTGTGGAGTACAAGAGCTTTCTACATTCCTCGCAAGTATCCAGCATTGCTACTGGGACAGATAGGTTTATGTTGCTTAGGCTGTGAACAAGAAAAACAGTTTATCTAGATTTCTTCAGCCCTCTACTGACTTGAAAAATCTTGTCTGTGAACATAAACGTGCCAAGATTGTTTCTTATTCTTGGTTCTTTCAAGTGGAAAATGGACCTTAGCAAAAGGATTCTAGCCAGTGAAGCTCTGTGTTCTTACATAAAACTGAACAAAGTTAAAAGCTGTTTGGCTGTTCCTGCAGTCTGGGAAGAGCATCCACTGCTTTACTCAATTGGTTGCAAAATGTACTTTCCCCTTTACTTGTTTCCTTGTCCCTGTGGAGATAATTAACTAAGTGTTACATGAAAAAATAAGACCTGGATGTTTGGAACAGTGCATTGATAATTCTGACTTTTGCTCTTCAGACACCTTGTTCATCTATAAATTTTTATTGGATGCATAAGCGCTTTTGGATTCTGAATTTTAAAAAATTGCTTCTACCAGTAAATCTATCTTGAAAAATAATTATATTCTTGAAGCAATGCCCATTTTGTGCTGCATAGACTGCAGCATTCACTTCAAATGGAAAAAAAGTCATACTGGTAAATTGCATCTTAATGTCTACAAATGTGATTTGTCCAGTTGCCTTTTCGTTTAACTGTTAGGGTGAAAGTCTTTCTGTTCATTCAGTCTACTCCTACTACGCAAACTCAGATTTTTGACAGACCTTTAATATCAGTTGCTGGTATTTTCTGCCACAGTATGTCTATCTTGAGTGATCTGCTTTGTCAGTAACAGAAATACTTCTTCCCTTCAGACTAATTGTGCATGTCATCATTGGTACATGTATTATGAACTGTGTATATTTGGTATGGTAAAACATTGAAAATGTTGATATTCTGTGCTGCTATTTTCATATTTAGCAACAAATTATTTATTCAATTAATTATTAAAAAAACAAAACCAAAACCAAGCAGCACCTTGTGTAATTGAAAAGCAGGCAAAATTGATCTTCAGTTCTTTTGGGATCTGCTCTAAATTCTTGAAAGTTGGAGGTGGGATTCAACCAATATGTTTACAAATTAATTGTCATAGGAACAAAGGATTTAAGGGGGCCATTTGTATTGAATTAAGTCTTGTGAACATTTATGCAGCTGTTCATTAGACACTCATCAAACCTCACCTTAGAACAAGTTACATTTGTTTGGCTCCACTCTTGTCTCCACTACTGGAAGACTGATTGATACAGAGCTGTTTCTTAATGTCTTGTGTAAATATATTCATGTATTATTTATCCCCATTGGTTGTAGTCCCAGTATTGACCTTTCATATAAATATTTTTTTATGCTTTCAGAGAGACCTCATTTTTTTACATCTGGTGCAGGGAGCCCATATAAGCCAGACATTTCAGTTTTGCTTTCCTATCTTTAGTTCATCATCCTAATTGTTATAGTAACCTCTCTGTGCATGCATCACAATTTTGAGTTAAACTTCCAGGAATGGGAGTGATTCGAGCTGCACAAAGTGCTCCTGGAAGGAGGGGCTTTGTATTGAGGCATATCTATGGCCCTGTTCTTACTACAATTGTATCACTTCAAAGGAATTGTACCTGCTCATTTACAATGAGGAAGCCTAGACATTATTTCCTTCTTCTGTCATTTGCATGTTTTAACTCCACATTTACAGCTCTTACTTACCCTAGCCTCAAAATGCATCATTTTTATACTATTAAATTTCATCCCACTTATGTTCGTCCAGTACTCAAAGCAATCCAGCTCTGCTGGCTGCTCTTTCTCCATATTAGTGATGTTCCACAAGCTTCTGACAGCACGTGTTTTGGCACCATTTTTTACCAAAATTTGTTCTCTAAATATGTGCAAGCACACAGAAAAACACTCTTATTTTACCTTTTCTTTTTATATCCTAGTACTTCTCTATTGTATATTACCTGCCATCTGGTTTTGGGTGTTTCTTAGGTATCTTACGATTTTTGTAATCCTAGTCTTTTCCCACTCAAATATGGTTTTGGTACAATTAATGCTATGTTAAATCCATGTGCATTGTAATTAATTCATTAATTGGTTACATATCAATTTGACATGGTGTTCTTTGATAAATGTACTTTACATTTTATCCCATTTTTAGGTGTGATGTAAGATGTTTTTTTCTTGGACATTTGTCCTGAAGCTTTTCACACTCTTGACGTCAGCTAAATAAGGTAGCTAATTTCTTTGACACAAACATTAGTTTTCTCTTTTCCTAGGCTAGTCTAATCTCTCTTATGTCTTATTTTTTGCCTTCCATTTATCAGCGTACTAAAACACAGGGTTGCTTCATCACACTGATGTTCAGTGTTTCTTGGATGGGACAGGTCCCTCAGTAGTGAGATTGATCGCTGGTCTGTCATGTTTCTGTTACTTCTGTAATATCCACTCTCATTCCCTACACTATTATTTTGTTCTGTTTCCCAAAATTATTTCTTTAGTGCACAAATACGTTAATTGTGCCAAACTAGCCATTCATTGTTTTTAGCTGAATTAGTTCCCACACGTCATCAGTCTTTCTTCCCTGCTCCGCATCCTCCTATATTCTGTTAACTTTTGGGTTTCTCTGTGATACTTCCCAGTGACTATCTATTGATTTTTCCTCTCTGTTATACTTTTAAAGAGGCATGAGTCTTCAAAGTGTTGGGTTGATTTGTGTTGTTGTTGTTGAGATTTGTAGTTATTTTTATATGTATGTGTTTGGTTGGTTTTTGTTTTGTTTTAAATACTGCTTTCAGTAGATGTCACTTTTCCAAGTCCTGTATTCAGACTTCATGTAGTTGACAGAGTTTGGGACAAATGCACCTGTTTTCACACATTCTGCTTGGTAACTGTTAATGGGAAAGGTTATTTCTTAGACAATATGGAATTCCTGGCATTTGTGCAAAAAGATTATCAGTATTTTAAAATCCCTTAACAGTGGTTGAGATAAAGCTTTTCCTTTCCACATCCAGGAATTTAAAAATTTTCAAGTGCTTTGTCAGCATAATGTATTTCTCACAAGTCAGGCTTTGATGGCCACACAGACTTTTGACTATGCACAGATCTGGAGTTTGGAGCAGCATATGACTGTGATGGAGCAAGAAGAAGAGAGCAGGACAAGATGCTTACACTAAAGTCTTTTTGCCAGTAGTTGCCACGTTCTGCCTCTGAACCTCGAAATATGCTTTAAGAGAACAAAATGACAGTTGAGACATGATGTGGTTGAAGTAGTTCTCCTCTTGATTTCTTAGGACCTATCTGCCACATTGCAATTAAATAACTTCAAACAACAGAGGGACTTCAAAAATCCAAAGGGCTGGTAGGGTTGAAATTAGATTAATGTTAGTCTGTTGTGCTGAAATCTCCCTCTGTGAGCAAGCAGCAGGGAAGATGATGAGGATTTAGGCCTCGGGAAAAGTAATTTAATTGCTGATTACCACCAATTACTTTCCCAAATTCCTTTCCTCAGCTACTGGAATAGTAGAATACTGGAACTATATTTATCAGCCAGCTGTTCAGGGACATTGCTGTGTAGAAGTTGGCTGGAACTCTCAAACCATGGATCTGAGTGGTTCTCTGGGTATTGTAAATATCACAGATGAGATGCTGCACTGTTTAATGCCAGTGTAAGTTTTGTTAATGACTTGTTAAGGTCAGAATTTTCCTTATACTTACGTATATATTGGACTTTTTTTTTGGTGGTATTCTGAGGGTGGGAAAGAATTTGATTGTTTATCTAAAATGGTGCTGAATGGATCTCAGACTGATCCAGTGCTGCATCTGGATTCACTTTCACAAGGAATAATGCGGAACAAAACTCCTGATTTTTTTTTTTTTAATTGAAATCAGAAGTTTTGAAAGTCTTCCTATTTTTCTGATTTGTATGAGGGAAGGGCTGGCAACTACATGTTTTCTCAATTGAGGCAAGTTACCAGATTTTGAATATGCTACAATATATCAGGGACTGCTCTAGGTAATAATGCAGTCATTATCAAAGGTATGCTGCAAGGCATCATGGGCTGACATTTTCAAATCACCATGTAAATCTGCCTGACACAGCTTTAAAAGAAATAAAACAAGACTGAAAGCTCCAGTGTTTAGTCTAAAAACACACATGGCCATGGTTGCTGTTTTAGCCTATGTGGGCTAACCGTGGAAGCCTTTTTCAGCCCTCTGGCCTACTGAGTGGTGTCAGCTTGATTTGTGTGTTAATTTGCTGACTTTTTGGTTTGATGCTTTCCATTAAAATTCACATAAAGAGCCCGTGTGTGTGATTTTGCTGTATTTAGCAGCTTTCCCAAATCTAAATCCTCTTCCAATGACCACCCTTGATATCACTGAAACTAAGAGGAAGAGCTTTCAGCATTTATTTACTGTTGGATTCATTTATTTGCCATTTATATGATACTGAAAGGATGAAGGCAGATGGGAAGCCTTGTTAAGTGATGATATAACCAAACACGGAGAAGAAACACAGTGGCAGTTTTACAAGATTTTTCCTTTATGGAAAAATTCTGACTGAAATGGTCAGTGTTGTAAGCTATGAACCACTTAGCATCAGGACACCCTCACGCCTTCCTGGCACCAAAGATTGTTCTATTTAAGTCAAATGATCCTCCTCACTCTATTTCATATATCCCTGCTTTTTAGGTCTGGTTTGCATGAGGAAGATGACTTGTTACTAGCAGAGGCTTCCAGGAACCAGCCCTGGACTGGGTTGCAATCCAGACTTCTAACTAGGATGGTGTTTTGACACCATTTTTGCCCGTCTGTTGATGGCATGTGTAATTGCCTAAGACGATTTTCTTGGGAGAGATGAGCTGCCTTCCTTCCTGAAAAAGATCCCCTCCAAAATATAAATTGCTTGAGCAGTTCAGCTGGCATTTTAATGTTGGATGGAACAACAGCTAATCCTGTAGCGTTTGTCTGGCCCAAATTGTGCCCCTCATGCTCTTCTAATAAGGAGAGATCTACAGGACCATGTGTGGGCTCTGAGGTGTTTATTTTCAAACAGCTGGTGAAATCATGCTGTGGTTACTGCATGCCAGAAATTGTAGAGTCACACCTTGGAACTGTCCCTTCCAAGAACAGCTCCAGAAATCAATTCCTTGCATCACTAACATTTTATCTGTTTCTTGAGTCAAGACTAATCAAAAAATGTGCCCCCAGGAACTGGCAAGAAGATTTGAGTTTGCTGCAAGGTAAAAGGTTCACAAATTCCCATTGGGCTTCTGGTAAAAACAGAAAAATTGTTTATATTGTTTCCCTAGCTGAAATGAATGTCCCTCTTTGTCTGAAAATAAAAGTATTACCCTTTATGTCACCATCTGTTGTGCATTGTTAAAAACCTGCCGTATTACATACCTCAAGGCTCAATTCATGGATGATGCAAGACCTTTATCCTGACCTGTTGCTGCAGCTAAAGCTCCCAGTGATTGCAGCAAAGCTAAGATCAGGCCTCTAAAGTTCTCTATATAACCTTTTCATTATAATTTTAAAAATTTAGTTTTCCATTTGTCACCACTGAAGGCTGTGTTCTGTTTTCCTTTCTACAGGCAGAGTCACCCCAGAACAGCTCAGCTCATACATTCAGCTTTTCAAAAACAATCTCAAGGCTTTGGAGAGCCACTGTGGTCTTCTACAGCTTGTGCTGGCCACGGTCCAGACTTTGAAACACCCCCAGACTTCCAAATGGGACAATTTCCTTGCCTTTGAGAGATTACTTCTGCAGGTACACATTATGTTTATTGTTTTAATTTTCTATTGCATTCTGTAGCTTGTATTTGTTCATGGAGAAGTGTGTTGGGATATCTTGCTAAAGAGCTGTTTCCTATTACCAAATGGGTAAAAGGAATGGGAACCTACATATGTATTCTTTTATACCTGTGTCTAAGAAATTTTATAAACAAAAGAGTTGGCGTTAAAGGTGAAGCATGTAAGTAATCTGAATTGAGTAACAATTTTGCATTTATATGAAATTTCAAAAAGATATAGCTTCTGACATTACCTGGGATTGTTGCTGTTATTATTATTATCATTATAATTATCATTATTATTACTATATGCTTTTTGAGGTAGCATGCTGAATCAAATGCAGAGAGGAGTTTGTTACTATGTAAGTGTAAAACTTGTGTAATTTGCTGAGTAGATGAAAGACTAGTTGGAAATTCCATGCGCCAAGAGAGTGAGGTTTCTCCTGTTCACAGCTGCCATCTACCCTCAGTTTTTCCCACCACCACATTTTTTATGGCATCCTGTTTGTGACCACAGTATTATTTATATACAATTTTCTATCACATTTGCATTTCTCTCAGGAAATTAGGAGTTAGTGGTATATTGAACTCTATCCTACTAACCTTTGGAGATGTACCAAACAAAGGAGGAGCTTTTTCTAAGAACCTGGTAAAACTAATTTTTGCTGAAGTTCACAGAAAGCTCAAAACTTTCCTTCCTCTACTGTCTCTTCTGCCATTTTATTGTTTCATCCATCTTCCAAAACCCTAGCAAGAGGCATATCTTGATGAGCAAACTTCTAGTGAAGTTAGAGTCAGCTTTAAATGAGTGAAAACCAGATACCTCTGTAAAAATCAGGTGTCTAGAAAAACCAACCAATTTGATTCTCCCCATAATCTCTGTCAGCAGGGTACAGTCCCTGGTCCTTCAAAAAGAATATGCCCATACTTCATCGCTTCGTAGTCCATGACTTTCTGCAAGTTTGGAGAGCACAAAACTGCAAAACTTATACAGTAGCAAGCTCTTATCTAAATTAATTTTCAAAACTATTGTCTCTTGGTAAGACTGAAATATTTTTGAGTATCATAGGCAATTTTCTTTCTCTATTAAAAAAAAAATCAACGACCACACCTCTAGGTAAAAGAACTCATTCCAACCATTCTTTAGTTTTTTTGTAGAGGATGGGACTGACAGCCCACAGTCCCCTTCTCTCTCCCACAGTGAGTCATATCACATAGCTCTTCTCAGAGGCTGGCTAAGTTTCATCTTAAAACCAGTTCAGCTTTAGAATTAAAATAAAGCTGCAAGCTCAGCATTGTTTTCACAACAGACATCTGCCTATATAAAAACCATGCAGTAAATCACCAGGGAGTGGGAAAATAGCGGTAAGGAATAACCAAACTATGTATTTCATAAAAAAGAAATGTTTAACAAGCACTCTCATAATCATAGGTGGCTTTTGGATTATACACTCTGCTTTCCACCCATCATATTAAGGTAAACTGTGTTAGCCAAAGCAAACTTTCTAGGCTAACATTTGTAACTGTTCCTTAAGCACATACTTATTTTCAGTAGTTCAAACAACAGTTCTTTTGAATTACGTAGACTCTGTTTTGACGACAAAATATGAGATGTATTGTCTGCTTCTGAGCACATGGCCTGTCTTTGAGCCGTTGACAGGGGTTTGTAGGGAGAGCAAAGTGTTGAGACCCAGAAGACATTAGAGATTTTATTAAAAAAAAAATTAGTCAGGACATTACTTTGTGAATGGTTGGTACATAGCACACTGCACTATATTTGATACTGTGATAGTTTATTTCAGCAATACTACTGAGAAATTCTTTAGCATATTTGTTATGTTTCATATAGTTTAAAATAATAAATCTTAAAGAATCCTCAATAAAAAGTACTTGTTTCAACATGAAAGTAGTATTGTTTCTATTGTATATTGGAACAACATGGAAGACAGCTGTTTGTAAAAGATCTACTGGTACTAATATTGCTAGACTGACAATGTAAGAATTCTAGATTTTCTGCTGATGGATGCATGTCAGACTCCAGCTGATGCTTAAGGAGATAACCCAGTAAAAACAGTTGATGTTAGAATCTCAGATTTCCCAAAAAAATAAATGTGTACAGTGCTGGAATTTCTGTCATTACTGGATCCCTCTGATGGCTCTCATGATTCTCTGCTCAGTCTATTTTGTGCTTTTCAGAAGAAAACACATTGTTGATAAGAAACCTTTTAGTCTAACTATTACACTGAATAACCTTTTCTGTTTTTCTTTTTCTCTCTACTCCTTGATTTACCCTTTTTGATTGCAAGTACTCAGTTAAAAAAATGGCCTGCTAGTGGTCAAAACAGCCTACTTCTGCTATTTTGTCATAACTAAAATCTCTGCATTTTTTTCAGACCTATGTTGGCTCATTAAATTTCTTACATCTGCATTGAGGAAGTTTGGTTTTAACTGAAGGTCTGCTATAAGTGCAACCACATACTTAGCACAGTTCTCTCCTTAACTGGGATGGATGAATAGTTTGAGAGTGAAATTAGATTTCAATGGAATCATGGTGTTGACCTCAAAGGAAGGAGGATCATGATCTGACAGTAATGCATCAAAATGATTCATTTTGTCAATCACAAGTTTTCTCTGTGTTCTAGTGCTCTAGCTCTGCACATGATAGAGCTTTCACTACTCGGGAGTTTTAAATGCTGTGTGAATTGAAACGGTTTGTTCTGTTTACCAAGGAGATATCTTACCCCATTGTATTTTTCTTCTCTTGAGATCCTCTTTCTGTTTTTTCCTATTCTGACCATCCATAATACTGATAGATGGGAAAGGGAGCACAGACTGAATGCTGCACACACAGCCTGTAACTGCCCACCACTGCTCATGTGACTGCCTTGTTTTCCTTCAAGTGAGAATTTAATATTTAAGGAGGTAACAAAGTAGGAGAGTGTTGCCACTCCATACTTTTTAGCTATATTCCCTGTTCCTCTCAAATTTATGTCTTTATTGCAAGTTTATTAAGCAGTATGGGCCCATGAAATACAAAAGCACAAGAGGAGCTCTCTCCAGAGTAAACAAAATGTGACACTGTGAGAGAAAAAAACTTTTGCTGTTTTTAACATATATTACTCATATATTTACTGAGCAGAAATTTCTGCCTCCAAATTCAGTTTAAAAGTACCCAGCAGATAGTGTGAATAGGACCATAATGTGCCCCAAGGGAAAGTATTGTTCCTCTTTGAATGGCACTACTCTAAAATTGCTGAGGTTGGGTGCTACCTCTTAGAATTGGCTGAATCCTTCTGGCATAACTTATTCTCAAGATTTAAGAGTAAAGTACTTGTCATACTGAGGAGAAGTCTGTTTTATTAAAACCTCCACCATTTAAATTCCAAGTTTAGGGTTTTTTTTCCATTGACCCTTCTCAAGAGGAAGCTGTCTTTCTTCCTTAGGATGAGGACATTCTCTTTTTTTTTTTAGGATGTCTGAGGTAAACTTCCTTCTAAAACTGCAAATGTACCAGCATTGTTGTCTTAGAATAGCTGGATTGACAAAAATATGGATATCTGGAAGATTATTCAATTCATTGTTATTATAGTGTCAGAGAGGGAAATCTTGCTCCTTGAGATTTTTTTGTGCCACAAAGTTTTTGCATCTGCTGTCCAACACTTCACAATTTGCCCGGAAATTAGACAGCTTCAGCATTGACCTAAAAACCATGATGCTACCATTGCATCTCAGAACTGTCTAAATTTTGTTTTGTGATGCTGATTAATGTCACATAATCTCAAGAGTAATTTGAATTAAATTAGTAATAAATATTACTACAAAATCCCACAAACCCAACAAATTCACAAAATCAATCTATAACCAAAAATCATTAACACATTCACAGTTTCATCCTATAGGTCAGTGGATATAATTACCTTTATGATGCCTATCTGACTAAAAATCCTTTCAGCTACTATAAAAAGAGAACACTAATATTTTAGCAAAAACAACTGGAACTTTTAGTCACTCCTGGTAGTAATATAAGTAAGTCAAATACTCTGGTGGGGTGGTGGAAGCGATATACAGACCCTTAGGTGGAGAGCTCTTGACAATATAGTATTTTCATGTTTAAAATTCCAAGTACTAATTAGTACTAATCTGGTGCTGTAAAATTTGTCAGAATACAGATTTTATTGTTGTCCTTGGTGTCTTGAGAAACAGAAAGTATAAACATGTTTTTAAGGAAACAGAGACTTAATGCCAGATGTCATTCCAATGTTTTTATTTTCCTTTTGCCAGAAAGTTGTTATGAGTTTAATCAATTACATCATTCTTTCTCTTATGAATATTAGTGTTCAAATTCGCAAATAAAAGAGAAGTGGAAAAATCGCAATGCTGCTGAGTGTTTTATATTGTAGTTAATGTTTCAGTAGCAAGGTCTAATAGCTAGGGTGTTAGTGACCATGCCATCCTGTGCTATGATTTTTTTACCATTTTTACAAATGTAAGGTTCACGACACATTACTTAATTGAGGGTGAAATTATTATTTATTTGCACGTAATAGGTTAGATGTTCCTCATATATGCATGCCTGCACAGAATCCTTTACCAATAAATTTGGAAACTCTTAAGACAGCTTACAATTTTTCCTGCTTACAACTCAATTTAGTTTTCAGGTTGCTCAACTTTTCTACAGGACACAGTAGTTACTAGGTAACATTTATTGACTCTAAGCTGGTGTAAACCAAGAGCTTAAGCACGGGCTTTGGTCTGCTGAAGCAAGCAGTTTAATAGAAAGAAGTGAGAAAATAGAAAAGCTTTTGGAGTACTTCCTCTTGCTCTGCAAGAATAATTCATAGGTCAGCTGTGGAGAGACCTTCACTTCTGCATAGACTAGATTAAGATCAGTGACATTCCTTGTTGTTATAATTTATATTGCTTATTCTATGCGTAATTTATAATTACATAGCTCAGCACAGTGCAATAAATTATCTTTTTGTTGGCCTACAGTGTTGATCTGTTAATCTCTTCAGAAGAGATATCACAACAGAATTTGGAAAGAAGACCCATAGTGTTAGCTGCCCACAATTAGAGATTTTACATTAAAAAAAAAATAAATCGTGAAATTAGCTCAGTCACTTTTCAACATAAAGCTACATATGGAATGAATTGTCTTCGTGGGAGTTTTGCATGATACCATGGTAATTGCAAAGGTCATCCTCTGGAATTTGGTATCTGTTGGATGAGATTGCAGTTTGGACACTGATACACATTCTGTCTTATACAACTAAACAATCAAATATAACTTGTTGATGAAGTGAAAGTAGTCATGTATCAATTACTTAAGCTTCCACATTATTTACTGTTAGTTCTTATTTAGCCGTCTGTTTGTTAGACTTGCTGCATTTACACTGGAGTTGTCTCCATTACATATAAACCCATTTGGATTCTTCCCTTACACATGTGATATTTTAGTTTCCTAAGTATTTATTCTACATAAAATTTATGGTAAATTTCATGGCCTTTCATAAAAACCAGTATATACGAGCCCTGAAGTACCTTGACACCTCTCTCACATGGTCTCAATTCATTCATTTCTTTTGCTTGCTCAGTGCCTCTTATGCTCATGCTACCTTATTTTAACAGGAATTCAGATGTGTTTATGTGTTTTTTAAACATTTCTATTAAGCGGAGCCCTAAACTGCTGAAGCCAGTTAGAACTACAGTAGTAGAGGTAAAACAGTGAACTAAGTTGGAGGAAGTGATGAGCTCTTTTAAATGTGTTTGGTTTTGTGTCACCATCTGTGACACTCCATAGAGAAGGAGCTTGTTGGTTACAATTCATATGCCATGGCTTAGGGAACTTAGTTATGGGCCATTTCCCAGGTTTGACATGCCAGGATTAAGGCATTCCAAGTAGTTCTGTGCAGAAAGAAAGATGTGTCTGTGTGTATATATACACGTATAAATTATTTTATTCTGTATGTGCATATTTTATTCTTCTAGTTAAAATAATTTCCTGTAAGCAGAATGCTCTTGTTCAGACTACTTTGAAAGTACAAAATAAAATACAGGTAAGGATTGTTTTAACATTAAATAAATGCTTTGAGAGTGAAAAGAGGCTGTCTTTATTGACAGTTTATTAATCTGTTGAAAGAAAACTATTTGAAGTTTTTCTAACTCTGGCTGACAAGGGGTTAAAATATTTTAAGTGTGGTTACCATATCACATGGGAATTAAGAATATCTTACAGTATTCCTGTCAAAGAAATGTTTGCATTTGGTCTGAAAATTGCCAAGTGTTGCAATTATGGCTCTCATTTAAAACACAAAGATCTCCCTCGCCCTGTGAAAAGGGTAATATTTTGTATCCAGACACAGGTCACCTAGAGCCTCTAAAATGAGCACAAAATGAAGAAATGGCTTTCTTAATTGAACAAATGTCAGCATCTATAAAACTTTTAAAGCCTTGTGGGAATAAGCTGAGCATGTTAAGTCAACTGGAACTGTTAAATTAATGTTCTATGTACAAAACCAAAAAACTTCTTGTAAAATGAAAGAATCCCAATGTATAAATTATTGTAATAGGAGCCAGCTTTTCAGGGGGGAAAGCAGAGAACCACTATCACCCCCTCTACACAAAAGCACTTTTTCTTGTTAGAAGTTTAAACAATTAACATGTTTACCTGCCAGGTTTGTTTAGATGCATGTTGTGATTACATAGCAGTTGCTATCTGGTTAACCCACGCTGCAGAAGGGCAGCATTATTCTCAGTGTCATAAGGATACTCATCGCCAATGAAACCCAGAATCCTTCACCAATCCTGTGCAGAGCTATGGCTCTGCCTGCCACGTGCCGCTTTTTCTTCTCTGTGACTTTTCTCTTTAAAATGTAACATTAACTCCTTACTTTCTGTAAGAGTTACTATTAACTGTGCCAAGAGGCGGGTGCCCACAATCCCCTCCGGTATATGTAGAGGAGTAGGAGGAGACACAGTATTAACGATATTGAATAAGTCATCATTTATTCTTACACTGATAATTTTGCTCCAGGGGGCAAAGCTTCTGTTGCATGTACTCCCAGTAAGTCCTTGCTTTGCTGTATGTGGTGCTCCAGTGATAAGAATTGCCTGCTACATAGATTTCCTTTAGATGCAGGATCTGGTTTCCCATGCCTGCTTCTTAAGGAGATTGGTACCCTCACAAAAAAAAAACCCTGTCTTACTTCTTTCTGGTTTTGCTTGCACAGGACAGGCTGAATCATACATGAAATGTGTTTTAAAAAGCACTTTTCCTGTATGGCAATTGTCTCCAATAGACTGGACAAATGTCACAGCTTATTAACCCTCAGAAAAATGGCATCCATTATTGTGGATCCAGCAAAGTGGAGGATTCAAGAACTCTTGGCAGCAGTATCTTTTATATTGGAAAGCAGGGAATTGTAAGCAGTGCCTTTTTAGATGTGGCTTCTGTGGTCACAGGTAAGCAGTGTAAGACTGCAGATTCCTTTAGTTCATCTTTTTGTTTCTTAGCTACAGAAATCCCATTAGTAATGCCCATTCCTCAGCCTGCTGATGGACAAGTGAATTGTCAAGGTTTGGCTGAGTACTGAGTCAAGTGTGGTTTTGTGGTGTTAAGTCTCTGCTAATAACCTTATTAATTTGATGTCAGCTGAGTGTTAGTGGCAGGCAGTCATATATGAATGGAGATGGGGAAGTAGACAGTTCCATTTGTACTCTAGCATTTTATTTTGTATCAATTTCGTTCATTATGCTACTCATATGATAAAAATACTTGTTTGGTGTATTTTTTTAATTCTTTCAGTCAAAATGGTTCACTCAGCTTGTCATAGGCTAGGTTAGAAAGGCAATGGATTTATTTTGAGATGATATGTAGGATTTCTTAGCTAATAATTGTAACTGAATATTGCCCCCTTTTTAGAGCCACACTGTGTTTACCTTTGGATTTTTCCTGCTTTCACTAACTATACTGTAGTCTTTAAGGAAATGAGCATTGCCTTATTTTTACAGCCCGTGTGTCCTTCCTCCCAACAGATACTATTATAATAATTATGAAGCCAACACCACAAAGCACAGTGTAAAGTGAGAGCTTTATTCATAGAAACTGCTTATCATTGTGTTTCTTTACTCAAAGGCAGTTATCATCTATCAAATCTCTTATCTGGAAACTACTTTGATAGTGCCAGCACTGTATATATGGGTTTGAGTATGGTTATATTAGTCTGTCAGTTTGGTTTTCCTTCCTTTGGAGGATATACTTGATTATTTCCTACAGACTTGCAAGGTGAAAGCAGAGAAACAGCACAGTTGAAAACTAATGAAAACTTTACAGTGGGCAATATCCAAAATTAGCAGTGGGGCTGCCGCATTGCATTTCCTTTGTCTCCCCACCTTAATAAGTTACATTAACTTTCAGTAGGCCCCCCAAGCTTCCTTGGATCAGATATTTCTGAGCACATGGAGTATGCATAGACATAGAGGTACACTTACTTTTATTAGGAAAACAAGTATATTCTTAAATTTGATTTTGCTTATTTGATGGAAAACAAGGTTGTGTTAATTTTCTGAGCTTTCGGGCCAGCTGAGATCAGGGTGGTCTAGGACTTAACTTCTTTTTCTGATTTTGTCTTTTATGTGGTGAAGTAGAACTGGCAGTGTGTTGGAGAACTCACAGAACTCTGTTGTTTTCAATGAAAACCCCAACCCCAAGGGAAGTTACACAAAAAGGCTAGCTCACAACAAACTGACTGTGGTTCATTCCAGCTATGGAGCCGTGATAGATTTTTGTTCATTATAAATTAGTACATAATTGTTTGTAGATGTATTGACTTGTTTGCTCATTTCCAGCAAAGAAGGCAGGCTCAGCTCTCCTTCTCCAGGCTAGGAAAGCAAGTCATGTTTGAAAGCAACATGCTGATTTGGCCAGCAAAATACTAGTGGAATTTTACCTCTGCAGTAGGCAACGAAGAATAATTTTTAAAATCAAATCTGGCTTGCCAGAGTTTTGCGTGTATAGTAGTTATTGCCAGGCATTGTTTTGGAGTTGACTGGTTAGCTCTACTTAAAACAGAGTTGTTGCTCTAACTATTCCCTCTTAGAGAGGTGTAGATTATTAGAATTAAATCAAAGAGATTACTACTACGTCTACTGTTCCACAGGTTTGCGTAAGAGACAAATGACTCAACCTACTAGGTGTTTCCCACACGTTCCTGAGTTTTCTTGGGAAATGAAGAGGGATTTTCCTCTAGGGGTTGTCTTTCTTTAGGTTTTCTCCAGTTCACATCTCTTCATCTAAATTACCTTATATTGCCATGAAGTTTCTCTAGGGACTCTCTGAGTCTTAAAAGATGCCTCTGCAGAAGCCTCCCTATTTCACCCCATGACTCCATATTTGAGCAGAAGAACATTGAAGTCAGCATACCATAGACCTGACAAAAGTGGGTTTATGCTCAAAGCTGCCTGCTGACTGTGGTGTTCCTGGTTTGGTGCAGAGCAATGTGAGGACTGATACAACACACACTGGTGTAACAAGTCTGCTTGATTCTCATTTATATCCCACCTTCCCCCAAAAAGCAAAAGGAAGTATTTGCTTCATACCTAGAAATTACCTGTGTTTCCTTATTCTGAAGCTTCCATAGCATTGTCGTCTCTGTGCTTACTGTTTTGTGTATATAATAAGAATGCTTTGTTAAATAAAAATGGTAGGCATAGGAGAAAAAAATTAAATTTCCCTCTGGATGTCCCCCCTGCACCAACCTCATCCCTGACTGTTTGCCTTTGTGTGCCTTTAAAACAAATAGCATATAGTTCTGTGAGGGTTCCTGTAATTTAAAGTAGTCATGTTGCCTGCAGAAATGAAGGGTACCGTGCACACATAAAACTTGTACGGTATTTTCTAATGAAATACAACAGCCCATTTGTGCAGCTGTGTCTAATAAGGCATGAATACATTTAACTGCTGTTTGCATCCTCACGCTGTTTGTTTGAAGTACAGAAATGCTGTACATTCACATTAGGCTATTCAGTATAGAAGTCTAACTTGGACTGACTATTGATGGGAAGTATTTCATAATTTTGTAGCAGGTTAAAACATATGGTTGTAGTTACAATAAATACATTACTTGGTCCATAAACCATTGCCACTCAGCACAACTGTCAGGTTGATGTAAGTTTATTCTCCAGGAAAATAAAATGTAGATAACAGATAAGTAAGAAATGATAATCAGAGTCTCTAGTGAGGGGAAAAGTTTCAAATTCTCTTTAACACGGGCATTTGTGAGAGAAGAGGAAAAGGTAATGTGCCAGAGATGAGAAACTCTCCAAACATGACTTAATTCTGTCCATAAGTTTTTCTTCTAGTGTTTCTTCCCTACTCATCCTCAAGTCTAGGGAAAATGAAATAGCTGCTAACCCATAGGCAGCGAAGGATTCAGGCATGTTTCACAGTTGCATCTGACTTACCCTTGCATAGTACTGTTGTCTTTTCGGAAAAGAGTAGAAATCTTCTTCTCCGATAAAAAATAAGGAGCATATTCTTTCAGTTTTAAAAACTGTCTCCGGCTTTATCTGAATTTCTTAACCAAGTATTCTTCTGCGACACAGAAACAGAGATAGAACAGTTGAATTTGGGAAGATGTAGATACTGTATTAAGATATCTGTAGCTATTAATAGCTGTAGATATTAAACATATCTGCTCAGAATATTGTTTTCGAGTAAGAGTATCAGAGTGTGGTTAACATAAAGAATCTCTGAGGAAGACTGGCACAGATCCTCAACTGCATTTTTATTAACATATATTTTAATTATGGCTTTGGTTTCCCTGGTGACCAGGCTCTCACTGGCATGATTTTTTTTAAGTTGTTTGGTTTTGAAAGTATATTTTTAAAAATCATTCATTCTTATATCTGTTTTAACAGATATGGTTATGAAAAAACTCTGCAAGTCTCTGCTTACATCACAAAGAATATATAAAAAGCTAATGTTATTGATATCATGTACCACTACTTAAATTTCGTTATCTCTACTGGACAGTAGCCTCAGCTGGGCTTAATTCTTCTAATTGTAACTATATGATACATAGGAATAAATTTCAAAATACATGTTCACATGCCAAAAAAAAAAAAAAAAAAGGGTGAAAAAAGCTCTCTTAGCTTTCTCACTTAATTTGATTATCCTGGCTCCCTCTGTGTAGGTTTTCCCCCAGACTGTAAATGTATTTTTCTGACCAGGTTATTTAATTCCTGGAATTCCACAAAAATATACTCAGTGCTCAAGGAGTCAGTAAACAACATTCAAGTGCTCTGAATTCCACTGTAGTTCTGGAGAGCTTTAGAACAACTCAGTTAGCACCTTCTATATCTCCTTATCTACTGTTTCTCCAGGATTGTCTTTGTGAGACCTTGGCTTTTGCCACAGTTGTTGGAAATTTGTGGGTTTTGTCTATCCTGTAGAAGAAAAGGCTATTTGAGAAGCTACCCACTGTAGGAGAGAAATGGTTCACAACATCTTCTCATTGCATCTACGGAGGTGACAGCAGATGCACAAGGGCGTACGGAGCTGCTGCTTCAAGGGAGTGTCACTCACTGGCATAGGCCAAGTTTGGCTTTGTCTTCATGCTCGTTTAGTTTCATCTGCTTGTTTACTGGAGAGAAGAGGTTGAGTATACTGAAGACAGATGTACCCACATTTAATTTGTAGGGGTCTGACTGCAGGCATTGGCAACAAATGTATAGATTGGGAAGCCACCATGTGTTTCAGGGGAAGTCTGTTAACAGCTTGCAAAAATTCAGTGTTTTCCTTTGGGTTCTGATTTCATTCAATTTTTGAGCTACATGGAATTAAATTTTTTCTCAGTATGAATTCACCCATGTAAGACTATCGGTTTGAACTTCAAACATCAGCATCTGCAAATGGTTTTGTTGCCTCTGTGAAATTAATTGTTTCCTAACCTATCGCTGTGTGCATATGTGTTTTAGCCATAACCTGAGCAAGATGTCCTTCAGTGGTGATCACTAGCAGAAAACGAATTGTTTCTTTAGTATCTTAGATGGGTAGACTCAGAGTAGTAAAGATAAGCATGGAGTGGTGTGCCTCTTCTCATTATGTTTCCCTTCTGTAGTCAAAAGAGGAGACACAGTTCTAAGACATCACTAAAGGACTCTTGCCTGGCACTAGTTTTCTTATCCTTTTCCTACATGTTGTTGTTCACAGGAGTTTAATTTTCTGAAATACATAGAGGCAGAGGAAAGCCTTAAATCTCTTAACTCTTAATTGTTTTCAGTAAGTAAAGGCACAGGAATGGAATTTCTTTATGTAAAAGTACAAAAGCTGGATGCTGTCTCACACAGGGAAAAACATATTTCAAGCAGATGGGCTTTCAAATGAGGATGGAAACAGCAACTCATGGATGACCAGGTGCCCGGTTTTTCTGTCCTGAAGAACTAAAAATAATTTACATATTTTTGTTTTTAAAACATTTGCATGTCATCTTGTTGTGATTACTGGCACATGTTCTATTGATTCAACTTTATTGTCACATTATTCTCTCACATTCAAGGGTCACATGTGCTCCACATCTGGTGAACATTGAAAAGCCTTTTGTAAAACATCACCATGTTTTTGTTCTTAGAAATGCTTATGACAAATATGATGGTCTTGCATCTGCTTCTGCTATTGGTTGCAAACAGGATGCACTAGGCTGTGCCTACTGTCCAGTTACAAAACCACCCATGATAACATAATACATTTCCTGTTAACTGAAGTGATTAACTGCTTGACTATTGGTCCTTGTTCCTTGCATTAGAATGACTGAGAGGAATGAACTTTTTTAAAGCATTCGTGCTAAAATATAATCTTGCTTTTGAGGAGAGCATGCCTTAAAAACCACTAGCATGGTATTCAATGTCAAAAGTCTCCAGGAAACTGCTATTTAAAACATTCTGGAAAACGTTGACTGTTTTCCGACAGAGCTGCCAGTGCTGTTCTGGTTTGGTACATTGCTCAGTGCATTTTATAGTGTGACTGCATGACTATTTACCATGCTTCATGACAATGACGTTGCATTTATCATGAACATCTATGATGTGAAGTACACTCACTGTGAACACCATCTGTTTAGAATATGCATTTCCCCATATCTAGCCAGTTGCATGCAGAGAAGATTGCAGTGTGCTTTTCACACATTATTTATTACATAGGGCAAAGTTAGACATCATGATTAGCATCTTCTTACATTTCACCCTTAGGTGCATATTATATAAAATCTCATTTGGAGATACCTAAACCCAAACTCAAACCTGAAACTTGTTTAGTTGGGCTTAGAATGAAGGAGAAAATATTCTCCTGACTCAATATTGAACTTCATTTCTCTTTTGGGACTTGACTTCTGACACAGAGCGAAGGCCAAAATAAAACCCAGACTGAGTGAGGGCCCCGACTTAAACCTGCTTTTAATTAAGCCTTGTAAAGAAGCTTTTCTGCTAAAACTCTCAGGTTGAAGAGTTCATGCAAAAAAACCTCCCTGTGGCTTATGAACAGCTGAAGTGGGGATATTCAAACATACATTTTTGAATAGTTTAATCCAGAAAATATGCAAGTGAGAAAGTCCATATTATTTATTTAATGCCGTTTTTATCAGATCACTCCTTCTCCAGTTATTTTCTTTTTTCATTGTTATGTGTGTTTCAGTTAGAACTTAATGCTGCTACAAGATGTTTTGATATCAACAAACATGAAAATTAAATTGTTTTGGTTTCCTTTTTTTTCCTAATTGCACATAAATCTGACCCAGTTCAGATGGACACAGTTACAGAGCATTAGACATGTAATACACATTTCAAATCAGAATCCTGGTGCCAAGGCAAAGGTCAAAGTCATTTTCTTGTTTGTTTGTTTTTAAAGGGATTAAATAAATGTAGTTTTACCACAAGGAAAATGACAGCATCCATTGCTCACTTATGGCTTGGAAGTCTACATTTAAATGAGAGAAAACAATCTTGTCTGGATCAGTGGCAGGGCTAATTTCAGAAGTAAAAACTGTGTGTTTTCTGTGCAAAATGATGCTCTTTGTGCAAGATGTCTGCTAAATCACTTACACTATCAACCCCAGACAAGAGCTTATACCACATTAAAATAAAGCTGTGGCTTCAGTGACAGGCTGTAAACAAAAAGGGTGGGATACAGTTAATGGCAGAAGCATAGTGCTAAAGAAAAATAAATAATTTCCTTTTACTTGCAACTGGCAAATGCCCAAAGGCTGAAACATCATCAATCATCCTTGATGACTAGATGAGATCATAAACTGAATGAGGAAAAATAGACTTGAATTTAACTTAAATTGTGATTGGCACAGTAAAAATTAACTTTCACCCTAAAAAATGTTTTCTTCTTCCAAAACATTTCTAATTGCCACCTTTTCCAACTTACCCCACCCACTGCAGAAGTTCCAAGTACTCTTCAGTGTTGGTAATGTCAGCCTTCCATGTCTGTTTCAGCATGTACTTTTAGGGTTTTTTTTCTTGAGAAGCAAGCTGCTTTTGCATTTCTTCCAAAAAAATCTTAAATGTAGTCTTCATATAAATACTGAACATCATATTATTCATAACCTCATAATTCACCAGTCTAGCAGCTGAATAATGTAGCAGGCATAGAAGACTGAGAAGCAAAGGGTATTTTACAAACCAGGAGAGCCATTCTGACACAAATCTGTTGGGGGAAAAAACTTCCTGAGAAAAAAAACATTAAGTTTCCTATTCAGTTCTTCACACATCTACAGTTTATTATGAACAAAATACACACTCTGGGGAACAGTTATGTAGTGTCAAGAAAATTGAGTTGATATTTTAATTTTTTACAGCTGTTTGTGTTTTGCACCACGCTTTTTTAAAAAATGTCTTCATGAGTGGATAGCTTTAAATACAAAGGTTAAGTTTTGGAAAGTTTGGGACCTGGTAAAAATAATACTAAAATTCCACCAATAGCATGGAGTCCTGATATTGTGAATTCAGCTTTGAAGCTGACGAACTACAGCATTATTGAAAAGATAAAGCGGTGTATCACAAATATTGCAGTCAGGCAGTGGTCATTACTAATTATTTGAAAAACATCAGATGTGACTGGAAGAATCAATCACTTTGACACTGATTTTAATACGCAATAAGCAAGGAAATGTTGTAGTTTTAGACCATTGGTTTAAAGGCAGTGTTACATCCTGGTCATTCATGGCACATACCAAGTAAGCTGAGAATATCAGTCTCATTCTTAGGGGTCTAATTGATGCCAAATTGGCAGAGATTAAGCAGTATGGGAGCTCAGGCTACCCCCTAACCTCCTGAGCTTTTGCATACTTACTTTATCAGTTGTGTAGATAAGGGCTTTTGCTTCACCATGCTGTCAATCTGGTCTTTGCTGTAAGATGAAAACACTGAATTTAATTATGTAGCATGGTCTTGGGTTCAGCCCTCCCCTGTGATATCAGATGTATAAAGGAGACCTCTGATGGTAATTAGAGTGTATTACTGATGAGTGTTGTGATCAAATTATGTGAGCTACCTTTTCTATAGATACACTGAGAGGTTGGGGTTTTCCCCCTTAATTTTTTTTTAAAAAGGCATAAATGCTAACTTAGAATTGCTCTGATTATGTTGTGTTAAAATGGTGGATCAGTCATGCTGTTTGTTTATTTATTTGCATAATAAGTTTTGGGGGGAAATCTGTTCTAGACTGGGCTAAATTTCTGCCAGCATATGACAATGCCACGTTATTTTATGTGGAGAGAACTGTAAGTTGAGAACTTGTGATTTTGGAGGAATGTCTTTCGAAGGCTTGCTGCTTATTGCAGGTTGGAAGGATGCAGCCAAAATAGTATTTGAACATTTTTTTCCCCGTTATACATGTCAGATTTTTGTCTGTGTTGGCAGGAGGCTCAGTTTGTGGATAGATGTTTATCCTTTTGTACATGATCACATTAGTATAATCATTCTTGCCAGAAAGTGGAAACATAAGTACAGAAGTTTTTGAGACGCCCAGAGTAGCTTTTGTGGATGTGGAAGATTTAACAGTAGTTGATAGGACTGTCTCAGTGGCCAGTGTAGGAGCATTTGGATGTGAGAATGGTGGGCTTTGTGGCAGAGCTGTGCTGTTGTCAGGAGAGGGAAACATGACTGCCATGCACTAGGGCCACATGGCCCGTCTAGGGCCACAGTGGCTTCTGAAAGGAGGACCAGTAAAGATTTATTGAAACACATTATTCTGGAGTACTTTGTTTCAGTTTTGCTTTACTGAACTTAACCACATACATTCCTTGAGTGGTTTGATATAGAGATTTAATAACCTGGTCTTCTAAATACATGGTACATTTAGATGAGCTAGGTGGCTAGTGAAACATGACCTAATTCAAGGCTGAGAACTGGTGGAGTGCTTCTTTATGTCCAATTCTCAGTTGTTTTGCAGTTGGCTCAGTGTTCGCTAGCCTGTGCTGAACAGAAGAGCTGAGAAAGATGGTTGTTCTGGCTCCAAGGAGGACTTCTTACAGCTGAAAGCTGAGTCAGCTGTTGCAAAGCCTATGGATATCTCAATCTCAGGATAAGGAGTGAGTTTGGAACATCCCAGGAGTCCCAACGTCTTTTCAAATCAAGAAATTTTACCCATTGTTTTGCCATAGCCATTAGCAAAGTTGCCTTTGCTGTGTGGTTTCTACATTCCTACCTGGAGCATCAGAGCCTGTTCTGAATTTCATGGCCGTGGCACTAAATATTCTACATTTAATAGCAGTATTTGCAGAGAACAGCATGAAATACAGGCTTTTGTAGCTCACCCTCACCTGGTGTTTGGGTTGTTATTGGTCACTTGATTGTTGATCAGTTACGTAGTAGTTATTCTCAGGCTGAATGTTTTACTTTCATTGCAATTTTTCTATTGCTTTGTGCCTTAGGATTTCCCCTTTTTACCAGGATTTTAATGGCTTCACACTAAAAGTTGGTAGATTCATGTATTGGAAGGATAAGGGTATGTTCTGGAAGACTAGGTGAGTAACAAGTATAACCTTCAGACATCTTTCATGAATTCAGCCCTTTAGTTTAAATGTAAAACACTGTTGTTCCTGTAGTAATTTAGAGCTTTAGCAAGCTGTTTTTTGGTAAAAGCAGTAAGAATTAGTGGTAACTGAGAGATTTCAGATTTTTTTCCCTGTTAATAACTTTTTCTTTCTATAACACCAAATATATATTTTTCATGTCCTTCACTTCATCCACATGTATTAAAAGGTTGCATGTTTTAAATTATCAGTAAACTAGTAAAACAATCATTCTTCAATGATCCTCTGGGAATCTGATACTAGAAAGAAAGATTCCAGGAGCCAGCTTTCCTGCAGGAATGAGGAATTCTGATTACTTGCTTCAGAGTATTTGTCCACTCCGTGGACTGGTTTGAGGGTCAAGATCTGGCAAAGACATTTCACTCCCAAGGGAAGTGGGAGCTGTTGAGGCCAGTGGGTAAATTTAAGTAGCTTCATTTTTCTTTTGTAATGCTTCTGCTGAGGATCATCTAAGCCCTCACAAAAGTTGTGCTAAATAAAAGAAAACCATTGCACTTAACATATACATTTGCCTTTAGTGGCTAATGGAACATTTACATCATCTTTCACCTTGGACGTGTGGTATAGCAACTTCTGGTTTTTCATCAAGGAATTTGTTTTGTCAGAGAAACATCTGGTTTATGTAAATGAGCAGGGAATTCAATACACGAGAAGGTGATTGCAAAATAGCATCTACCTGGTCTCTGCATCAGTCACTCAGTTACTTTTTGCAAAAATAAACAACTATTACACCTATAATTGCTGTCCCTTTTTCAGTGTGCTGTGTTAATGAACATGTTTTTGCTCCTGTGAATTTAAAACAAATCTATATAAAAAAAATTTAAAAACCAAACAAACAAACAAACAAATAAGCAAACTAATAAGAGAGCGAAGCAGCGTGTCCACAGCAGAAACGACGTAGCAGCATTTTCCTGATCTTGTGTAATTGCTGCAGAGGGCCGAGTTCGGCCTGGATCAGCTTTCCAGGCGGTGGCTTCGTGCCCGCGGCGCTCCAACAGCGCCACCTGCAGGGCGCGGCCCTGCCCGGGGCGCTCGGGCCGCGCCGCCGGGAGTGCCCGGGCCCTGTCCCGCCGTGGGCTCTGTCCCGCCGGGGGCCCTGTCCCGCCGTGGGCCCTGTCCCGCCGTGGACTCTGTCCCGCTGCTTCGCCTTCCCCGTCACAGATCCCGGCCCACACTCCAGCATGTTGGGCTGCGGAGGTGCGCCCTGGCCTCTTTCTGCACCAGCGGAGAGGTCCGCTCAATTCTCTTTGCTCTTCTACATAAAGTGAGCTGAAAATTCACCTTTATAAATTCAAACACAGACAAACAGTTCCTATGTTAAAGTTTAATTATTCTTATTTCTTTTAACTGAGCTCTGTCTCGGCCATGCTTTATTAAAATTATTTTGGTGACATTTCTCTTGCATGTTTTCTGATGTGGAAAAACAAATCAAAACCCACTTATCACATGAATCATTGTTAAAGTCAGCCATAGTCCTCTGTGTAAAATCTGCCAGTAAAAGCCGGGAGGATGGGGATTAAACCTGGAGCACATTAAATTAGTTCCAGTCTATCCCAAGCAGGCTCTGCATTGCTTGCTTAGGCCGGCAAAACGGAAACAGGCAGTTTATAACGAGGCTGGTTTAAAAACCATGGGGTTCATTTGAAAAAGATTTATATCCCTCACATAAACATTACAAATGTGGGCTGCAAGCAGGAGGCAAATCTTTATCAAGATCTCTTTAAGAGCTTTTTCATTGTGAATAAAATGGACAGCGTGTACTCTTGTTTGAAGATTCACCAATATCTGCATACTGATCTTTTCTCTGTGCTCTTACTAATTAAAATATGACTCAGGGTAGAACAGTGAGACCACCAAGCAGTAGTTTGCTAGGGTTTGACAGAAGTGGCGGTGACTGAGGTGGCAGAGGGACATTATTTGGAGGCAGGAGAAAAGATTGTCCTGACTAGTTTAGGGGTTTTTTTGTAGTGGTTATTAAAAAAAAAGGGAAAAAAAGGTGAAATTTTAAAGAGAAACAACTGTGTCTAGATTTATCTCCACCCACCCCCTTCCCATGTGGCTGTTCTTAAACAGTAGCAGAGACATTTTGTGGGGCATGTGATCTTTGTGAGGGCCTGCAGCACTGTCTGCTGGGAAGACCAAAATGTTTGCTTCGGGACAACTAGAAGTAGTCTGGGATGTGAGGGTCCCAGGTGACGACTGGAGTGCTACTCACACTGTAACATTTCTGGGTAACTTAATTGTGATGAAGTTGTTTTGAAAGGTTATTTTTAGAAGGAGTGAACATAAATTAATGCAGTAAAAAAATAAATATTTTTAGTAATAATGCAGTTATTTATAGCTTTTGCAATACCATTTAACTGCATTTAGGGTACATTACAGGAGTTCTTCAGATCCTGGATTTAACAGAAAGTGCTTTTCATATTTAGTGTCTAAAAGAGCTTTGTAATACTAGTCTGCCTTCCAAAATATGATCCAAGAGTCTGATAAAGGATTTAAAGTATTTTGTGCATTATGATTTATAACGAAGGTCCTCTGGATTCTGTCATCAAACTAGGGTGTCTCACATCTCCTTTTTTTTTTTTTTTTTTTTCNTTTTTTTATTTTTTTTTTTTTTTTTTTTTTTTTTTTTTTTTTTTTTCTGTGATGGTATCTCCATAGAGAATATCACTTATGACCCAAAAGTCAGATTGTCATGTCCTGAGAGCATACTGAAAGATGGCTTGTTAGAAAAGTGGAAACTTTGTGTGCTGCAAAATGAGTTAAGAATTTTCTAGTAGTTCTTTAAGAAGAAATTTGGATTCTTACACTGTTGTAGTGGTATGAGTATGCTACAGTGGTAAAGATTGGAAGCACTCCCTTCCTGAAGTGTGGGGAGCCAGATAAGAAGAAAGAAATTACATCAAAATGCTGTATTTTCTGTCTTGGGAGAGCTGTGCAAGAGAGACTGTGAGATACATAGACATACCCATACTGGCTTTTGAAAAAAGAAGCCAGTTGATGGTGAGCTCCATCTTCTGACAGCTTGATGGCTATTGAGGGTCACACCAAACAGGGTACAGCAGGCTCAAGTGTGCCGCTGTTGTACTGGCATCAGCATACACTGACTTACAATGTAGGTAGGGGGCTGTAGAGGGAATTGTTAGCTACGCTGAATATTATTTCTCATATCCAGGCCTCAGCATCAGGCTATCAGAGCACTCAAATGAACGCTTGGTAGCATAGGAAGTACCACTGCTTAAGAAAAGCAAGAAGCTCACATTTGGACTTGGAGCTGAGCATTGGTCTCCAGAGGATCAGTCAAGTGCTGACCACTGGGCCAGGACTCCTTTCTCTGCTACCAAAAATCACAGTGAGTAACTAACTGAAAAACACCTTGGCACCTCACCTTCTAGCATATACAGCTGAAATTATGGGGTTTTTCTTTGTTGGAAAGGTTTGGGGCTTTTTTTACATTGCATATAATAACATCTTTTTTTGCCTGTTAATGGAATCTGAATTGTATTTCATGACATGTTGATGCTCTTCTAAAATAATTTTTTAAAAAGTAGTTAGCATATAGGTAGCTTAAGCCAGATCGCGTGTTCCCTTTAAAATGTTAGTGGGGTATTTTTTTCCTAGTTAAAATGAGGTGGAATATACATTTGTCCACATCTTTAGAGTAAAACTTAGAACTTAAGAAATGCTTTCTGCATGAAGCAACTAGGAAATATATATGAAAATAACTGAAAACTTCTGAAGTCCTTAAATGTTTGGAATGACACGCATGATTTAAGTGTTTTTAGATATTGGGACCAGATGTCCTGTGCTCCAGTCGTCTCCCTTTGCGCAAATGGGATATCATGAGGATAGCTATGCTGACTCAGGCATTTGGCTGAGTGGGAGGGAAATCCCAGGGGGACGAAAAGTGGGATTGTTTTTCGAGTTGTAGCTCACGCTGGACAAACAGATGGGGAGGAGGTGTGGTACTCCCTGGCAGCCAGAATGCCCTCACATGGCCCTTACAGCTGGCGGTGGGAAAGCAGTCTGATGTCTTTTCCACCCAGAGCAAGGACCCAACAGCAAAACCACTGCTAGTGCCACCCAGCTGGCCTGGCTTCACGCAGGGATAATGGGAATGGTGAAAGGAACCAAAAGAGGAGAGGACTTGCCACATACCAACCAAAGGAAGGACATGTGGGCCAAGAGGCAAAGAACATCATGACTGACAAGCAGGTGTTGTGTGTACTCCATAATAACAAGCATCCTAAAAATTCACATACCCACAGACGGGTGTGCCCAGCCCCGGCTGTGCAGTCTGGTCACTACTGCATGTGAATACCAGCACAGAAGATTCCTGCTCAGTTAGGGAGCTGAAGAAACAGCTTGTAGGCAGTTGAGTTAAACTGTGCTTGAAAAGAGAACTGTTAGCTTCTAGAGCAGGAAAGCATTTCCAAGATGGAATGAGAAGATTAAAAGAGTGGAATTTCAATAGTGTTTCACCATCATTTTCATTTTGCCTATGCCTGTATTTCACTTGATGTTAGATACATGCTTAGTAGTCGCTGCTGCAATTCACACATTTATAGGGATAAAAATGTCCCTTTCTTTGAAGTATCTCTGTTCCGCCACCTGCTGCACTCTGAAATATGGTAACCTGATTAGTTTTTCATGGTAGTAGAAAACTGGACAGGAAAATTAAAGTTTTAACCTGATGCATTTCATAGGATGGAACGAGATATGGTTGTATCTTTGTGACTTTCTTTTATTCTCCCCAGCCTGAAGAGTGGAAAAAAATGTCCTTCCTTGCGCAAATCATGCTGCAGTGAGCATCCTCCAGTGAAGATGTCCTGTGAATGAAAGATTCCTTCCACAGGCAAAAATGAACTAGGCATAATATTCCTAAGTTATAAACTTACTTATATATATGACATCTGCCTTTAATCACCATGAAAGCCTGAATCCTGCTGGAAGCATAGTGGGCCTTGTACAAGGGCTAGAAATGTCAGTACTCTACTGTGATAACATTCACTGTACTGATTAACAGCCGTGGTGCTTAGCAGCAGACTGATAATCTGCCCTCATGTGTCTTTGTGTTGCCGTTGTGTCTCCTTCCTGTGGTTCCAGCTGGGGTCTGTGGGCAGTGCAGTGGGATCTCCTCTGCAAACCTCCCATGTCCATATATTTTTATGTATTATGTCTTTGTCTATCTGCAAACCAAGGTGTAAAATATTTCAAATGCAATGCAAAACATTTTCAAATTAATTGCTGTTTAAATTTCTACAACAATGTGATCTGGCATCTAGTGTCATGCAACATGCAAGTTGATCTTTTAAATGTCTTTCAAGTTTCTTGACATGTAGGAGTTTCCGTTACTAGTACTTCAGTAAATTCCAACAGTTTTTGGTTAGTGGTAGATTTTCACCAAGTTTCTTGGGCGCTTTTTTAAAAAATAAAGGAGCAAAATAGAAGGGATAGGGAGAATGAATGCTGCTTGCTCAGATCTGTATCCCTTTCCATTGAAATAGCCAACAGAAAGTTGCATCTCAGGGATACTGCAAAATGGGGTATGTTTTTGGTCAAGAGAGAACCCTTATTCAGCATATTTTATGTAACAGTATGATCTCTAAGCATCACTGAAAGATACCAGGTGTTTGTTTGGCCCAACCCTAGCTGAAATCATGATTTGAGTGATGCTTTGGTGCAAACGGGCATTATGACTTGTGGCAATGTATGATTGATATCCTGGTTGTCTGTTAATATCAAACTTGTAGGGGCAGAAGTTCAATGGATTTATTTTAAAAAGTCTGATGATAAGATAAAACACTTAAAAAGCCAATAGCACTTAGAAAATTAAGGTCTTTCAAATGGACCCAAACAGTCATGCAGCCTCTGAACTCCTTTTGTTTTTCACTTGATATGACTGGTTTTGTTGTTTTACCCTTGTCCCCAGCCTTCATTTTTGATTTCTGATACCAGTGTCCACCATGGTCTGACCCATCACCAAAAGTCTGGAGGTTTTCCTGCAGCCCTGAGGAGTTTCTGGAACATCTGATGTTAGATTAACACAGGAGTGAAGGACACATAAAATGAAGGTTTGAGAGGAAAGAGATGATAGAAAAGGCAGGAGTGTGGAGAAAAAGCACAAGATGGGCTTGTTTTGGCTGTCAGTCTCCTTTTATGACTCACTGCTTACAGCCTTCACAGCATGTATCACCTCCATCCTTTCTGCTGTTTCTGAAGTATTTTCCCTCACAGTTCACAGTTCCTTTCTCTGCAATCAAGAACTGTGCTAAACAGTTTATAGTTTTATTCACCAGATGTATTTAGTGCACAGTGTTCTATTCCATGAGAGCATTGAGTCTGCTTTCTGCTTGTTTTCTGCCCTTTCACCCTCAAAAGTCTTTGTGAAATGTGCACCCCACTGAGAACATCCTCACCAACTTGAGAACTGGAAAAATCATAGTTTCAACTTGCCTTGTTCCTCATGTGCCTTTCTTGACTAGATTCAAGAGCTGTCTCATACTCGGAAATTTTCTTCTGTCCGAAGAGACATTCATAAACTGTTATTCTTCCTTTTGATATGGAACTGTCTCCCACAATGAAGAAACTTACCCTTTCAATTGTTTTGTAACTCCTTTCAATGTTATCTCTCCTTTTTCACATCTTCTTAGAAATATGGACTCTAGGACTCAGCACGGTATATAGGAATTAATCCTGACAGTGCCACATGCTGCAGTAAACCTGCTGTCTACTTCTGTCCCATGGATACTATATTTTATAGTTACATTGGTCCTTTTGCCATGACCTTGACAGAAGTGTGTTTGCGGACTGGATCAAAAATGCAGCTGAGCTAGTTTGTTTAACAAAAAAAGTTCCCTTCTGCTCCAAAGCAACTTCCTACAGAAGATTACGAGAGGAGGACAAGGTTATATGATATTCTCCCTGTTCCAACCATTATGACTTCTGTAACAGTTGTGGTTTCTGTGTATTTACTAATATTTGGTGGATTTTTTTTCTCCTGTGAGATTTCCCATCATCTTTGTGAGCCCAAGTAAGAATTTAGCAGCACAACAACATTTGGCAAGAAGTTTCACATCTGAAAAAGTTGCATGAGGAAATACCTCCATTTAATTTGCCGTTTAAACTGGCTCCTTACCAGCTTTGTGTATTGCCTCTTTGTTGTTGTAGTGAGACAGAGTGAGCTATTCCCTACCTGCCTTCTCTAGTCCACTCAGGATTTTTTAGACCTTTTCTCTCTACTGGGTCATCTGTTTTCTAACCTGAATGATTATAGCTAGTCATCTAAGCAGGAATTCTTTGCTTTATCATGAGCATTTCCCAAATCTTTTTCAGTAATCATCTCCTGGGACAGAATCCCCTCCTTCTGCAGATATGATCTGCACTATTACATGACCAAATAGGTTATATATTTTTCTTGATTTTACCCCTTCTATTTGTTTTCTCACCCTCTGGATTCTTATACCTTGCTTTTTAGTGACTGAATGCTTTCCCATTGCTTCCCTCAAAGTTGATATGAGTTTTAAACTCACAGGATACTATGTTATCCCTATGCCCTTTTCTCAGTTTTGAACCCCTACCATCTTCTGGAAATTTTCCAAGACTTATAGAAACAAACAGCCTCAAAAGCCATACACAAAAAATCCTGACATGCATAGCACCAAGATATTTTTCTGATACAGGTTTTATCTTGACTGTATGTATATTCATTTTTCATTCTTCTGACACGGTTTTTGCTGTGATGATTCATGTTTTTATTAAGTATGTCTGTACAAGCCATCATAGCTAAAAGCTTTGACTGAGTAGGTTGGATGTATTCCCTTTTTAACCTGCTGATGAGTCTCTTGTGTCAGACATGATGTGATTTAAGTAAAATTCTCCTTATCCTTGCAGAGCTTCGTCTAATAAAATCTAGACTTATTAAATATCCTTTTTTCAGTACACTGTTGCTCCTGAACCCCCATGAACCCATTAAAATATCTTAACACAGCTGTACATGTAGATGATCTCCAAAGAGAGAAGGAAAAACTGGACCATATGATGTAATGATACATTGCCCAACAGCACAACTCACTACGATGAGGTGATTTTGGGGCTGTGGAAGAAGAGATATCAGTGGGCGTTTGAATTTTCTCAAAATGTATAAATCTTGCAGTACTGACATAGTGACAGAATCTGCTTCTTGTAGCAGAAGAAACAAAAATAACTGAAGAAGTTGTAAGATGATTAAAACCAGGAAATTGTTGTCAAGCAACTGTGGTGCCCAGTGAAGACAGGAGAAATGTGTTAAGAGGAAATCTTAGTTATGTTGTTCAAAATATAGTTTCTTTTATGTCCTAAGGATATTTGTTAAAGAAAAATACTGGAATATACTACTTTGGCTGTGGGATCCAGATGGAATCCAATTGCTTAGGTCATAATCACAGGCTAGGGAGTTATTGGCAGAAAGAACTGTCCTGGGCTTTGCTTTTGTTTTGGTTTTAGAAATGATAGGGCGTGAAGAGCTTGTTTTAAATACTTGTGTTGTTATCACATATTAGCTGTTAAGTGTCAGTGCTGTGTTTTTGGAATTATGCAAGACACGTCCAAAAAATTGACCAGAAGAGCTTACAATTGTTTTGCTTTTAGAAAGTTTTATGTTGTCAGTAATTTTTTCTTGCCTTTGACTTGTCACTGTGTTCTTTAGCAACTTCTAACATCCTGGATAGATATTCATCACATATATGAAAGGGCTGTTGATGTCTGTTGTGTTGACTGATAGACACCAATTAAGCATCTGGCCATATGACAGTGTATTGAAGAAGTCATCCAAATGAGCAGGTGATTATTTTTATAATTTTCTTATATCTCTTGGCAACCTTAAACTCTAGCTCAGCTAAGCTTCAAGCCAGCACTATTGCATATGGAGGTAGTCCAGTCTTTGTCCTTTGCAGCTAGTGTTTTTCTGTGGCCAAGCAGTAAACCCAAACTGAGAACCAGTGTGGTTAAAATTATTTGTTTTAATGCACTGTCACGGAAACACTCAAGCAGGTGCAGAAGGAAGAGGCTGCTGTGGTGAGCGGAAGGCAAGAATGAAGTCTAATTGGGAGAGCATGGACATAGGCTGAATATGAATCTTTGACAGCATGAGCCAGGTTAAAAATAGCTTCTGGAAAGCTTGCTACTTTTCTTCTATTTGTAAAATTTTAAGCTTACTCTTTTTTCTTTTACACTAAAATTTTAAGATGCTGCCTCTCTACAATGAGAGTCTGAAAATTGTCTCTACAGTTTTGAGAACATAGTTCCTTGGGCAATGTTCAGAGTGGGTGATAAATGCAGAAAAGAGGGCAAAAGATCAATTTGGCTCTGTAGGGACATTTCATTAAAACAGAAGAATCATTAAAAGTAATGACAGAGGAGACAGGTCCTAGATTCTTTTACTGTTTCCTGTGTCTCTCACTAGCAGTTTAGTTCTCCACTGTGTTCTTTAAATGTGTATTCTTGGTGGGTTTCTGTATAATTTATCAAGGGAATAGACAGATGTTGCCATTAAAGAGAAGAAGATGGAGTCTCTTGGTGTTGTCAGGAGCAAGTCATAAAGCTGTTTTGGTCTTCAACAAAAGGCAATTGATGTCTCTCCTGATCTTTAATGGCTTACACTTTTCTTTTTAACTGGAGGCAGCCATTTACTGCTAGCATCTTACACCTCCACTCTCAATCTGCTGTGAGTTCACTCAGTGCTTTGTCTGCTTTCCCCTATGGTCAAAGTTTGCTCATTCTCCCTGAAAGGAGAGGCTTTGTCAGCCCCTCCTCAGCTGGAAACATAATTTTGAGACTGAAATTTTACACCCTGCAAAAGAAAATATATAGATAGTGGGCTTTGGTTATCTAAAATCACCTGTCTGAATAACTGTATGCTCTATATTTTGACATATACAGATTGAAGTGTTTCCTAATGGTGAGAGTGTAGCACTTTGAAGAATTTACTTTTTTAATGTTGTGCTCTGGATTGCTTATTCTTGAATCATACCCTAGAAGTATGTAAGGCGAAGACAAAGCAGAGGTACATTTTTATCAAAACCTGCCTAAATCGATAATAATAATGATTTCTAGAGCTTCATATGGTAAATCATAATTTGAATGGTAAGATCATACTTAACTGATTTATTGTGTCAAATCACTAGTCACCTGTAGGCCATTTAATAAAATCTAAATACATGAAATAATTGTTTTGCAGGGAGTACAGGCATCTTCCCACCCATATGGAAATTATGTGCAATCAACCCCAAATCTCAGATGGCCAAGCAGTGTAAAACAGCGAGTAGCAGAGTTGCAGCATTTGATTTATGGGCAGCTGAACACTGCAGGCAGCAAGGACTCCTCCTTAGCTTGGCAGCCTCTGTTGTTTTCACTAAAATGACTATTGCTGCAGAGATCTATTACCATCAAAGAATCTGAGCCAGTTTCACATACCCATGAGGTCCTCCTTTGGTTCCATTGTCACTTTTTGCCATTAGAATGTTCTTGCCTCTGTCTGGACAGTGGGAAAGTTAATATGCAGTGTGGCAAAATCACAAACCACAGTCAAGCCCAGGTAAAACATGAAAAATCAAATTGGGCAACATTGGAGAGATGCTTATTCCACATCTCTTTTCCCACCTAATTTATCAATAAAAGGAGCTGTTATTAAATATGCCAGTCCAGGAACATAGTGCAGCGAATTACCCAATGACTTGTGAGTTTCCACTGATTCTTCTGCTGGTTTTACCTGCAGCTGGGTTTTGGGGTTGTTTTTTAGTCTTGGTTTTCCCCAATAAAAATCTTCACTTGTATAAAGCTATGTGGTTCCCATTCCAAGAAGTTCTGTTTAACTCGTGTGACCTCTGAAGGAATTAAACGTTTTGCTTCCTGAATGGAAAGCCACTAGAATATTTACATAGTGAAGTAGTCTCTCAAGATTTATCTCCTCCTTCCTCCTGCATTTGAAATAAAATAAATTCCACTTGGTTGAAGTTGATTTTTGCTTTAATATTTTTAATGACTAGTTGAGGACACTGGGCTGGAAGCACAGGGGTTACAGTGCTCAGTTCTCTTCTAAGTTTTGTCAGGTACACATGTTAGTTCAAGTAAACTCTGACTCTTCCTCCCAAACTCACTCTGTTTTCTATTGTGTAAAATAAGTCTAATGATATATATGGCTTTAGATTCTTACAGATTTTTTTAATACTGAAAATAATGCCTCTCGCAGAATTGCAAAACATTTTTTATTGAGTTACTACACTTCTTCCTAATTCCTGTAGATCCTATACATAGATTTTAAATAAGATTTAGAAGCACAATGTCATGTTCAGTGTTTAAACCCCCCCCAAAAATATGTTTGTACTTTCTTCACTATTCTCCCATCTGCCAAAATTCAGGTCTTTTGCAAAAATCAGCAAATTGACATCAGTTTATTTATCCTTAGGGACATCAGATTACTACACTGCTTAAGTTCTAAAAACAAATAACTAAAGAGGGTGGAGGGAAGAGATGAAAAGCAACAAAAATCTGTCACAAACTCTCCCTGAATTCTGGAGAATATATGATTAGAGCATTAAAATGTCCAAACAATGTAACCAAGCAGAAAGTGTTAGAGCTTGGGCCTTTTAGCTGGCTCTGCATTGAGCAGCATTAATGTTTTTATACAGTCTTTGGAAAGCTCAGAATTGACCTGGTTTTATTATTTTTATTGGCTTCCTTGATGATAGACAAATGGGGCTAACTTGAGGCCAACATAACCAGCAGGAAATTTGGGTCATGGGTAGTTACTTTTTTAAAACTTCTAGGGCTGTTCTAGGGCTGTTCAATCAGGGTAATTGATTGATAGTTAGGTGGTGCAGGGAGCCCCTAAATCATTGGAGGTGGCCAGATAATGACAGTCTGCCCGTGGATTTTGTTTGAGGCAAATTTCCCAGCTCCCTGTTGAGCCACGCTCTGCTTTGAGCTTTTGAGTCCCTTTTATTTTCATGCACAGTCCAGTCCAACTGGCCTGTTTGGACAAAATAGCTTCTGAAACTTGGAAGCTCCATTTGAAGTCCTCTGCAGTGCCATTTCCCAAGAGATAAGGGGAGAAACATTCCAGAGAAGTTCATACCCCAGAAAGACCCTACGTGCATTCTGAAGTTAATGGTTTATTACATCTCTTTAATTTTTTTTCCTCTTTCATTTTTACTTTGAAGATAAGAGGTGGCAATTGTTTCTTGAAGTTGTTGAGTTTTAGCCTGTCCTACAGTAAATCACCCTGAAAGTTTAGACATGATTTTTTTTTAGCCATGCATGTTTGAAAGTTTGCCAAAGATGCTGTACGTGTGTACTTGCAGGAGCTATGATCCTCAAGCAGGAGCTGTTTGCTCTACTGTTCTGTACAACCATGTGCATCCATGTCTGTGGATAATGCATGCATGCAAAATATATATATTTTTAAGAACTCATCTTCAGTGGTGTAGTAGCATGCTATGGCATGTTTAGAGATGGAGTGAATTAGGGTTTGTGTGTTGGGAGGGGAGGAGGGGAAGAGGGGAATAGATGATGCACCAGTAGATAGTAGATGATGTTCAATAATACCTGGCATAGGTCTTACCTCTTCATAAAAATAAATTCAGGTTAATGCAGACTGAAGCTCATCATCTTTTCCAGAATAACTCCACATGTAGGTATATCTTGATTTCTTAGATTTTTAGGGCTGATTAGGCTTTTGTTCATTGCAGATAGCTTCCTTATGACAGATGCATACCTCTGAATTCCTCGAAGCTTTGTCTTTTTCCATCTTAGGATCTGAAGGGTCTGTTATTTATTGTACTGACATCTAGATGAGAATTTATTTGTGTCACTTTTCCAGAAGAGAAGAGATAATACTGAACTAAGGCGGGGCTGAGTTGAAGTCCAGGAGTCAAACAGCCTTGTCTTGAGGATGGCCCAGCTACCAGCACATGCCAGACCGGTGCCAAACAGCATAGATTTGCTTCCTGGGAGGAGCAGTGCTTGGACTTACTGTGTATGTGATTTTGCACTCCTTGCCCAAGCACGAATCCTTCCTGGATTTCAGAATATTGCTTCTTGGCTCCCACATGCTCTTGACCACTGCAGCTTTGTAATTTACTGCTTCAAGTCTGCAGTTGCACTTACTTTAGGTTTAGGGGATAGTTTGAAAATTTTTGTCCAGTGTTTGCATTCAAATGGAAACATAACACCTGACCACACTGAAGTCCCAGGAAAGATAGGTCCATGGCAATACTTGTATGTCAAGAGCAGGTGTGGGTACAAAAGTCCACAGAAGTGTATCTTATAGCATGGCCTGGAAAAAAGTTTCTTGGGACTTAAGTAATTCATGCTTTCTTAGATCTGTGGTGGATCAGTGTAGGTATAAAAATGACAGCTTGTGAGATGTTTGTTAGTGTTTCTGACACTGACAACGAACAACTAAAAATACAACCAGACCCCCTGAAGTCTTGGATGGAGTACACCAGGAGATAAAGCTTTCAGTTTCTGTGTTCCTATAGATATTGCATGGTTTTGCTATTGTATAAACTTGTGTCTTTTCCTAGTATGTTTGGTTTGTATTTTATTTACTTATTGTGAATCAATTTAAAGGGTATATTATTGGCTGTGGTGCCTATTTACTATGACTAGTCTTTGTGAAGTTACTGTAGCAACAACCAAGAATAAATGTTGGCAGACTTAACTCCTTGGATTACATGAGATTTGATGTTCCAGTGTACACTATGAACTGACCCCTACAGGTTTTCACAGGGGGATCTTTTAGGTGATCACAGGACAAGGGGCAGGGTACTGGTGTTGCAGGAGACCTCCTGGATGGATCTGAGCAATTGCTACCACCAGTTCTTTCCTCCCACACCTCCCTCCCCATACAAGAGCAGAATGTTCCTCCTCTTTGCCTTGCAGTGTTCCCACCTCTCACCTGATCCTGCTGCTGAGTTCCCAGCCACGTCAAAGCAGAAAATTCGCATGTAGAAGTTTCATCCACAGATGTTTGTGGGCAGTGAGGGTGACAGTACGATGGTACAATTAGTCACTGGCCTGCTCTGAGTGGCAGAGACCTGCACAATGGATCTAAATGCCAGCACTGGTGTTGCATGATGTGGATGTCAGCAAGTCAATGGAAGCTGCGCATTGAACCCCCTGCTCATGTACAAAATCAGACCCGAGGATGAGGCCTAAAATTCAGAGGAAGGGTTTGACCTTGTGCTTTGTACCATTTCTATCCATACCAAAGGATAGATGATCTCATCTTCTCATCATACTGGTACTTGGAGAAGATCTAATCATAAGAGTTTTCAAGTTCTAAAATGCTGCTATCATGAATCCCTAAGAAAAAAAACCGTAGACAACTAATAAATTTGCTGTCTGGGGAGCAAATAAACCATATCACCACCTACTGGCTACTGAAAATGTGAACATTGAATGATGTGCCACAGGAGTATGTCTGGTCCTAACTTACAAGTACTATGGAGGCAATCTGACGCAATCTTCCTTCTGTTTTTCAGACTATTGGTGAGTCAGAAATGCCCAGTGTTTTGAACCAGTTATTGCCAATGATCAAGTCTTACAATGAAAGGACAAAAGATGATTATGCTTGTGAGGACTTCTTTGTTTTGCTGATATACATATATTCTGTGGTTGGAGAAATCAAATGTGGAAAAGAGCTGGACACAGCTGAAAGAGAGGTGAAAAAGGCCCTCATCAAAGCAATTTGTGATGAGCCAGAGCCATCTCCTTTCTTGCAGAAAATTGCAGGTAAGATTCTGCTTGTGTGGTGAGAAATTGGATGTCTGGGAACTTGTGAACTGGGAGAAATGTATAAAAATGGCTTGACTTGTCTGTGGTGCTGAGAGTACATGAGTAAGCACAAGGATTTCCTGTAGATTTGTTCCATCTCCTGTATTCATCTATGCCAAATGCTGACAGGCTGTCCTTGAAGAGTGCTGAGTCTGATGAAAGCTCTACAAGTTGTTCTTTTTGTTAAAGGTTGGCTAAGTTTGTATGTTTTCATAAGGTAATCTTTTCCACAATTTCTTTCATTGATTGGTGTAAAGTTGACCCTGGGAAGTCAGAATTAATCCTGGAAACATGTTCAGTGAACCACAGTTGCTTTGTGAATATGAGGAACTGGCTTGTCTGGCATAAAAGAAGAAATGTGTCTAAAACCAACATTGAGCTTTTTGCTGAAACAACATGAACATTAGCCTTAAAAATAGCATGCTAAGCCTTTTTTTAGGTGAGCACTCAAAGAATAGGAAAGCCCTAACCTCTTGCTGCTGGTATCACATTTTAGAAAAAAATAATTGTTAAAAATGTAATTTTAAATGAATGAGCTGTGGCTCAGGGGTGGCCTAGCATGGCAGAGGGGGTCTCACTTTCTTCTATCAGTATTTAGTAATATTGAATAGGTCATTGACCGGGTCATCCCGGTGGGGAGCATATGAGCGTAAATCAAGATGTTGAGAGGAGCTTACAATTGAAAGCATTTGCCAAGAATGGGCCTAAGAGGGGAGTCTCAAGGGAAGTAGAATAATACTTCTGTTGGTTATTCTGGTACTGTTCCTTGTGGACACTTGTAATTCAAAATACAGGTGTGGTCTCACTGGTCTGCTGTTGCTTTGAGTGTAAAATACTGTAATAGTTAAAAGACTTAGGGTAGGAATGGGGTTACTCTGTCATATTTGCATTGTGGTGTTATTTTAATACTCCTGGCCACAGTGCCCCGCAGTGTTCCAGGCTTCTTGTAGGCTTTTGCCTTCCTGTTTTTCAATATGTACTGCACATGTTGTCCACCAAATTGTGGTTCCCTCACAACTTCAGTGGTGTCTTCTAGTGGATGGGGTGTAGTAATTTCTAAATCTCTGTTTTCATATTTTTCCTTTTCTCCAGTAATCAAAGAAGTTTTAAATCACAATTTTATCAATTTCTCTTCATTGTGCTTAATGTAAGTATGTGAAGATTTTAAATCTCTAAAACTTCAGCCAAGTACCAAAGAGAAGCTGAGGAGAAATCCAGTACAGCTGATTGTAGACCAAGCCCATCATTATCATGTGATGAAATTGGTTGCATAACACAAAGCCAGAGTCTTTGCATCCTTATATTTCTGTATCTCTGTTTTAGCACAACCATGTCTGTGCAAGCTGCACAAGTAGGTGATGGTATTGCATACTTTTTGCATACCTATTGCTTGGTACTTTTTTGGTTCTTCGGCAATTTTTGGTTTTACATCTTATTTATTTTGTGTTATTCATGGGAGAGGGTAAAGGAAAATAGCATCTATTATCATAATCAGAAATAAACATCTTGTTGGCAGCAAAGTATCGCATGAAATTTCTAGGAATAGTCCATAGGTAGTTTTCAAGCCCTTATTTATCCAACCATTTGCTTTGTCAGTGCTAGTGGAATTTGCTGAATTTGCAATTTGCTGTATTTGCAGCAGTTGAATTGGGAAGACTTAAAACTTGACCAGCCTTAGACCTACTCCTCCTTGATCTCTGTTTTGCCAGGCCTGTGTTCTACAGCCTGCTGCCCTCTGAACCTTAGGTAGCTTGCTTGCTACTTGAGAGGCAAAGCAAATCAGAGCTGTAGGACCATCCACAAGCTTTCCTTCAAAGGCCCAGCAGGACTCTTTGTGGCAGGGCTGAAAGTCAGGGAGTAGAGGACAGTGACAGTTTCTCCTTTTTGTACAGTCATAGATATAGTGCCAAGACATATTCTGCTACCAGCTGAACATCTATGAACTACAGACTGATTATTCCTTTTAGCAGATGCAGGTTGGCATATTTTCACAAGTCAACACAGCTCTGCAAGTTAGCAACAGCCACAAGTCTGGGCAGATCATGTTCCAGACCTACAGCATTCTGCTCTCATTTTACTTTTAAGTCAGAAACAAGAAAACTTTTTTTTTGTTCTTGAAGGGCCACAGAAGTTAATTAGACTGAAATAAATTTCAATAAAGCTTAGAATTATTCATTCATGATCAGAACACAATAAAATGCTCTTGGTCTTTTATTTTCACCCATCCATCAAGGTAAGTAATAGGAAGAATGTTAAATGGGATGTATCAAGAGAGAAAACTGTGCCAGCTATTGGGTGGATTTGAGAGACACTGCCTGCTGGCTTATCCTTCACCTCTATGTTGAAGTTTCAAACCCTGCTGGCAGTCTATGATTGAACAGCTAGAGTTATAGCTAAAGATAGCAAAATTTACTGTTGCCTGTAAAAAAGGCGCATAGAAGTACTAATACAAATTTGGCTGCAAATCCAAGCACTTCAAAGTTGAGAAATGCCAGGAAATAATTTTCCCATGTAACCATCATTTGACTCCTGTGTGCATTGTAGCACAGTCCTCTATTTCATGATTATATAGTTATTTTCTATGAGCCATGGCTGCATTCACTGTATGGACTGAACAACACAGAGAACTAGAATATAGCTTCAGTTATTCTTAACATGAGGAAGAAGTACTAATAAAGTGACTGAAACTCTTACAGTATTTAGCAAGTAACTTCCTCTGGCTCTCAGTTTGCAGTTGATGAAGGGGACTGGTGCTTTCAGCTTTGTGACTCATTTTGGAACTTGAAGCAGAAAGTCATTAAATTACATTTTGCGCTATTAGTGATTATATGCCTTTGGACAGAGGGGACTTTGTGCTCTGCTTCCCGATACACCTGGTGCCTGATGTTTTTAGCTTGGGCCCAACACTGTACTAAGGCTCTGTGGTTGATTGAAATTGAAATTGAAATTAAAAGCCATATTGTAGCTGTGGCTCTGAACTGCTGCCTCAGCCTTTTGCTTTCTTCTTTTCTGCAAAGCATAGAAGTTGTGCAGTCTTGACAAGTACACATATTTCTTGGTTTTATTTGTTGTTCCCACAGAGTCACTTGAGAAATACCTTTTAAAAGCTTTAGAAGACTTGTCTTTTAAGATCAAATTATCAGTCAAAGTAATAGGTTGATATGAGTTATCTTTTATTCCTATTATACTTGTTGAATGTAAACTTAGTGATGCTTGCATGAGTCTACGCCTATAGGAGATCTCCAGTTATGCAACTACCTCACAGAAGTAGTGCAAATCTCCCCCAAAAGAGGCAGCCCACAGGTGCACAGGGGATATCTGTGATATTTGGTATTACCTAGTGGAATTGGACTAGTATTTGCAGCAGTGGAAAGAAAGCAGTTGTCAGAGACAGGCCTGTCTGTCCTATTGGCCATGCTAGGTTTCTCTAAGGTACTCTAGGTTACAGCCCTCTGCAGAATATGTTAAAGATGCAGCACTTGCACAAGCTTATATTGTGTAAGAAGCACAAGCCCTTCCAATTTCCTGGCTGTTGAGTGTTGCCTGAACATATGTTTTCCCAAATATTTGTACAATAGCATTCTGCATTTATGTAACACTTTGTTTCATTGAAGCACTAAAAAATATCCTGGAACTGTTAAATAAAATGAAAATGCAGTGCATTAACTACACATTGAGTTTTAAGAAATATGATACTAAATTTTGCATGCATAATAATATAAAAGTACGTTAGCAATGTCTTGTTTGATGGAACTGTTAAATAATAAGTGTAGTGCTAGAGTATCCTAATGCCTTGGGTAATAAAACTGAATGTAACAGTTCCAAGATTTCTCCTGGGTGTAATTTACCTCAAACATATGTTCTTCATCACCGATTCCAGCAGAATGTTACATATTGGAGGGGAAAAAAATAGACCAGAGCATAACGGAAAATGATGCTTTTCCAGAATGCTAGGTTTGGGATCTTTAGAGGTGGGGCTTTTTGGCAGCTGTTTGAAAAAAAACCCGCTGCAAAATAGCATATTTATTTTATCATCTTATCTGTTCATCTACTTTTCTAAATGTCTGTGTAGAGCTTTGTGCAAATGCAAACGTCTGCAAAAGTAATGCTAATAGAGCCACAAAGCAATAAAAAAAATCTATTTTTTCAGCTGCACCGTTCTCTCTTTTTCTTCTGCAAGTCTCTGTGGGAGCTTTGTAAAGCAGATCTGCCTTCCGTGGTGTGCTCTGAGGACCCCCAGCCCAGCCCCCAGCACAGGCAGCTGGCTGTGCTGCCCATATGCAGTAACTTTCACCCGGTAGGGCTGTATCAGTTGCATCCTCTTGAGCACAGGTGTAACAGGAATTCTTTTGTGCCAGGAACTGCTGGAATTTTTAATCACAAAATGTATTTCTGGATATTTCTCTTGCTTCTTCTAAATTCTGTGTGTTACACAATGATGGGGGGACAAGCAAACTGAGAAATCTTTAAGTAAAGACTGAAGTGGAAATACAGAGTTCTCTTAATGTCTAGAGTCATGCATAAAGGAAATACAAGCTATCCGAAGTCTGTATTGTACTCTTTTTGACCTGTGTATAAATCTGGAGACTGGGAATTGTAAGTCTCTTTATCTTTTATTTGTCTGGAAATACATCTGAATGTTTGGTTGTTGGGGGAGAGGTTGGATGCTATTTCTTCCTCTTTTCTCATAGATTTGGGTTAAATTTGAAAGAACAGAGTAAAGTTGATGGGCCAGTGGAGGATTCCTTGCCCATGGCAAAGGGCTTGGAACTAGAGCGTCCCTTCCAACTAAAATCATTCTGTGATTCTGTGGAGTGTAGACATTGCCATATTGGATTAGACACTTCTTGACAGATTCTGCTTGTCCTCAGCACATGATATTTTGGGGGAGATGCTTCATATTAATGAAGGTATATGCTAATGCCAGTGTGGCCTAACTATCATTAATCCTAAAATCACTCCTGGTTTTGCAATAAATGCTTGCATTCCTGGACAGAGACAACCAGTTCTCTCAGAGTACAGACACATGCACCTTTATTTGGTTGTGGTCTTTGCTTCACTGCTCGTTTGGATCAACAATTTCCCAAACCTGGCTCTATTATGGGTGGGTAAGTAGGTATGAAATTGGCTGGAGTTATACTATATTCCCTTTAGACTAAATGTACCACTTGCTTTGAGTAGGAGAGAGTTTTCCCAGCTTAACAGTAGAGGTGTAGCTCAGGTATCTGATAGTGATTTTTTTATTCATACAGAAAAATAAACCATTGTTTAAAACATAAAATCCAAGAGTGAATTGTGATTGACTTTAAAGTTTCCATGTTTTTACAGAAAACAAGTGTTTTCTGTGAAGTTTGCACTAGTTCAGTGAAAGGCTAACCCACCCCCTTCCTTGCATACTAGCTTATTTCTGAGCAATCTGTGAGTTTTGCAGCAGAACTGATGGGAAAAAATAATCGTGACTTGAAAAAAAAATGAAACATTAATGGCTACAGGCAGATTCATGTTGGAATGAGTTTTCCCTTTTAGGTTAGGCAACAAAATGTAGTCTCTGTTGTTAGAGCTAGTTTCATCATGCAACCATGCATTATTACTGCAGCTAGAGAAAATCCAGATAATTTTCTTCCCAATTCTGAAATGAAGGTTGGATGTTCAGGAATCTTTTTTTCCTGTTGCCCCAGCTGATTTTATAGACACCTAAAATACCCCTCTCTGACTGTGTGTAAAGTGACCTCCTGGTATCTCAATTTCTTAGTGTGTTTTGGACATGGTCCAGGGGAGAGCACTTGTGGTCAGCAGTCCCAGATGGTGGTGGATCTGATGTTCACCCTTCCAGGAGCACTGGAAGACACGAGCAAAGCTGCTGTCTGGCCAGCTGAGGGAGGTCTGCTTAGGGAGCACCTGCAGCTTAATTAATCCTGAGATGCTGCCACTGCTGCAACACTTCAGTCCTTTGCTCATGCTAACAGCCACTGGGCAAAAAAAAGGTCACTTCACATGTCCCGAGATATTTATCTGACTGACACAACAGTGAGAAGGATTCATGGGGATTTTTGTGATCTCTGCAAAAACAAAGAGAAATTTGGTATGCACTGAAGCAATGACCTGCTCTGCTTTAGCCACTGACTTTGCAGATCCATGTATCCTAAATTTTATCAGCTCTTCTTAGGATCCCTGAGCTCTCCAAGACCACAGTACCCTTCTGCTGTGACCTTTCTAAAAGGTTTTCCCATTTCTGTTCAATATCTGTGAATTGCAAATGGAAGATGAGTGAGCCAAATCAATTGACTGCAGGCTTTGTGTCTTTGCTTGGGTGGATTCCTGGCCTATTTTTCAGCTGGGAAACATGAGAGGGTTTCTAGTGATTTGTTTCAAAGACAAATTGCACTTGTTTTATGGATTCATTTATATCTAATTTTGCATAGGCATATTTTTATAGGTTTTAAAAATTTCAGGCATAACTTAAATATCATTGTTAAAAAGCTGTGGTCCTAAACATGAGAAAATCTGGTTGCTTTCTATACATGCAATATTTCTATATATTTTGTTTGAATTTCATGATGTACATTAAAATCTATGGTAGAAGACAATCCCAATAGAAGGCCAGTGTCATTGGGGATTTTTTTTAACCTTTCATATGTTGTCTGTTTATTTTGTCTTCAACACCTGCTCTCAGTTGGTTCCAAACTGGATAGTAATTTTCATTGAAGTGTTTATAACATGAAGGCTTTTTTTCTTTTTTTAACATAAGACATATGCCTGCAGCTCTGCAGGCCACTGTCTCACTGCCAACTTAGCAGACAGCCAACTGCAACAGGAAACTGATACCCTGCAATTTTCATTAATGATTTCTATTCTTTTCCAGCATGCAATTTCAATAGCATGTAGAAGCTGCTTCTAATATCACATATATCTTTGCTTCAAGCATGAAATGAAAACCGAAGCATCTGTAGAATTAGGCAGCTTTTTTAAAGGTACTTTCGTATGTATGTGGCATGGTTAAATCATTTTATTCTTCTTTTCATACAAGTCACTTCCTTGTCAAACCTTCAAGTTTTGATGTCATGTTGTAAAATTGTGAGTAAATTCTTGCTATTTTGCAGAGCATGCCCAGCCTGGGAAACCAAAAATTGTGAAGTATTAAATAACTGTCAAAACAGAAAGAAGTATATGTTAGTCGTCACCCATATGAGAGAAAACTAGTGAAAATGTTTTAGGGTTGTTTTTCTTTTGTATACAGACACAAATTTTAAGATAATTGCTGTAGATTGCAAAATTTCACTTGGTTCATTTGGGTGCTTTCTTGTGAGAATGTCTAAATATTCTATTCTAATTCTTGCCAATTTGGTATCTGTTTTAAATGCATGATGTGTGCTGGATCAATGGCACAAGAACAGACAGTGTTACCTCTGCAGAAGCAAGGAGGAATAATTGGCATCTTTAGATATTTCAGGTTTATTCAGCTCAGTGGTGGTGCTAATTCTCATGAAACCATGAGATTTTGTCAGAGGTGAATGCTGTTCTTTGAATTTTGGACAATCAACCTACATCATATTAACAATCTCCACACATTTTAATGATAATGCAATATGTTTAAATCCAGTATTTCAAGAAGGAGTCAAGCCCACTCATAAAATGGAGTTGCACAGTTCTGCAATACCACAGTGTTAAACCAAAGAAATCTTTTTGAATAATGGACAATAACCAAGCAATCTTTTACCTTGCAACACTGTTGCTGTGTTGGTCATCTTACCATCTCAACAGAAGAACCAGGACTATAAAAATCACATTCAGAAGAATTTTTAGAATGTAATAAATAGCTCAGGGATTTATGGCTTAAATATACATCACTTGCCCATGCAGTTCACTCAGTCAGCATACCATTATTTTCCTCTCTTCATCTCAAGATTTTGAAGAGGCATAGATTTTGGCTCTGGACATCTGTCCAACTGCTCATTTTAGTCGAGATAATTTACTCTCTTACACACTTTCACATATATACAATATTTTAAGTGTTAGGTTCTGCTTCTGTATAAATTGGTGTGAAAACATAGTTCTCCTCATGTTTGCAACTCTCCTAAGGTCAAGTGTAAGGGGTGGATCAAACTATTTTGGTGTTGCCTATGGATCAATTCTGACTTAAGGAAGTAAGCTGGATTAAATATTTTCCTTGATCTGTCAACCTTGCCTAATACAACTTTTTTTTTCCACATAAAAATTTAATTCCTTCTTTAAAAATTTTGTGCTACTACCATTTGCATTTTCAATAAAGTCCAAATATTGTCCTGTATTACATAAATTCAAATGCTCTACCTTACTAAATCAGTACTTTCTCACAAATCTCTTCATGTGTACTCAAGCTGTAGTAAGAGAGAACTAAGAAGCGGATCTTTCATGGTCTTGAGTTTTAAATCAACATGGAGAAGGCACTCTCATAGACCTTTCTCCCTATTTGTTCTTGTTTAGTTTTAAATTTTATAGTTGAGTAAATGTCACCTCTGGTGGTTAAAGTTCAGGTCAAGTTACATTTTGCTGTGACCCTTCTGCTCTCTTTTGCAGACACTGGGACTGTGGTCTGTCAAGACAGGAAAGCTCACAGATCATAGCCTAAGGTTTTTTTCCCCTTCCCCTTTCTCAAATACAATTTTGTCAGGCAAGGAAAGTAATGTTTGTAAAATTGGATTGAGGGAGCTTTGTTAATTGAGAATCATGTGTCAATAACAGAATGATATTTGTGTCATACACAATTTTAAAAAGCCATCACTATGGCTAGTTTAGTACCAGATGTCTTATTCTCTCTTACTTTCCCACTTTATTCATTAAAATAAACATTGTGGAAGTGGCTGCTTGATGAGAGGTGGCAACAGCCAGTCACAACCAATTAGACAAATTTACCTAGGGAAAAACAATACAAATAAGGAATTTGCCTTGCCTGGGTTTGTGTTAAACTGGGGAATGTGTGGATATATTTTGTGAATGTTCCTTGTTGATTCTAATCTCCTTCAGGCTTTTGTTTCTGGTGCTGTCTGCGCATATTTGTTTTACAGATCTGTCTACACCATGTGTATTGATGTAGCCATCAAGACCTTAAAAACATAATAGACAGAGAGGTAGAATTAAAGTTATAAAACAGTTTTTGGGAGCTGCTTATAGCCACAAAGGTGCTGCTGCCAGTTCACCAAGCTGCACTTCCTAGATGACATCTTCTTTCCCAGGTTGTTACTGAATATCAGCATGTCTGTACCAGAAAGCTTCCCAGAGATATGCCAGGATCCCAGAGAGAATTCTGACTTTCTTCTCGTAAAACATTGACCAATTGGAGGATATATAGAAATGGCAGAAGCGCTCTTGTGTTATCTTAAATGAGATATCTGGTGTTATCTTTGTTAGATTGGAGGCTGCAAAAGAGAAAAACCTAACAAAAATTTGGAAAAAGCCATGCCTCCAATAGCCTTGCCTAACAGCAGGTGAAAAATGGGAGTCAGAGAAAGTGAAACAAATTCTTCATTTTCTTCATCTTTTGCACCTTTCTGTCATCTTCTCCCATACTCTGCCCACATTCCTGAAAATCCTGTGCATTAAGAAGAAATGGCAGAAGTAGTAGGCACTAATTGATTGCTTCTGCATCTTAATGTTGTTCATGCTGAGGAACTGTAATTCTGGCATTTGTTAAGTTTTGAGCACTTGCCTTTATGAACTCACTATTGTTCCTTTGGCGCTTTCAACATAATTTCTGAAGTAAGCAAACCAAATACTTAAAAGCTCAAACATCATTTTGACTGTAGAGAACGATACTTATTTTACTGGCAAGTTCAAATAATTTGTCTGCACATCATAGCTATCTGCTGCCTGCTCTAGTGGAGTGATCAGTGCAATAGCAGGTTGTTTTCCTTGTCTTCCAAATGGATCAAATGTTTACCAGCAGGTAAATGTACCACCTAGGCTTTGCAGGTATTTGACAGCAAGAGAGTCCTGAGGTTTACGAAGAATTAATTCGAGATTTTCTGCTTATATTCTTATAGCTTCTTCTGTGTCTTCATGCTGCAACTCTTTTCCTCTACCATCCATCTCATATTCCTCCCTGTCCATCTGTTTTTGCATCTGCTCCCATTTCCAGCCAGCTGCCTCTGTCTCTCCATCACCCACATGTATTCTTAGCCCCTTGCTACACTTGCTTTTTGTTTACCTTCTTCTAGAGTCTGCCTTTGGTTTCCCTGGACTCCCATCTGTCATCTGTCTTGTACCTTTGCTGCATTCATGTAAGTGAACTATCTTCTTACTCTTTGTTACTCCTAATTTCAGATCAGGCATTTATTGTGAGGAGACTTCAGCAACCAGTTGCTATCCGCAGGTGAAAATGCCATGTCCTTACTATCCCACTCATGTTCCCCAGAATAAGCCACTTAGGACAGTTCCATCCACAACTGGTTATGAAATTAATTTTTTTAAGGGAAAAAAAAAGAGAAAATAAAGCAAATACATGTGTTGTTTGTTTGTTTGTTTGTTTTTAATAGCTCTGTCCTACATTGGGCCCCCAAAACACTTACTTGTATTGATCAGGGATAAAAGTGAAGAATGTTGGGTTTATTCTTGTCACCCTACTTCAAAACAGGTTTAAAACAGGAACCTGTCTGTCTGTCTGTCTGCCTGCCTGCCTTTTCATAGCACACAGGAAGAGCTTTTGGAGGGTGTGACTCATCTTGTTTAGTTAGGTGTCTTGAGCCAGCTTTAGGGAGTACCTGTCCCTCCATTTCCAAGGAAGAACTGTGGAAACCATTTTTCACCAAGCTGGTTTTGTACTACAGATTAGGTATCCCTGCCTGGTTTATGGTTTGTCTGTGAGGGGCCACAGCAGGATGGTGACAGTGAGTGCCCAGGCTGTTCCTGGGGGCTTTCGTCAACAAAGATCAGCTTGTAAAGTTTGGGTGTTGCTTTGTTTCTGTTCATAATTATCCATTTGTGCCTTTTTCTTTCCTTTACATTCTGTAAAACCCTTTTTCTTCAGAAATACTCATATTAGAAGTTCATCTTATATTGGAAGTGCATCTCCGTTCACCAGCATTGTCCTTGTCCAAAGGTCTGGATATTTTACTTTGAGTTCATGGCCCCTAAATTATGTTTACAATGTTCCTTCTCAGTTCTTTGGCTTAGACAGGAAACATGCATTTATCTGGCATGTATTTGAGAAAGAAATGTATACATGGTAATATATACTCATTTACAAGTTTTATGAGACATTCTTTGTTACTTTTGCTTTTGTTTGTCATGCTGATTTGCCAGCTTCTCCCTCAACACGGTGTTTCTGGCAGATAGACAGGAACTGGAAGTGCATCATGCCTTTGATTTTGTAGTGAGTGGCGCTTTCTGCATTTTTCAATGCACGTAGCCCTTCCTTAATTAAGTCTCTTGGTGGCCCTGAGTTTAAGGTGCCATCTTGGGTGTTGCCTGTGCAAATAATTTCTTCCAGTCTCTTATTTATAGTGGTGGATGGACTGGTTTGATTTGTTTTCCCCTGTAGCAGCTGTGATTGTTGGATTTCATATCTATTTGATTCTAGTATATTTTGCTGGTATCTCTTTCCTGGTTTTCTGGAGATAAACTGCAATGAGTCATAAAGCACTTACTCCCAGATATAGCTTCAGCAATTGAAGGGAAACCATGAATACTTCAGGCAAAATAACTAGACATTAAGCATAGATGGTATGAAGGTCACTGGTTTTTGTTATTTTTCCCCCTCCCTAAGCAGATGAAGTTCTCTTCAAACAGACTGCAGAAATACCAATTAGTGTGCTTCATTCTGAAATGTAATCAAATTTAAAATGTAAAAAATCCCTTTCGGTTACAGTATAATCAGGCCCCTAATTATGAAAGGCATATGGTCCCCTCCGTCTTTCTTCCCTCCACCCATGTAGATAACTGTCCTTCTTGAATGATTTCTTCTTTGCGGAAATCTTTGTGATGTTCTACTCCAGGTTTGCTCAAAGCAATGCTGTTATCTGGTGCATTAGGTTTGTGTTGTTGGATTCTTACAAGATAATATTCAATATAGTTACACTGATTACTTGCTATTTCGTCTGTCATCTGTGTTTTGGAATATCTCAAAGCTTGTCAGTCTTCCGCTGGGGATTACATCATTTTGGGGGGTCTCAGCCGTTCTGAAACAAAAGCATACTTCAGTGGTAAAATATGTACGCCCGGACAGCTGGCAGTCTTTCAAGGCCCCAGAGTTGACACAGAGTTAATCTCAGAGAAATATCCCCCCTCCCTCCCCCCAACCCCTCAGCTTTTTAACTTCCCTTTCTTAATGTAAGGATTTCTTTATGGATAGTAAATAGTGGCATAATATACATTTATTTGCTTTTTTTCACAGCAGTTGCAGGATTTATTCTGGTGGTGATTTTGGTTTCTGCATGGTCTTTTGACTGTTTTGACAATGGTCTATTTAAATTAATAACTGTTTAGTGGTAAGCCTGATCTATTTTGAAATATGCAAGTCTCTCAGTTATTAGTTTGCCTTTTCTTTCGCGGGCAGACTTCTGAGAAGAAAGTTGCTTGCACCTTCTAAGCTAGCTTGTCCTGTATTGACTTGTAGCAACAAATTGGTCTCATAGACTGTACCCCCCGTAAGCACCATATATGTTGTATGGACTTCATAAGGGTTAAACTGGAGGACAACTGGTTGCACTAGGGTGAATTTGATCCCAGTATCCACTGTATAAAATGGCTTGAGAGCTGTTGCAAAAAGGTGCTGAAAAAACAGCAGTGCAAAATTGGACTGAGAATTTGCCATGAGCGAAATCTCCATGTGAGTAGTTAGTCTAGATTTCCATTCTGTTCCTTCTACTTTGTTGGGTTCAAAAGACATATGCTGCATTTAAGTTGTTCTGAGGAAAATCTGTCTGCCAGATTACCAACTCCCAGCCTTTTTTTGGGTAGTCTGGTTCCACACTCATGCCTTGGTGGGTGCTGTGTTGGTATCAGCTTCTGCTGTAAGGCTAACTCATAGGAAAACCCTGCTTTGGGAACTGCTGCATTTAGAGACACTGCCTAAATATCTCTCTCCTAGACTCACTGTGTCAAAATAAAATCATCTGCAGAATATTCTCAGCTTTTACAGAGTATCTTTTTTTTTTTTTTTTAATTTTCCTAAACTACTATTTAATAAAATATTTTTGTCTTATCTCCCTAAGATTAAAAATTTGCCTTTTCATTTTAGAGGATTTAGGCATAGAGTATGAGTAACTGATATGAACTAAAAATAACAAAAAATATAAATGAGCTAATAATACTAATTGATTTTTATTGGCATATAGCACCAATAAATAAGTTGGTATTGCTAGGGATGTTGGTGTAAATCTATTTCTATATTTGATTCACCAGAAAATTTGTGTGAGTTTCTGCTTAATTTTTGATAGATTTTTATTTAATTTGAAAAGAATTCATAGTGGAAGAGTTTCTGAAGTGGAGAAATTATGCTTTTGTTTCACATAAGATGCAGACATCTCTGGTATGACAGGTAAGTTTTTTATTTATGTAGAAAAGCATTTAAATAAGTGGAAAGCAAATATGAAAAAGTTCTGGGATTTTTTTTAAGACTGAAACTTTCCAAAGACATCCGTTAATAAGATTTTCTATCTCCTTTTAATTTATCACAGATGAATGAACTCCATGTTCCTCTTCATTTTAGTGGACTTTAATTTTAATTACTCTTTTTGTTTCTTGTCTGCAGCAACTTTCTGATATAAAGTGATTAGATGGACTTCACAATCTTTGCAAGGCATGCCATTGCCAAAACAGCACTTTGTAAGCAGTTGAGTGGAATTGTGCAAGCTCTTGATGCTGTTGTTTAAATCTATGGCAAATCTGATTTCCCATTGGTTTTGCATGCAAATCATGCAGTCAAGTATCTAAGCTATGCAGGCTGTGCAAATTAAAAGTTTATGTATAGTTACTAATAGCAGCTGCCCACAGGGTCCTTAACACTGAGCTGAAAATTTATCTTTTGATTTGAGTGGTTCTCACCCCTGAAAGCCTTAGAAAGTCTCAAGAGCATTGCTATTTTTAACGAAATAGGGCTTATGTCTTGGAGTTTACTTAGGCATGAGCCCAAAGATCATTGAAGTCAATATGAATTCTTCACTTGCATCAGCATGCTCTAGGTCATGCCCTTAGTAAACTGTTGTGTTTGTTCATCAAACCAGAAGAGATTACAGCATAAAAACTGGTGTGGTACAACCCAATGATAGCCTGAAGTACTAATTCTATCTCCAGTCAACCCCTCAAGAAAAACAGTGATAAACACCCCACAAGAAAAGCTGAACTGTTTGTTGCATGAAAGTTACCTTTCACCTAACCCTGGTGAAAACATCTTGGCATTTCCACTCTGTGCCTGCACCAGTGTGAGTGATGAGAGATTGGGGTGGGCGATAAAACGCTGTGTAAGATTTTGGAGCATGAGTGTTTAATCATTAACCAAACACTGGCTCATCTCTGAAGTAAAAAAGCATTTTGATCTTTGTTTTGAAAGTCTTTTGATGATGATAGGGCAATTATATGTATAATGCAGATGTTTGGAAAGATGTGATGAGGATAATAGTAACAATTAAGAAGCCCTATATCAGGAACCATGAAAACATACTTGGATTAGAAAGTTCAGTAACCTAATTATTAGGAATCCAGGTAAATTGTACTGTATTGTACTGTTTCACAAGAGGGAGAAAAAAGGAAATATAAGGTAGTATGCAACATTATTCTGTTAGTGTTCAGAGGAAAACAAAATGAAGAAAAATCATAAGGCTGTATTTAACCCTTTCATGTCATTACATTATAACTGAGTAATCCTGTGAGCTTAGAAATAGCTTTATAAATAAAAGAAAGGGAAGAAAAATACCCCCAAATTAAAAATATCCCAGACAACCAATGAATTCAGGATTAAAAAGTGTGCAATAGAAACAAACCAAACCTGATTTTGAAGCTTAATTTTAAGGCAAGCATCTTCATCATTCTCTCTGAAAAAGCTTAGAGAAGCAGAATATTTTCTGCATTAAATAAGGCTAAAATCTGTTCAGAGCCTCACTGAATAACACAGGAAGAATAGTCATAGAAGGGAAAAACATTGTTAGATAAAAAATTGCAGTATGAATTGGGAGTTGACAAAAACAGTAACAAGAAAAGTCCTTCAATCATGGTTCTGAAAATGCAAACCCTTTTACTTGCTTTTGTTTAGCAGATGTATTAACCTTACTGGAAACTTTAATGATAGTACACCTTTTTTTCTGTGTGAGGCTGAATTTTATCTTTGCAGCAAGAAAAAGCACAAGCTACTGAAATGTGATAATAGTATTAAAAATGTTTAATTTTATTTAGTATAATTTTTTTGAGGTATGGAAAGGAAACTGAAAGAAATTGATATCATTATGCTAAAATGTCTGCTTTCCAGTTTTGTTCCATGCTAAATTATTCCCTTGACGGGATAGAAGATATTTATATCACATTGTATGATGTATCAGCCTCTGTGTTTGTGTCTGGGTTAGAAAAACAGAACTACTGTTGAAGGGTAGAAGTAATCATGCTGGCTTATGCCTGTGGCCAGTGCTCCTAGCTCTGTTGGGTACCTTTTTCCAGCATGTATCAAATACTGTATATAAAGTGTAGCGGTGGCTGAGGAAGCAGCTGCTAAGGGGCTCTTTGGGAAAAGGCTTTCACTTATGCTTTGTACAGTTCAGTCACAGAGGTGCCTCAGTATTATTAGTGGTTAATTGTACATATTAGGTGCCTGAGGTTATTTTTTGATGGTGGCAGAATCTCCAAAGATGTTTGTCAACTGGCTGAGGAGTGAGGACTGGTTGGATTGGTGCTCCTCCCGCTGACAGTCGAGTCTATGTGATTTCTTCAAGTTGCTTTATGGACCAGCTGATGGAGTAGCTTCTTTGAACACAATTCACCAGCTACTTTGAAAAGATTATCGCTGAGGGCACTTCAGTACCATTTTCAGTCACTGTGGGTAAAGTGCTCCCTTGCAGTCCCAGCTCAGGTAGAAACTGCTTCTCTGATATTTTGCAGATGGACACAGAGGGGATCTCAGCTCAGGTTTCTGGACACTCAGCATAAAGCCACAAGGCCCTTGGGAGGGCACCATGCATCACTGAGGGCATCTGAAATTCAGATTTATCTAAAAGAAGAAGCTGAGCCCTGGAGTCCGTGCTTTCCCTCACCTTGTCTGGGTTGGATGGAGGGCAGGGCAAGTGCCAGTGATTAAAGTGGAGAGGTGCACATCGTGAATACTGGCTCTGTTCCTAAACCCTTTTATCAAAGAGGAAGGTACTTATTAGCACAGAAGTGAGAAGGGAGTGTTGCTGGCCTACAAGTCATTGTTATCTGGATTTTTGCATGGGAATAGATGGGAAGAAGAAAATGTGCCTCCAGACACAGCCTTATCCACTAGCTCACTTCATAACTTCCTTCACACAATCAATTTGCATTCTTTACAACCAGCGGTCTTGTTTCTGTTTTCTCTCTACCAAGGGGAAATGGAACTAAATGGCTCATGTTCTTGGGTGATTTTGGCATCTTTTGCACTTCATAAGAAACAGTAGATTTTTTCTAAAGATAATCTTGAATACAAGTGTTTACATGGTTTAGAATGGAAGAGGCAGATTTTTTTTCACTATACCTCAAATTGTACATGGAGCTTTATAGCAGATGTTCTTTTTTACAAGTTTGTTCAGATAAGGTTGCTCAATTTATCCATGCAAAAGCTACACCATGAGCAAGTGCCATCGCTTGTAAAAGCCAGCATAGGAAAAGTAAAAGGTCAACATGAAATAACCATAATGATTTATTAATTATTAAAAATATTAACACAATAATGCAAAATGCTTGCTTGGTTTTCTTAAATACCTGAAAAAATGTATTTCCTTATGCAGGACAGTTCAACAGAAAGGAGATTGTTTTCTAGCCATTCGTCTAAGGACAAGTAATGTAAAACTGTAACCCTGTAAAAAAGCAGGGACTTATAGTAGTTTACAGTATTTTTTTACAGGTTGTTATTGGTTCTAACTTGGATTAATTCCCTGATCTGGTTCACAGTGCAGCTTGCCTATGAGCTTGTACCAGCATGGCTGAGGGAGTCGGTTTGCAGTGCCAGAGGCTGCCAGGAGGGTTGAGGACTCCTGCCATCATCCTGCCTGCTGGGCAGCCTAGACAATCATTTATTTCATGAGCTCTGTTCCACATGATGAGCACTTAATCAGCCAAATTCATGAATTCCATAGCTTTCACCACAGCATCCTCCTACTCTTTCTGTTCAGTTTTTTACCCTGGTTGTTGAATTGTTGGTGAAATAAAATAGCAGGCACTCCTCATGGAGGTAGAAGTTGTGTCAGTCCCTCTGGTGCCCTTCAGCACATAGCTGGTGCTACCATTGTCCTGCAGCTTTTATCTCCTCATAATAGCAGAAATGCATCCTATCAGTTACATTGTTGGATGGGTGCTAATCCCCACTTCCCTTTTTCCTCCCCATCCCCACAGTATTTTTCTCTAGGGCATTGATTATATCTTTATATACTCTCCTTTATTCATTTTAATCTAATCTACCACCCTTACATCATTTTCTCCTCTTCCTGATGGGAAGTTGTGTCGAGAGGAGCTCCCCTGGCCCCCTGAGAGTTGTCTCAGGGAGATATCTTGTGCTGCTGAGGGTCCTGTTTTATGCTTTGTGGAACACAGAGGTCTAGACACAAATTGCATTTTGCCTTTCAACAACAAGGGTTGTTCAGCCTGGAGAAGAGGAGGCTTTGGAGCGGTCCAATAGCAGCCTTCTAGTACTACAAGAGAGCTGGCACAGGACTTCTTAGAAGAGCATGTAGTGATTTAATGAGGGGGAATGTGTTTAAACTGGAAGAGGATTGATTTAGAGTAGATACTAGGAAAAATTATAAGGAACGGGTTGCCCAGAGAAGTTGTGGATACCCCATCTTGGAAGTGCTCAAGGCCAGGTTGGATGGGACTCTGAGTAACCTTGTCTAGTGGAAAGTGTCCCTGCCCATGGCAAGGGGGTGGAACTGGATGATCTTCAAGGTCCCTTCCAGCCCAAACCATTCTACGATTCTATAAAGCGCTGCATTTTTAACACATACCTCTAGTAAATACAGCAAGAGGAGAACCAGTTAGCAATGGTCCTTTGGGGCAAGTATTCCAGTTGTCTTGGAATTTTACAGTGCCTCAGTATGGCATGTTTATATCCCCCCTCAGGAACATTGTTTCAAGGATATGGGGTTGCTATAAAGTAAAAAAATACCACAATGCAGGCAATGTACTTGCTAGAGTCCTTGCAGTGTTTTTTCATACTTTATTCTTTCTAAACAGCTGTTAGTTATGCTGCTCCACAAGGGAGTAATGATTCAACACAATAGTTAGACCTCCTTTGCTCCCCAGAAGATTATGTCTTACACAGCCACATTTATTTAAGAGACTACATACCTTAGCCTCTGTTTGCATTTTTTTGATAGATTATTTTTTCCTCATAAATTGTATCAATCTCTGCCCAGAAGAAATGTGAAATTAAATTTTAAAACTCCAAACAGTTTTTGTTTTTTATCAGTTATATAAAGCTTCTTTGAATGTGCTGAAGGCTTTTAAAAACTGAGTTCAAAGGCATTTTGATAAATTTAAGTGCAAGTTTTTCTAGTTAATAGTAGAACTGACATACTGTCCTAAAACCTTCACTTGACTCAGCTTCATCTATTGCTATCTGGTTTTATTCGTAAATTGGAAAATGGTTCTCTTTATCTAACAAGCAAGGATTTTCTCAGCTTCAAGTAAACTAGCCTTTGAATTGAGCTACATGAATAGTGACTTAAATAAAATGTTCTCCCCGCACCTGCAGAAGAAGCTGCAGCTGCCAAAAGATGAACACTTCAAAAAATGTGGATCCCTAGGATTCAGCCAGTGATTTCTGCCAGTTTAGTACTTTGATGTTCTTTGAAAATTCAGCACCAAATGAACAGTAATGGATGTTATTATGTAAGTATAGCCCTTTAATAAAAATAGTGTGATCTCAATTTGGAATCCTAATAAGCAAAAAAATTCAACTCCAATTAAACTGTTGATTGAGTCAGTTTTTAATATCTGTTTTTTATGCACCCTCTTGTCTATGAAATTAGTACAGGTTTTCTGTATGATCATGTCAGTGCAGGCAATAGAAGTTAACTGCCATCAGAGACATGTATTTATTTAAAAAGAAAGAAAAAAAATAAGCTGGGGAGGGAAGCATAGTTTCCCTAAATCACTAGGAGTGGAGGGTGTTCTTCCAAGGTTTCTGGGAGAATTTCAGGAAGCAGCTGAGTTAAATTCACATATAACTTACTGAAAACAGTTACTTCAACAAAGAAACTGGTGTGGCTGACAGCATATCTAATTTAGGAAAGTGGGTATATTTATTAACCTTACTTTCCTACTGGCATGAAGAGGGAAGTACTGAAGAGAGAAGTATAAAGGCAGGAGATGGCTGTTGAGACCTCTAAACACAGGCAGGAAACTTCTGGGATACAGGGGAGGGTAGTGTTTGGGGCCAGGGGTTACAGGAGGTAGCAGTGACCCATGCAGGAATTCATCCCAGTTTTTAATGGCAGTGCAGATAAATTCTTGCTTCTCCTGATAGAAGGACCATAGCCATCAGAAACCTGGATCATCAGCAATGCACTGATGGGCCTCCCTCACATCGTGAGGGGAGGAGAAAGGAGCTATTCAGTGCATAGTCCTCTTCATTTTATTCTGCTTGAAAATGGGGAAATATTGTGATAATCTTATGCATTTAGGAAACAAGTTAGAGAAATTCACCATACTCAAATGCAGGAAAGAGTATATAACTCTCACTTTGGCTTGTACCTAGTAAAAATGACATCTGATTAGGTTTTTTGCAAGTAAGTGATTAGCTATATTTTAAGCCTGGACAGCAGTTGTCAAATAAATTCATTTATTATTAGCATTTTTGAGGGTTTTATTTTGCATAAATTGAGATTGACCCTTACAAATGAAGTCATTATTTTCTTATTATGTTCAGCTCTATAAATTAATAGACAAGGTAAAAAAAAAAAATAAGCAATGGGAAGTGAATAGACAGAAGAGCATACAAGGAACCAGGGTTATCTGGGAAAGTTTGAAAAAGGAGAAAAAACAAAAAAAGTCTAAACCGTGAGGTTTTGTATGAAGAATTTTGTTCTGAGTTCTTATTTGCCTGTAATGTGGGGATGCTGAAATTTAAATGGTAGACAGTTTAGAGGCTGTCAGTGGAGGTGTTTCAGATACAGCTCTTGTGCTAATTTTCTAGTGTGAACCCACGAGACACACTGAGTTATGTGGTGCACATATGCACCTTCATGCACTTCCATGAAGGTATGTGCCATGTAAAGTCTACCTATGGCTGGAAGAGATGAGGCAGCATCTAGTGCTAATTTCCTTTTTTGTGCTCTTGCCTGAGCAAAGTTTGCAGGATGCAACCAGTCACATTGCAGGGAACGCATGCTGATATTTCAGACTGCCAGGTGTCATGGTTTTAAAATTAGTGCCATTTCATCAGAAAAAAAACCCCTCAAATACCAGAATGATACATCTATTTTAAAAAAATTAGCTGAAATGTATTCTATTAGCAGTAATGATGTGGTAGAAATAAAAATAAAAATGCCATATTTCACAGTTGAACACTTCAAAGGATACTACTCTCCCAGTAATCCTCTGATCTGCTTCATGTCACAGGTCACCTAAACAATATTTACAAAACTTCTGACTGGAGCACTCATTCAGGATTTAAGGTGTCACAACTTTTTTTGGCAGAAAAAGTTCAAGTGCACCAATATTTCTCTAAGAATTTTACATCAGTTAGTTTTTATATAGACTTGTGTTTATGAATATGTCTCCTTAAGACCAATGTGAAACTCGCCTGGTGAAGGGGAAAACTTTTCTCCTGACAGCTGTGTGATGAGGTTATGTGGTGTCTGGTAGCTGGGTTGCTACTTTGAATGTGCTCAGAAAGGTGAGCACCAAAGTAGGAGGTGAAAGGCTTGATGAGCCAAACTGAGAAACTGGTGAGAATTCTGTGTTACTGCTGAACATAAATATCCATATATGCTCTACAGTGCTTTGCCTTGGAAGAGTAAAATGCAACAGATAGTAATTGCTCCTATACTTTTGAGTGTGGGCTGCATTTGGATGTAAAATCTCTCTTTTGGCACCAAACTCATCTTGAGAGGCTGGTGTTTCCTGCATGGTGCTTGGGCAGCAATGGATTCTGCTGTCTGAAGCAGGTATTGGCTTTAATTCTAGATGGCCTTTCCAAATCCTCCAAGGGATCATGGTTTGGGATTTTTGTACTGATCAGACAGTTGCATCAATGCTAGTTGCATGGTCCTATCTTCTACTCTTTCCACGGATTAAGCTTATTTTTACTCTGTTTTACTACTCCAGTCAAATGATGTCTGAATGAAGCCACAAGTTTACTGCAAGATTACTTCAAGTTCCCATGCAGTTTGTTGCAAACCCTTGCAGTAGGAAAGCTGCTTGGTGAAGCCCCGATGTTAGGCATGTTGGCAGGTGATTGAAGAGAAATTTTTTTTTTTCCTTTCTTGTTTTTACAAGAAAAGAGCATATTCAAAATATTTCTGCCACACCAAGATGAAAGGGCCAAGTTCCCAGAGTCACAGCTGAAATAAAACTCCTGAATATTTTACTCTTGCTGAAGTAGGAATGCCTGGTTGCTTTGTTCATGAATGATTGGAAGAAAGAAGGATATTTTTTTCAAATCTGTTTAATTAAGATGCCTCTTCAGTTCTCCCTATCCTTCATTTCAATAGGTTTTCAGAGGCTTTCAAAACAGAACTACACAGGGCTCTATTTCAAGTGTGCTGTAAAGACCTGATAATATAGCCTCTGTGGCTGGGGCACAGATTCTTCCTTATATAGCTTTTTTGAACAGGATGCGCTTGTTCTGCAACAGATCTTGCGTTGTTTATTCCTGATAACCATTCTCAAGTCAGTATAAATGACACTTCCAGATAACTTTCTTCCTCCCTGATAACAATCTGGTAGTTTATACCACTTTCCAGAAGTGTATATACTGTTTAGTTCTTTAGGGTGCATTTGGTATGGCCAAAGTAGTAATTCTTTCAGTATCTGCCAGCTAGATCAGTTTTGAGAAGAGTCTCTTCAAAGCAATGTCTGTTTAGAACTGACTTATTTATGTGCAGTTTCTGTTCTACTACAAAGCAGTCAGTGAAATGGAGCATCAGTTCCTGGTGCCTGAGAAAGAGGCCCTAAGAAAGGTCTCAGAAAACAGGTATGATTTAGAAAGTCATTTGCAAGGACTCTGTGTCCTCAATAGCTGTGTACTTTTGCACATTTTAGGTCTTATTTTTAAGGCTCTATTTTTTGAACAAAGCGTGGTTGGATGTGGAGACAACAGTGGGTCATGCTGAGAAGGAAATGATTGGGATCCAGGGAGGTAACTAGCAAAGCTCTTCAGTGGTGGTATGCTCAGGACAGTTGTAGGGTCCCATAAATGGCTTTAGCGTATTAGAGGTGCATGCATGTAGGTTGCTGGTGACTCAAAGTTGTCAGTACAAAGGAAGGCGGGCTGTCATGCAGAAAGGAACTGGACAATGTCAAGGAACTAGAAATTTTTTCATAGGTCAAAATAGATGTTGAGACCACTAATGAGATAAGTTGTCTGGAGAGAATGACTGTGGTATATTGCTGAGGGATCACAGACAGATGATCCTGAACTAGGGCTTCTTGTTCCTGCATGTCGGGCAGAAAATTACAGCCAGGCAGATGCGGCTTGGATGTTGCTGAATTTGGGCTAGGAGATTCCCTCTGGTTCTGTATGCTCACATGCGCGAGAAGTTGCTACAGCTGGAACAAATTATGAAGAGAGCTTGTTGCGTGTTAAAGAAGGAGGTTTTGGATGCTAAAGAGGAACATGCATTTTACAGGATGGAGAATGATTAGGAATAGGGAGCAAAGCCAGAGTATCTTACATGGGGGACTCGCTGGTTTGAATTGTGTAGCATTACGAAGGCAAAGAGAGGAGATGGATGCTCTATGTAAATATGCTTGGGAGCCAAAACCCAAGCAAACAGTGGTGTGTGCACTGCATCTCAGAGAGGACATCACTGGTGTAAAAATAAATAGCATAAGCCTGACCATAAATAATGTAGGAAGGCAGTAACAAGTTTCTAACTGTGGAGTAGCACACTTTTTTGTAGGTCTGAGGGCACAGAAATCCCCCTCTAACATGCTGTTCTCCAAACAGAGCTCTGTAAATAAGTAGGACTGTATAATAGGATGGCCCACAAAATAAAAAATTAATAGTAAGGGATTGATAATTGTCAAAAAATACATTTCCGGTCCTTTTTGTTCATAAGTTGTAAGATCTCAGAAAGGTAGATGCTAAGTATGTAGGGGCTTATTAGCTATAATATTCCTCTTGCTATCTCTTTCAAGCATTGTAAAGTACTTTCTGATTTTTTTTCTATTTTGAAATTGCATTTACTTATAGAAAAATGAAAATATATTGCCATACTTGTGGGGGGAAGAATATGTTCTGTTGGATCTGACAGCCCATGAGATGCAGGGCTGCTGCAGTTCCATGTCCCCAGGTTCAGCCAGTAGCAACCCAGCAGCTACATGCACAGACAGTGCAGTTTATTTATAGACAAATCCCTTCCTCTGAGTCCTTCGTTCAGGTTCCCCACCTGCCATTGTGCCACAGTGCTCCTCCAGGCTCGTGCAGATGGGTTGTTGGTGCACTGAAAAGTCTCCTGTGATGGGCGTAGGAGCAGCTGGGCAGGATATTGTTCGGGCTCCTCCTCCTGCTGTCGTGTCACTGTGCTCCATGGGTGTGCAGATGAGATTTTGTCAAATAACTAACAGAGAACAAGCTCAGCTTGGAATGTGATTCAAAGAGCAAGCAGCTCTAGGAGACAGAGGGGTCTCCATTCGGTAGCTGCACAGCACGGATCCATGCTTAACATGAGAATTTTCACTCAATATTCTTTAGATTTTCCCAGAAGATTGGTAGAAAAGAAGTTAAAAAGGTGGACTGCAACATGGAAATGTCTAGAAGATAGCAAATATGTTTGTCAGATGATATTGGGAAAAAAATGAAATGCAGACATTCTCATCTGGGCATGCCCTCATGACACATAGAAATACTCTGTTCATTCTGAGTTTTTAGGGAAATGTTGTAGAATATTATTTAAATACAGACAGAGAGATAGATTAACTTTTTTCCTACAAACTAGATCATCCTCTCATCTCCTGTTTTCACTTATCAAAGCGTCCTGTTCAAGTTAATGGATACTTATGGGTATTCCTGGAGGATTTTGCTTTAATTATAACTAGCTCACTCTTAGGTACCAGAGAAGTATTCTACATACACTTTTTGACATCGAGTCAGCTCTAATACATTTCTGTTTACAGTAAATGATTGCTGCAATTATATTTATGCTGAGGTTTTTTCCCTGCAGGAAATGTGTTTATACACTCCTCAGCTTATCGCTCTGTCCAAGTGAAGTGCCTTAGTGAAGTTGCCTGTGTGACGTTACAGTCAGAGCAGAAGAATTGCATAGAATCACAGAATCATGGAAATATTACCTTCAAAGATTATCTCATGCATCTAGACGTTGTTCAATATCTCAGGTTGCTCAAAGCCCTGTTTGAACTGATGATGAACACTTCCAGTGATGGGTAGTCCACAACTTCCTTGGACACTGCTCCAATATCTCACTACTTTCACAACAATAAAAAGCCTTCCTTACAGCCAATCTAAATCTACTCCCTTTTAGTTTATACTGAGTAGCAGTGCTTCCAGTTTTGCTGAACACCCACCTCTTTCCCAAAGGGAAAGGGCTGGTACTCTCGGCTCCTCTGAAACACTTAGGTGATGAGCAGATTTCCCTTTCCTGCTCCATGCTCCTTCCCTCCACTATTTCTAATTTTATTAAAATAATGCATTTGGACAATTCAAAGTTTTTATTATATGATGCCTACCAAAAATTGCTGTCAAAGATTCCTTTTAAGAAACCATCTTGAATGAGGATAAGAAGGGGCTCCTATTCTTTCTAGCTAACAAAAGTCTTATATTTTACAAATCTTCATTACAAATGCAGTAAAAATCTTTACATTTTTAAGATGGTCAGAGCAGGATCCACTTTAATATGGGCACATTCCCTAACAGTAGATATAGATTCTCCCACTTATGTCTTGCTTTCAAACAAAAAGGCAAAGTAAGTCTTTGGCTTTACAACTGCTTTACATGCCAGGAATATATAGATTCAAACAGTGACTGATAGTACTTTAGCAATAGCTAGAGCTGTTATAATGCAGTCCAAAAGATGTTCAGAGTGGTTGTAAAATGAGATGAACCAAATAAATTAGTCTGTAGAAGAGCTGCAAAGTCTGCCAAGAGTGCTCTATCATATTCCATCTTCATGTTTCTGGCTTCAGCATGGATGATGTGGCTCAGTCTCCCTTTAAGAATGGGTGCTTGGAGTGTGCCTGACAGCCAAGATTTGTGTGATTGGGGCCTCCATTCTTAATGACTTGAAAAATTGATGACTCAACAAGGATGACATGGAGAATAATAATCTGGGGCAATAGGAAGGGGTTACATTGTTCCATGGTGCCCCTCTCTTCTCTTTTCCACTGAAGCAGTAGTTGTGCAGCAGTAACCATGCAATGCATTTATGTGCATGCTGAATAGGCCTGGCACATCCCCAACACACTGGATTCTCCATGGTTGGGCTGCATGGCACATGTACAGACTGTTGCATAGCTGACATTTCTTTTACTGAAATATGGGAGCCATGTGTGCACATGCCTGGATTACGTGCCATGACTGTGCAACATCATCTGGCCAGGTCTGCTTGAACCGTGTGCCCACTGCAATGATCCTGTGCCACACAAAGTGGGCTTGTTACATGCTGAAGTAAGAGAAGGGAGTGACTCCTTTCTGCAATTCCAAGCGATGAGAATTGGGAACCCCAACACTGAAAGATTTAGAAAGTATGAGACTTTGGCTTTTTTTTTCCCTTGAATTATTTTTGTCTAGGATTGTAGCTAGATTTGGCTACACATCTGTCTCTAAACTTGTGTAAGGAAACATAGATGTTGTAAATATAAATGTATTTAAACCTGCCATTTAATTGGTAATTCCACAAATCTACAGTATTTTAAAATTGATTTTTCCCATATTTAACTTCTAAGGGCACTGAAATAAAGAGGCTTTGCAAAGCGGCGTCTAAAGCATAGCTGCTAGAATTGTGAACAGCTGTGTATGGGAATCACACACTGCTTATAATGTACTGTGACAGCAGGGGAGCTAATTTGCAGAGAATTGGTGCTTTTTTTTTTTGCTTTCAAGGTCACTTTCAACACCACTATGCAAATCAACCCTCAAAATAATAGGATAGAAGAAACTATTTAATATTTTTATGAATATAGAAGTTAATAGTAAGAGTGACTTCAATAACATTTATGTGAACAAGAATTAAAGATCATAAAAGCATTTTTACATGAAAGAGGTGAAATTTCTGAATAATCTGTAATAGAGTTTAAGTCCATTTGAAGCTCAGATTAGGATTCTTTTTGAATTGAAACAATGGATAGCTTCCAGTGTGGTTAGGACTTCCATACAAATGCACATTTGTTTAGGGGTTCTTTTAATTCTATAACCACAGAAGATATTCATCCATTTTCTTTCTGCTTTAAAAAAGACATATTTCAACTTTATGAAGTAGGTGTTTTCTGCAGAATGGGTGCTGATGAGAACCATGCACAGAACAGGAAGTTCAGAAGACAGGGGATGGCAGCCGAGAGCGGCTCCATCTGCTCTGGAAACTCATTGTGGTAAGCGTGGGCCAAAATAACTGACAACACAAAGTCATTATTTATGGAAAGACTCTGAACTCTGGCCGTTTGTCAAGCTGACTCAAGTAGTCTGCTGCTGGGCCTGATGAGCTAGAAAATATCTAACATAGATTTGTGCTCTAATAAATGTCAGATACAGAGGCGTTACTGAAACAAATTGCTAAAATATCAGTAGAAAAAGGCAATGTACATTGAACAGCAAAAGGCCCTAATTACTGACTTCACTAATAAGAACTGGAAAGCATAAAAATGCATTGATTTCAAAATAAAAGTGTTGGAGAAAGCAACATGACGTCCCAGCCCTAAAGCCAATAGCAGAGCTGTCTTGACTGTTACAGAGCTGGGGTTTCACCTGCTGTGTACAGCATTTAAGTGTACACTTCTCCATATATTCACTTCATCCTAAGGGAGTCGGGATGGTTCATGGGTTTGTGAAATAGTTTTCATGTCTTCCTATTCAGTAAAAGTTCCAGTCCCCAGACCAATGAGAACATTCCACATTTAAAAAAAATGTGCATCAGAAAGGATAGATGATATCTTTTAGAAAAATAAAACATGTTTAGGATGATGATGTGCATTTTTAATGCTAACTTATGTTGAAAGCTGGGATTTAGAAGAAAATCAGGTGAAATAAGCATGGCAAATCTCATAGCTAGTGCATAGGTTGCATTTTTTGTGGTTGTTCTTCTGAGCGTTTTCCAAATCTTGTCATCATCCTCAAATAAATGAATTATATCATGTTTAAAAATGTCCAGAAGGAAAACTTCTTTCTATAGCTGTATGGTATACATGCTGTATATACCCAACAGCAAGAAATTCATGTGTCTTCCTGCTCAGTTGCTTTAATACCTGACTTTAATAGCAATAAGTAATTTGAGGCTCTCTTCAAAATGTGTAATGATTCTTAGTTAGCTACAGGCATTTTCCTATTGCAAAAACATTTTCTAAAATAGGCACTTCTAAAAAAATAATAAACCCAAACCTCCAAGCCTGTCTAGATTCATTGCTTGGCTGCGTGACACACAGCAAGAAAGGGAGCCACATGTTCCTGTCTGGAAAGTGATCAGTTACATTATTCTAAGCATTAAAATGTGTCCATGTGCATGCATATGTACACACAGACACGCATACTTCAGATCGTGCTGGTAATGGTATTTCCAGTCTCAAAAGGAAAATTGATTCTGTACAAAATACTTTGTTTATCAGGCATAGAATTTCATTGTGGTCTACCCGTTCAACATTAAAAATAGTCTATTGTGATAGGAAGAGCAATCTTACAGTGGTTAACTGATTCTTTCATTTAGTCTGTTACTGAATGAAAAAAGGAATCCATTGATCTACTTCATTTATCATATTTTATTTAGTGTAAATGCAGGTTATGTGTATCTGTAGTTCTATATAAAATAGTGTATCTGTTATAGTCCTGAACATTGGATATTCTAGAGAGCTGAGTGTCTCATGATGAGTTGTAGGCATATGACCGTCTTTTATTACATTGCTGTGACAGTCTCACCTGCATGCTGACCATTAATCTGCTTTTCAAGAATGTGTAACTTTACTATCCGTAGGCAGTTTTTCAGTCTCCCTGCACAGAAAGGCAAAACCTGCTACAAAACTCTCTCCATACTATCAAAGGTAGCACTTCCTCCAAAAGTGCTCTCAGTGAGGCCCAAAATGAGCAAGGTTGAGTCTAGTCTAGAACTAGTGGTGAATTTGCATAATTGCAACTGTTCAAGGCCAGATTGGACAGGGCTCTGAGCAACCTGGTCTAGTGGAAGTTGTCCCTGCCTGTGGCAGAAGCGTTGGACTGGAAGATCTGTGGTGATTCCTTCCAACCCAACTATTCTATGGTTCTCTTTCTATGGAAGCAGGACATTAATAGTGAGGGGTGAAGGGGCAACCATATTTTTGCTGACCTAAGAAAATCCTCCATCACAGGCATTTCACGCTGTGGAAGGCTTTGGCAAAAGTGGTAAGGTGGAAAGGAACAAAGCTGTCTTTCAGCCACTGGGCTCTGAGACTATCAGCAGGATTAGGAGCTGTAGATGATGAGGAAGCAGCTGCAGTGACACACATGGCCTCCAGCTTGATCCAGCCTATTTAGGAGGAACTGGAACAAGGGTTTGGGACCTTCCAGAGTTGTGCTAGTGACAGTAATAGCATTTGTTATCAGCGCTGAACCTATATGGGGGTTTGTCTCTGTTGGTGGTGTAGAGGGGCACTCCTAGGACAGCAGACCATGAAGTCACGGTACAAGCACCCTGAGCCATGCTGGATCATGCCTTCCCTGCACTTTTCCTATCACAGTGTTCCTTACTGTCTGCTTAAAAACAGACCCTTTGGGGACTCTGAGCATTAGGTCTGACCTGCACAAACATGTGGCAGTGGCTTTACCTCTGTTGGGTGAGATATTACTCAACAGTTTTTATTATGTTCATGAAATTTAGCTTCGTTTTTCTGTCTCCATGAGGAATTTATTTATAACAAAAGGAATTTATTTTGTCAGTTAACTTATTTATTTTTGCCTTCACTGCATTGTAATTTCCAGTGCGGAAGACAAGTCTTGGTTTTGGGAAGGGGGAAAGGATCAGATATTTTACAAATGAACAGCCAGTTTCTAAATTCTGTGCTACAAAGGTTATTGTGGATTCTTACTGCATTTGATACTCATTATGCTGTACATGATCTGTTCTTTCCATGAGGAATCCTGCAGATGTAAAGGCTCACACAAAGACTGGTTTAATTAGAAATACAGTGTCAAGAAATTTGGCACCTTTTTCATTCTTTGTTCAAATAACAAAAGTTAAACACATGGACTGCAATTAATTCCTGAAACAATTTAATTGATTTGAGTGGCATCACAGCAGGGGTCATTTATGCTATGACATTAATTTCAAATGAATTATTTTTTTATTAACTGCTCTAATTAGAATTCTCGTCAAAAATTGGTGGTAAAAGAGGAGTAACCTGAAATCTGGGAAAACTGGTTTCAGCCATACTTTTATTGGCAAGTCACTCCATAGAATCACAGAATCCTAGAAGGACTTGGGTTGGAAGAGACCTTAAAGATCATTCAGTTCCAACCTCACTACTGTGGGCAGGGAAGCTTCCACTAGACCAGGTTGCTCTAAGCCCCAAACTAACCTGTCCTTGAACAGGGATGAGGCATCCACAACTTTCGTGGGCAAATAGTTCCAGTGCCTCATCACCTTCACAGTAAAGAATTTGTTCCTAATATCCAATCTAAACTTAACCTCCTTCAGTTTAAAGCCGTTCCCCCTTGTTCTAGAACTACATGCCCTTTAAAAAGTCCCTTTCCATCTTTCTTGAAGGGCACCTTGAGGTACTGATTTGTAGTTGATTTTCTGAATGGTGATCTGCTAAGGGCTAGCACTGAAGAGGAGAGAGTATTTTTATTAATCCTTCTTTTTCTGCTTTTGGGAGAGTGACAACTGCAGGTTACTGAAGGTCCTCTTCTGTAACTAGAGTTCAGTTGTATTCTTGTAAATTGTCAACTGATGTAGTTTGCTGCTGCAAGTTATTGGTGGTAATGATTGCAGAATTAGGCTCTTAAGTTACAGTATTGTCAAAGAAGCTGTTACGTACAGTAATAGGAATCTTTTAAATGTTTTAACTGATATTTGCTTTGAGAAATAGTAATTTCACATGCCTTTGCTGCAAATGTTGATTTGTATGTGTGTCCATACTCATTTCCAAGGTGCAAAATTAGCAAATGACTAGTGGATTGAATCAGTAAAACTATTGTGCTCTGTGCAGAAGTGAATAAACCAGCTATTTTAACCCCAGCCATAGCTTCCCCTCTCCTGGGCTTCCTAGCGGATCCTTTTGAGATATATCTGTTTGCAAAATAAAGACACTTTTTATGCTTTTTAGTACTTGCTGACTATATGCCAAGGATTTCTATGAAGTATCTGTGAATATAGCCTGAGACAACACGACACTGCTTCCCCTGTTTCCTGTGGTGAATGGCGAGTCCCAATGATAAACTGTAATACTACTCAAGGTAGGAAGGGTGAGCTGACAGAAACTATTTATCACTTCACTGGCTTTGTACCATGTACATCCGTCTGAAGTTAAATTGAGGTTATAAGAGGAGTTTTCTTTTTGCTCCAGCTTTGCCAGCAATAGTGTAAAGATGAACATAAAAAGTTCAGTGTTCAGCCCTCAGATGTTCCCATGTGATGAAAAGAAGATGGTTGCGATAAAAAAATTTAACTCAAATGCCTCCAGTTTCTGGCAGCTAGTGCTATAATGTTAATCTGCCATTCAATAAGGTGAATGCTTCTTTTTAATGGTGGATTTCAGGATGATATTTAATTTTTTAATATATAATGTCAGGTTTCATCCTCTTCGGCTATTTTAGGAGTTTTAGATACTAATATCTCCAGTCCTTTCATTCTATTTAATGTTGCTGTTATGGATAAAAAAGTGACTTCTCTTTTGTCTGTACAACCTAATTTTAGAGATGGTAGATATTCTAAGCAAACCTTTGGGTAATTCTTTGCAGTTCAACTCATTTTAAACTTATAAATCCACATGAAGAATCTTCCTGGAGTAGAATGTGAGTTTAAAATTTTATACTGTTTCTCTCTTATTCAGTGTCTGGTGCTGTGAATCTCATGACTCATAACTATTTTGTAAAATGGAAGTATTGTCCAAAGAACTCAACATGCATTCAGCAACCTAGCACTTCTCATTTTAGCATATTCAAAGCAGACATGCATCTGGCTTATATGTGATGGTTGTGTTTTGATGTTAATGGCTGTGCCAGGTGTTGTTTCACCTCAGAAAAAAACTGAATCAAAGAAACAAGAGACTTCACTTGTGATAAGACTGAACTTGATATGCAGTCCTGTGATAGCAGGTGGCTGCTGATACATTGCATGCTCTTACACATCTTCCAATAATTCACAAGTTGTAGTTGCTGGAAAATGTGGCTTTGCTATGAGAGATTTCCAGTGATTGTATGATTCTTTTACAGTCTCCCTTTCTACTGACTGCAGTTTGTTTAAGTTTGGGCTGTTACTTTCTAGAAGTTGGCTCATGCTAACAGGAATATTGGCGGCCTGTCTCATCAGCTCAAGTGGAACAGGGTGCTGAAGCCGACCACCCTGCAGTCTGAAGACAAGAAGCCTGGGAGCAGAGCACACCACTTGGGAGCAGTTATGTACTGGGTGACCTCCCAGCCACTCCACACAAAGCATCTCCTTTCCCATGCTTTCTCCAGACCTTGGCAATAGCAGGGAGCTAAATGGATGAGAGGGTGTGGTGGGAGAGACAGAGCTGGGGATGAAGGGAGGCAAAGAAGCCTTTATTTCTAGACCTTGAGGGGATATGTATGAAGCCTTTATGAATATTTTGCATATGACCCCAAAGCTTTAAGCGAGGCATATCAAAAACCTTGTTTGTATAACCAAAATTCCATCATACAATCAAAATTCACCTGTTCTTTAAATTTATGGTAACAGCAAACTCACTTCATGCTTTTCTGAGCATGTTAAAAATGCTTAATATATCATTTGAAAAATGTTAGTCCAATAGCTGTTTTCTTTTCACACCAGAATATAAAAATGCTACGCTGAGAAATAATTGGTTGCTAGTCCATGCCATAGAGACTGACTGACTGCGCAAGACCCTTAAGTAATTTAATATCTTTAACCACAAACAGATTGGCCAGATTCCTTTATGTGATTCCCACTCCCTACCCAGGATTCAGCATTTCATTTCACTTGATGTTGAACTTGCTGTAAGCTACAAACACACAGATAATGTGTCAAATCCAACTCATAGTCTTGTTTTTGCTTTATGAAAGAAAAAAAATTGGGTTTGCTCCATTTGTGCTTAAAGAGCTTTCAAGAGGTCAGTTGCTTTCAATACTTCAATGTGTATGTGGGTTCTCTCATAAATAAATGGGGATATTGAAGCTGCTCAAGTAAAGGAGACATTTTCTGCTAAAAATCCAGTTCTCATGACTCGCTGCTTGATTTTACCATGCATTCCACTTTGCTTTTGAATTTTGCTCTTACAAGGAAGGGTAGCTAAATAAATACAGTAGCACAGAAGCAAATGGAAAACATCTGCTGTTCATATTCAGGAATGTAGTGACTCAGGTTTTATGAACATCTGAACTCAGCACTTTTACATATTTGTAGAGTTTTCTGTAGTTTAAAGTTGTTGCTATAAAACATATACTTAAAGAGAATACTGTAAGAAGTCTGGAGATTGTGCTTGCACTTTGGAAATGCCAAACCTGAACAGCAATGAGAGGAAGGTGGTTTTTTGGTTTTATTTTCTCTTAAATGGAAATTTTGCAGAACCCCAAGGAAATACAAAGAGCGTACAGGAGCACACTGTGACTTAGGGTAGTGCCTGTGTCTGGAATGGCCACTACAAGGAAATAAAAAATCCTACACTTCTCAGAGTGATCCTTCCCTGATATGCCATTGAGTTCTCCAGCTATTGGAGCATTACAAGATTTGCAGAGCTAGTGGTGGATCTTACAGTGACAATAACAGCGTAATGGAAAGGGGTATTCTGGGATTTATAAATTGCAAGACTAAGGGATATTTGAAATAGATGGAAGCACAGCAGTTTTCTATAGAAAATGGGTAGATACTGTGACTTAAACAGAAGGTTATTATAATGTAACATCTGGTACTGATAATATAGTGATCTGACCTAAAATATTAAGAATGCCTTTCGCAAGTTGAAAATAGCTTCTTCTGCTAGTATGGCCTATTTTTTTATCAGGGATCATTGTGGAAATCTCTTGCTGTCTCTCACTTCCTCAGACCATGACTCCTGTCTCCTTTATCTCTACAGCTTTCTCCTTCTCTGGATTTAGAGCCCCTTCAAAACTTTATTCTGTGCAACACTAGTATTTGAGACATACAAGTATTACCATCTCACCTGCACTGCATGTCGCTACTTTCTTAAATCCCTAGTGTTCCCATATTTTTATTCCCACTTGCTTAGGACTATTGCCAATGTTCATTAATTCAGTACCTGTTATGTCATCTTTATTTTGGAAACTTAAGGACCCTTATTCACACTCATCTTCCTCAGCTACAAATTGCTGAAAGTGGGATTACATGAATTCATTCATATACTGAATATAGCTCTTCATGGAGCTCATTTAAATCTGCTTTCTTGGAGGCTAAGCACCTCTTTCCCACCAAATGCCAATGTACATTTTCTTGCAGTCATGGCAGCAGTGATGTGATGTCATCACTACTTTTTTGGTAATCTTCAAGAAGGGAAAAAGAGCCCACAGTTTCTGCATGTTCAATCACAGAATGTGCTCAGTTGGAAGGGAGGATCATCAGATTCAACTCTTAACCCTACACAGGACCCTCCCCTAGAGTCACAGCCTGTGTCTGAGAGCACTGGCCAAACACTTCTGGAACTCTCAGGCTGGTGCTGTGACCACTTCTCTGGGGAGCCTGTTCCATTGCTTGAACACCCGCCAGGTGAAAACCTTTTCCTGATATCCAAACTAAACCTCCTCTTCAGGTTTACACAGCTTCATGCTCCTCCCTTGGGTTTCGTCCCTGGTCACCAGAGAGAAGTAAAGATACTAAACTGTCTATAACTGTCTAAAACTAAAACTGAGCTAGAAAAGTTTTTAAACTTTGTGGAAATTCAACACCCCCAAAGATATTATTTTGGTTCTAATTAGTGAATACCCAAACTATAATAAAGGACCAGATGCTGGGCACCAAAAGCTTGAAAAATTCAAGTTAGTCATACCTCCCACCTTTAAAGTGTACGTTGAAAAAAGTTGAGACTAAACAAATATCAACTATCAGAAAATATTTTGTGCTAATAAAAATAAAAAATAAGCTTATTAAAACATGAAGATATCTCAGTCCAAATTGTTGAAAAGGGCAGTGTCAGCCATGACGTTAACAACTGATAATTATAACAGAAAGAACCTTCCTGTTTGCTGGCAGATACTAGGCTGCAGCCAATCCTCTGCCCTGAAGACACTAATCTAGAAGGTCTTGTGCAGTTTGAAACATTAAAAATTAGGTACACTAAATCCACTGTTGTTTTGAGCACTGGAATACTAACATCTACTGATGCAGTGAATGCCAGCTCTGTTTTCTGTGTTTGATTGATAGGGAACAGCACCTGGAATCAGGCTCACCTGTAAAAAGAAGGCACATTTTCTGTGATTATGCTTGTATGTGCTTATTATTGGCTTTGATGTACATGCTATTATTTCTTAGCAAGAAGATGAAAAGGGCATTTTGCCCTGAAAATTGCTAAAAGGAAAGTGTGTGGGTACCTTTGTAAGGTCCAGAGTGAGCTGAGAATCCATTTTGCTACATCTCCCACTTACACAATTTCAAATCCTCTGCTCTTTGAGGTCAGTTGAGTCAGGTCAGAGCCAATTCAAAGGAGAGCTATGTGGCTTGTAGTTTGAGGATCTTACCAGTTTCAGCCTTCACTGTTAGATCTTCAGTAGCGTGTTTTATGCCACTCTAATGGCTCTGACAGTTTGTATCACCAGTCTTGTTTACAATAATGTCAGCAGCTGTGCTTCAAGCAGCTAGGTATGTTTGTTCATGCAGGCTTTATTGTCTCTTTTGTGCCTTCTCAAATTTCCAGGAAGGTACCACGATAAGGTTTTTAGATACTGAAAATATTTTGTTTTCCTTCAATATATTTACATTTCCAAAAACATTTCTGCACTGTTTTCACTTCATTATGTAGAAAGCAGGTGTACAAAGCCTAGGATTAGAAATGGTCTTATGCTACACTATGCTTTTATGCTTACAGATGTAATTAAACTGAAAAGAGGGGCTACAGTTTCACCCACTAATAGAATGACAACAGCAGTAGGTTGTAACTGATCTTGGGACTTGACTTGTAGACTGTTTTTGTTAAGTCCCAAAGTACACACTGTTGATTCCGTGTAAGTAAATAATGATGATGAGCTTGCAAGTAAAGAGCACGGTTTCCATTTGTCTTTGGAGCTGTCATCATGGTATCTGAGAGGCTTGACGTTGTTAACCCCTCAGGTAGATGGATATATCAATCTGGAACAACTGGCAAATTCTTAACAGGAATGAACTAGGGTAGTTCCATGTAAGTATGAGCATCTGTGTTGTTTTAATCCAGCTGAGAATTTGTCCCATAATTTTCATAACCTTTGTGGGTCCATCTATGGTAACCATCCTTAGACAATGCTGCCATCTACCATGACCTAAAAAGCACATTCAGTCTCAGTTCAGGGGCTCAATTTTTGTTTGGATTTTTTTAAAGAATGGCTGAGATTGAGAATTCTCATGAGGATCATCTCCCCTTCCTAATGAGAAAACCAAAACTCTATTCCCTACCATAAGTGATGCTCTAGCAGAAGATGGCTATCTCCAACTTGAAATTAAGGGTTTCAGATATCCCACCTGTGTCAGAAACACATAATTTTGTTAGTCCCACTCCATAATGTTATATTTATTGGCAAAAAGGAAAGACTAGCTACTTTGTAGGAATTTTCCATCCTTAAAGTTCATAATTTTGTGTTTCTACCTAATGTAAATATATATATATATATATATGCATGTAAATCAGTGTCTGTTTGTTGGAGTTTTTTCCCCCGACCATAGCTTTTGGTACAACAAGAAAAAAAAATCTGGCTGTATTACAAAATTCTCAAAATGAACAATCAAAATACACAGAATACAATTTTGGTCCCTGGCTTTTAAGAAGTAGAAACAAGGGCAAAACATGATGATAAGAAGCGACTATGTTGAATTTGGGTACTTTTTGCATCACCTTTCATCTTCCTACTTAATGCACTGTTGGAGCAGGCCTCTTATTAGAGGGTAAAAACAAGCTGAGGCACAGACTTCTTGTTAAGTGCAGCATAAAAAGTTAATTTATTCCTCTTCATGGCTTAGGCACCGTTCACTCCAACTATTCACTGACTGGCTGCAGCAAGCTCCTACTGTGGGATTCCCTTTCAGCCTCTGACTGCTGGTTATTTCCTGCTAAACTATAACTGCATATGTTGGTTTGCAGACTCTGGATGCAGGCTTTTACCTAGCTAGACTATGACTGCAGGTTCCAACAACAGGTTTTAACTGCAGACCCAGACTGACCTCACAGCAGAGATTCTCTCACCCCAGAATATTGCTTCACAGTGCTCTCCACCATACTCCTCAAAGTTCCTCCTCCATAATAATGCCCCACTTGTCAGCTAACCCCGACTTTTATCACACTTATCTTGATTGGATATAGCTGTTGCTCATCAGGGCTGAGGCTGTATTGGGTAATTAACACAGCTGTTACTTATCAGGGGCAAGGTCACTTGTATTCCCTTCTCCTACAATGCTCTGAGGATGGGAGGAGTCGTAAGAGAAATGAGCTGGGGCACACCTAATTTAATGCAGTACCCAATAACTGCTAAAAGAGGCCCAAAGTGTTTAGCATTTCTGTGTCAACTTCTTCTCCTGACAGCATTTTCTATATGCCAACAGTTGTGAAAAAGCTCCTTGGAGGGCTGTTTTACAGTAATCTGCCAGAGTTTTGTACCAGAAAGTCTTCCTTGAAAAAATAAGGAGTTGTTGGTTTCCTTTGTACATCAGCCTTTGGCATGATGCCAGGGTGAGAAAGAAGATCTCATCCTGTTTCATGCCTTTACTTAATATGCTGACCCTACTTATATAATATGCTGACCCATATCTTCCAGCCTTGTATCTTGAAATTCCATATAAAGATTGATCAATGCTTTCATTCCCATCATTGTGGATGTGGAAACAGAGACTGTGAAACAGTCAGGATAACAAAGGGTAGGGCTATGAAATGTAGGGTTAAAACCAAGAGTTTCCTGACTCTGTCTAATTTTTTGAGCTATGATTGTTTTCTTCCCTTCCAGAAGCATCTTGCATGATCATATTTGTATCCCATTTTCTTAATATATTAAGAGATTAATAAAATTATTTTAATTTAAATGATTTTTCAAACTCAAGTGGGTCACTGTGGGCCCCCGAAATTGAAACAGGCAAGACAAGCATTCTTGCTGTACCCCATGCTTATCAACGTGTCAGGTTGGACCAAGAACATTCTGTAAATGTTATTCTGTGTTAAACAAATCCCCTAGCTAGATTACAGCATTGACAAATTTTTACCAGATTTTTTACTGCCAAGTTCACTGGGAGCACATCTGGAACTATTCGACATTGTCGCGTCTGGCAGATCATGTTCCTTTTCAATTTAGGGCAGGTTGGTCGTCATTGGGAGAATTCCTGGCTGCAATATTATGTCCTTTCCCACCCATAACTTAAAGGGGTACCCTGAGTTCATTGTTCTCCTCTGTTTGACACAGTTAAGATCTATAAATTGAATTAAGGCGGCATAGAATCAGCATTTGCATACTGATACATCTATTAGAGTTTATTGGGTAAGGTATTGATATGTGTCCAGAGGGAGAGACAATCATGCTCCTAAGTCATGGGTCTTATGCACTACAGGAGATGGAGTCCGGCAGGATCCTGAAACACCCCTCACTGCATCTGCCGACTGTGAGCAGGACCAGTTCTAAACCCTTCTTACTAGGTGTTTCTCTGCACAGTTCTTAAAAATTGCTATGACACTCTTAAAACTTTTAAAACTTTCCCAGAGAATCAAGTACATAACTCCTTTTACTACAAAAGTTTCTCTTAACATCCAGTACTTTAAATCTTCCTGCAACTTAACTCCAGCCTCACTGGTCTGTTAGGTAAAGCATGAGTAAGAAAAGTATTTGAAAAATGTTCCCCTGCTCCTTCCTGTCTTCTCTGCCCCAGACTAAACAAACCAAGGTCTCTTATTCTTGGTTTTGCTAGCTGTGTGGTGATTTGGGGCACTTTGCTCTGGGCTGTCTCCAAGTTTTCCTTGTGCTTCCTCAAGTGTAGTGGTCACAATGAGGAAGGAGCAATACTGCAAGAGAGTCATCTCTGCAGAGCAGAAGATTGGATTATTTCTTGTTTCTCCCACATGATACTTGACTGTAATTCCTGGTGTGGGACTTGCTTCTTCTGCCATGGTGTTTGCATGGTGCAGTGGTGCCATCCACTGTTTGCAAGAGTGGATTGTTCCTGTGCTCCCCTTCATAAAGACAGGCACTATACTTGCCTCTTTCTGGCCTTTTGAAGTTTCAGCCATTGCCTGTACCTCCTCAAAGAAATCCTGTAATGGGTCTGAGATCAGTTCACTGGCTTCTTGAAATTCTCTCAAGTGAATTCATCTGGCCCAGCTGACATGAAAATGTCTCAGCTTATCTAGTCTGGTTTTCCTCTAGTCTATCCATGATTATTCTAATCATCTGATTATGCTGTCTTTCCTAGCAAAGAGCCATCAAACCCATTAACCTTCTCAGTAATAACTGTGGATATATTTGCCTTGCATTTAATAATGGTATCTTCAATTTTTGTTGTCATCTCTCTGAAACATCTTCCTTCCTTTCCTGTTTTCCTCTTTTCCGTTTTCCTCTTTCCCTCTTCAAGTGTTTTCTTCCCATCCCTCTCAGGGACATTAAAAGCACATTTGTTCATTCTGATTTTGCCCCTGAGTGCCTGTATTTCATCTGTAGTGGTCTGAGCTGAGTTGCACTTCCCATGACTTTTTGTTTCTGAAGTCAGCAAAGTCCTTATGATTTAGCCAAGAGGATCTCCTTCTGTTTCTCTAGGTTTCCTGCCTCATAGGGGAAATTTATACTTATGTCTGATTTGTGTCTTTTAGGAAACAGTAACTTTACGGGAGTCTTTTTACCTTGTAGTTTTGATTCGGTTGTAGTCTTGTATACAGAGTTGCTTAGTTTTTTCAGCCTGTTTTCTTAAATATAGATCCTTTTTGTGTTCCTGTTCTTCCTTTTCCCATGCTGAACCGGGTGAATTTAGTCACTTCAAGTTTTTTGCTAGTGTAATTGCAGCCTACAATCTCAGTAAGTTTCCTGTTGTTCATAAAAGTTAAATCTAGAAAAGTCCTGCCTCTAATAACTTTTTTAATTCCCTGTATGAAAAGAAAACCAATCAGCTGTACATTTAAGGACTTTATTGATTGTAGTACAGAAGCTAGAGATGACATAGCTACTTATAAATTTGCAATATATACTTGAAAAAGAACTTTCGTGCCTTGCACAATCAGTGAAAAATACTACAAAATCTCCAGGGGCAAGCTTGTATTGTATTTGTAGTGAAACCTCAAATGCTTCTTTGATTATGAGATAGCTTAGCATATCCCAACTGGTGGTGGTAAAGTCTACCTATGTCTGCAAGGAGTGTCCAAAGTTTTCTTAGACAAGATGGGAAAGCACAGGGCAGAACTTTGGATTGCACAACCCCCTTTCAGAAATGTAGTCATTAATCCTGCCTGGTGGATGAGACAGTCTCAGAAGTAGTCAGGTCTACCTGTCCAAGTGCTTTGCATCATAGCTTGTCATGTCTTGCTGTGATACTGTGTGGTGGCACTGGGCAGACAAGGTGCCTGTGCACCATCCTACGAGGGTCTGACATCTGTTGCACTGAGTCAGTCTGAGATGCATAAGAATTACAGATGTTTGTCAGGAGTGCAGACTTGTGGATCTGTGAGCACTGGTAAATCTGTGCTTTACAGGAAAGTGTACTCCTAACTACAGGTGATCAACAACTTACTAGTAGCAGGGAGCCAGTAGTAGTAGTTCTGTAAAGAAGTCTGTTGCAATAGGCTGTATGAAAATGCTACATGTGGAGTGTGGAGGCTGATAAAATATTTTGAATGCTGTATTTTAGGTAAGCTATGTAGACTTTTAACCATCAAGATGAAAGATTACAGAAAATAAGGTGTTTATAGTTTTGTTTTGTACTACAAGATTATGCTACATTGCCTTGTTTTCATGGGAGATAGGTAATAGTGTTATTTGTAATGGTGCTGATAGATGGTGAGTTGTGACTGGTTGTTCTCTGCCATGTTCTCCCTTTCTCTTTATGAATTGCCCATTCTGTGAATCAGTAATATCTTGCATATGGTTGCACTATGTGTAAGGCTAGGGTGGCAGACTTCTACATAAACATGAAGGCCAACTTGCACACAGATACAGATGTGAGAGGAGCTCTGGGGTGTGCCAGCAGAGGAAGTTTAGGTCTGTACTGCCCTTGGGTACAATGTTTTAGCATCTTTCAGACAAGTTCAAATTGCCTCAGATTCTTTTTCTAGAAAACAATGAAAACATGGCCACAATGTCACCTGGAATCGGGAAGCAGCCTGAGATTGACCTTCCCTGAGTGAGCACAGGGCTGAGCTGAGGGCTCCTGGAGCTGGCAGCAGGGATGCAGAGTGCAAGTAGGAAGCATAGTATGTACGAGCCTGTTTGCCTCAGGAGCTCCACCTCACCTCAACCACTATTTCAGGATGCTTAACAGCATTCCTGGAGGTCCAGGCTTCTTTCAAGTTTGAGAGATCAAAGATCTGCAAATCTGTCTCTCTACTTTGGTGTTACATCATGGTTTTTGTCATGTTTGTGATTTAGCACCTTGTGCTCCTGAAATTGCTGACTCTTTGGAGGTATGCACTCCATGAATGGTTTAGTGGCAAGTCTTGGATACAGGGTGCTGTATTGTTCACATAGATATACATTATGTGTATATATATATATAAATATTATATATATATACACACATTAATATATATGCATTCTATATATACACACACACACTTTTATATCTATATGTATCTGTAGATATGTGTATATATATATAGATATATATACACACATTTATTTATTCACAATAATAAAAATATTCCTTCCCCATCCATAAAGAAAATATTTTCCCATTTTTAGTTAAATTTTGTCACTACATAGTAAACAACTTCTCTAAACTTAAAGAAAATACCATTCCCCACTGTGTCTTTGCTATTTAAGCACTGGGATACTTACTGCCTGGGATGGACACTTCTTTTCTTTGCCATGAAGTAAAAGTCAACTGGGGAATTCTGCAAATTACTCTGGTATACATCTTCCAAGATGAAAAAGAACTGCACGTTTATTTCTTCTTTGCATCATCCAGACACAGCAGCAATTTTCTGGCCACAAAAAGGGTGTATTCTGGTATTATCCAATTTTAGAAAGAATGGTACTTCTGCTAGTTGCTTCTGTAGAAGTTTTGAACATCTGAGCACCAGAAGAAACTACAGTTGAGAGCCAGTGTTGCATGATAGTGCTGGAAATGCTCTTTTGAGTTCCATGAGTGTTCCCATTCTGAAAATTCTGAAATTAATTAGCAAAAGCCTGCAATATGAGGGAAATCTATTTGCATGCATATCTGAAACCCTGATGATATGCAATTTGGAAAAAAAGGAAAGTTTAATCACTGTATGCTAACCTGAAAAAACTTAAATTGTGGTTACCGTGTGTTGTTTCATCATGGTGACCTTTTTTTCTTCTTTTTCTGTGCTTTGAAAAGAAGTTGGAGGAAAGAAGCAAATATGTGACAAGCAGCATATGCGAACTGTAAGGTGGAAGTGGTAAATGAATAAGACCACATTTGGAAGAGACAGATGGTGCTTTTTCTTGATCATATGGTAGCACTGGCAGTAGAAGTGTTTTAGAGTTAGAGAAGTGGAGAGGCTAGACACATTTCTTGAATGCAGGATGATTTATTTGTAGAACATGCAAAAATGCAGGGAACAAAAACATTAAACAACCCTTGGAGATGTGCATGAACATGATACATTTATTTGTGGTTTGCTTTGAACTCCTGGCCACTGACATGGGATCTGTGATTATGTATTCTTGCTTTGGCTGATAACATGTCCCCGGATTTCTTGTCCCCATTGCCAGTTTCTCCTTTTCTGGTATCTGCTTAGCTCTTGCTGCAACATGCCTTCTTGAGACCCCATTTAGCCAAAATTGTCTTATATTTGACCACAGTTATTTCTGTTCTGGTTGTTTGTATGTTAACCTTCAGTCAGCTGGACATCCAATTAATAGATACAGCCATGGGTCTGATTTGGCAAAAGCCTGGTTAATGGGCTAGTTTATTACAAAGCTGGAAGGAATTAAGATGCCCTCTGTCAGGAGGATTGGTGCAATACAGGCATAAAAAGTGAACACGCACTCGTGTGCTGGGGATATATTTTTTATGTATATATATAATGAAAAGGATAATTTCCAAAAATCAGTTGATAGAGGAAATAACTTTCTGCAACTGTATGTTTTTCTAATTACTTGAGCAGCATCTCAAGTCTGTTACTTCTGAAAATCAAAAGGATTCAAAGTAATTAAAAGGACTTTCTGAAAAATAGTGTTGCAAGAGAATAATTGAACCTTTTAATTACCATTTGTTTGATTGTGTTGTGCAGTTTCTAGGAAACTATTGATTTCTTTTTGTAGCTTTAACAGTAAATCTTAGATATCTTTAACAACGGAACATGTGCGTAAATAGAACAACATTTTCATAGCAATATTTGGAAGATGTATAATGTGCAAAACACCTTTCTAGAATGTGGGAAACAAATGCTTAAATACAGTTTAAGAGTGAAAAAGGAAAAAAAAAAAAAAGAAAATAAAGTTTGCAAGCAAAACCTGTATGGCAATAGCAGAAGGTACTTTTGAAAATCCACTTGTCACCTTTTTTGTCCTGCAAAGATGATAAAACTAATGGCATTTAACACCCTAATGAAAGGAAACAAAGTAGAATTTTCAGCTGACAGGAGAAGAAGAATTTTGCTAAAGCTTCAGTAGAAAGTGCAGAATCTAAAGCCTAACAGAGTCAGGAGTTTAAATTAATCTGTTTGAAAATAGTATAATCCTGCTCACGGACATCTGAAATCTCAACAAAAGATGCAATAGTCGGTGTTTTTTACTTTCACAGCATTTAAAAAAATGTTGAAATTCAAGACATTTCCTTACAACAAAACATTTCTTGTTTTGTTGACTAAGGGAGAATATGTTTATTTGTACTAAATATGAATTATTGTGAGTTTTGAGAGGAGAATTTTGAAGACAAAATACTTTGGAAAACTTCCAGACATTATGAACATTGCAAAAGAATGGATGCTGATTAAATGCTCCTCTACAGACTGTGATTCTATTCATGGAGAAGACATTTAAAGATTAATTTTGACACCTTCTACATCATTCTTCCTTGGCACTACGCAGACATACCACGGCAGGACCCAGTCAGCCGTGGAGAGGCACACTGCAGTAGTGAGAACGATGCTGAAGGACGTGACAGGCTAAAAGGAACTTCTTAGACCCCGCAAGTTCTTTCCGGGGGTTGGTATTGTGATACAAAGTCACACATCTCCTGTCGAGATTTGACATATTTGATAAGATCACCCGATGTCAAAGTTTGTGAAGACAGCTTGTCCCTGGCTATTAGTGCTGTTTAAATTTGTGTTTTGTGTACATTTATAATGACATTAAACTTATTTTCAGATGGGCATGAGAGTAGTTGAGATGGTCAGATGTCTTCTGAGTCCCTCATTTAAGTCTAGGCTTGTCTTTAATTAAGAGTTAACTTCAGTTGAGCTTCAGTAATTTCAAATAGTAGGAACCCATCCACCTGCAGATTCCCTGAGGGCTCTGGTGATGCCTGTCCCTAACTTGCATTGGACCTGTCTCATGACTCAGCCCACTCTCAAAGCAATTCACCATTGTGTTGGCTCGTCCTTAACTTCTCAATGTTAAAAAACACGTTTCCCTTTTTCCTAGATTTCCTGCAGCTGGCAGGCCTTCCATTTGTTTTGCAGCCCCAGTGTGAAATGATTTTATATTCAGCACTGCATTGGCAGCGCTATTGCCTGGACAAAGTCATGGTGATCTTCCTTCCCATGCCGCAGTGGATGAATGATGGAAAGTTAATCCGTTTACCCGAACTGGAAATGCTTAGTTTCATTGACCTGCTCCATAATATTTTTAAAGCAGTAAGTTACAAGATTATGTTTAAATTACAGAAAGTAAACTTATAAACAGCCTTTATTCAAAGAGAAGTGTATTATTTTGATCATGGTGTGAAACTGTACAATAGCTGACTAGGCAGGCAGAGATAGCAGTGGGGTAAGGGGGGAATCAAAAGGTATATCCACATTCAGCACTGAGGCTGTGCCAAGCGTCATTTTATTGAGACCTGAAGGCAGAGAGGTTTGTGGGGGGCAGTGAAGATCAACCCTTCTTTCTTTATTCCAGGAGGGCAGGGAGTGTTTCTAGACCAGCATTTCACTTTATCAAAGTGAAAATATTGCTGACCCTCCTACCTTTGACTCAAGTACTTGAGTTGCTATGCATTGGAGACTTTTCAGGATATGTTACTTAGCATCTGAAATCATGGAGATTTTCGTTTACTAAGTTGTACAGAGTCAAACTCTAAATTTGCAGAGGATTGACCTAAAAGGTACCTCAAAATGGGTCCTTGGAGTTCTGAAGTTTATTTTTGTTTCTGCACAGCTGGTGTACATATGTTTCTTTAAAACCACATGTTAAAAGTCTTATGAAACACTTAAAAGTACACTCTACATGCTATGGACTTGCTTAGCAAGTCTTAGTGTCTTTAGTCATTCAAAAATGAAAAATATTATGTTACATAATTTTTCATAATATGTTGACTCATATTTTTTGGGATTTTATTACTGAAAAGCAGTTAAGTAATATGATAAAAAGAATTTATATGTACTAGACTATTTGTATTCCTTCAAGGTTTAGAACAACGAGCTTGTGTGTTGTAGAGTTTATTTTGTTTTCTGGAAGGCCTAGGAGCAGTAATTGAAATCCTGAATCTGCTGAAGCTGATGGCAAATTCTTGGGAACCAAATTTCTTAGGACTAAATTTTTTTATTCCATGCCTGTATGATATGCTGCTAGTCATCAGCTTTGACTGACTGCAGCGAGTTGGAATAGCATTCATAGCAGAAACGTTGGTAGCCACATGACTACATTAGCAGGTCATGAAGGTGAAAATCCTAAAAGGAAAGGAAAAGCCAGTCAACTGAAGATGGAAACAGTTATTAGCAAAGACTCCTGGCACATGCTTAGGCAGTGCAGATGTAACTTCCTGGGTGTTTCCCGACAGTGGATCCTTTAACATAATTGCCTTCAAATAAGTTTTGATGGAAGCTTATGTATGGTGTATGTGGTCCATACAGTCCTACTCTGTGAATAAGAATTTTTTTATGTGTGTTCATTTTGAAATGTTTAAGATGAGACTTGCCCTACTTCTGAAGCTGTCTGCTAGCTATTTCTCATGATAGATTAAACAGTAAGTTTGGGTATCTCAGAGGTAAGATGTCAGATATACAGAGAAGTTTTCCTGAAAAAAAAATTGTTCGTTTAAATGCAGAACTGTGTGTGTTGGTAATGCTGAGTTATGCACACCGTGGTCTGCATTTCAGTTTCTTGCAGTTAAATGTAAGCCAAATCTTGCAGCAAGGCTGGTTTTGGAGAAATCAGGAATAATTTGGAATAATTCACATCAAGAGTTGTCTTTCCTTAATTAAGCAGCTTGATTGCTGATGTTCTGATGTATTGCACACCAGCTAATCCATCAATGCTTGAAAGGCTCCCCATAGCATCTTTGTCTTTTGCTTCACTACTCATTAGGCATCGTTTCTAGGAGAGCTTAGGCAATTGCAGAGTCCCTAAAGCCCCAAGATATTGTGAGAAGGGGACTGTCTTTCCTCTCAGTAAATGCCAACCTTGCACAGCTACTTCAATCAACTTCCAGCTGAGATACCAGGGACCAGATCTGCTCATTGCTCTCAGCTGTCTTGCTCTGCTCCATAGATCCCCTGATGGTTTACTAACTGTAAACTTTTCTTATTTAGGGATGCACACCATCTTTGCTCTAATACAGCAGTGAGTATGTGCATAAAAATATATGTATGTCAATTACTGTATATCTTCAATCCATGGAAATACCATATATGATATTTATAGTCATGTATAAAATAAGGGATGTTTACAGATTATTAAAAAATGAAGGACTTAAGGATAAAGAGGTTGCAGGAATGATCGAACTCTTCTCAAATCAAGGATTACAGTAAATCTTGCATTCAGCTATAACCACCTTTGAAAGTAATCTGAACATTCAAACAGAAGCAATCTTTAACTCCTTTTGATAATAGCATAAAGTAAGAATGTGGGGGGAAAGATCTTAAAAACACGCCGGGATTGCAAATGCTTTAAATGCAATCAAAAGTGTACCATGGAGTAAGAGTGACCACAGTTGTTTGTGTGCTTAACTGTACAAGTGTTAGGTGGTATGTCTACATTTCTTTTAAGCATAACTATATAGTATAGCCTATAGCTAAATAACCTCAAGTATAATTCTGATTGGTTTCTACTTCTGATTTGTTCTCCTTTGCCAAGTTTTTAAAATGTCTATTAACAAATCATATGAGATCTCAAATGGGGAGTGCACAGCTTTAGCACAAAGCTAGGGCTGGAAGGAAAGTCTCTTTGTAATTGGTAAAGGAAATATTACACCTGTATGGCCAAATTTATATAAACAATTGAGCACTCAGAATTTTCTGCCATTTCTTTGCATTCCAAGGCAACCATTTGAGAGTCAACTATCATAATCAAATAGATAAAAAGCATATATGATACACAAGTAGCTTTCATGGTATTTTTTGTTTGTGGGGTTTTTTTACTTTTTAATTTCCTTGTTGTTTTTTTTTTAATATGAAAACTGCATGAACAGACTAGAATTTGGTCAGTGTAGCTTGCACACAAGGCTTTCAGAAAAGGGGAGAGTGTTTTCAGATTTAGCCTGCAGGTTTATTTTACAATAGAGGTTGAAATTCTAGAAAATCCTTTCCATGAAAATGCAAAAACTGTTCAGTGCAATCAAATAAAATATTTTTTGTTTTGGGAAAAAAAGAAAATGAAAAATAAAGCAAATCCAAAAAATTTTACTGGGTGTACTTGACATCCCCTGTGTAAAATGATCTGGTTCTGATCATGGTCATGAAATGTGAGGTCTGATTTCAACAGTTCTTGACCCAGACACAAACAAACAGTGCTTCTCACTTTAATTTAATTTTGGTCAATGGTTGGAGCACCGCCTCCACTAGGGATTATAACTGTGGGCTTGTTACAAACACTCTAAGTGAAACAGCACAGCGGCAGAGCCTTCAAAGGCATAGACCATGTTGAGTCTTTGACTGCCTTTCTCCTTATCACCTTAAATCTACAATAGACAAGGCCAATGGCTGGTTACTTACTGTCATTCTCAGCCTTACCAAAGTGAAAAGTGAGGCTATGTATGTGTTCTTAAAATAAACTCAAGATTTTTTAAAATCACAGGCTTGAAAAGTAAATTCTTTAAGCTATGGACCGGAGCATACATAAAAGTTCCCTCACAAAAAAGGGAAAGCAGCATCTGAAGAGCAAAAAACTATTGTGCATCCATGTCAAACACCATAAATTGCTGATGGAATGCGATAGTTTGGACCTACTCATGCTCCCATCCATCCCACGCGAGGGGTAGTTTTCCTTCTCTGGGAGCCTAGTTTGTCCCTCAGGAGTATCCAAGTAGTCATCACATCTTAGCTGCTCCAGACTTGGCTCTTAAGTGATGATTAAAGCCAGAAATTGTAGATACCATTTTCCTTCTTTGTCTGTTTATCATCTTGAGTTTTATATTTGATTCACCAATATTTCTGTGTCCCGAAGTGGGATCCTCTGCTTTGTTTTGTGCACAGACATTAACTCGTCAAAGTATGAGCTTATTTTTCCTGAGTCTGCACTGGGTTTTTTACCCAGAAACTTGAGAATCTGTCAGCTTCCTGACTTGAGAAGCTGGACAAATGTCATTTTCAGCTGTTTTCTGGGAACCATTTTCCTTTTCTAATTTCTCAGTCTTTTCTGGCCAGTTAAGCAGCAGACCCAGATGCTTTAGGCTGTTTTTAGCTTCCCTGCCTGGGCAGCCTCCTTTGTGTCATGCAAGCCCTCTCATGCCTGCAAGCTTTGTCTACCACATACAATCTCATTAGAAAGGTGATGATATTAATCTCTTCTCTCACCTGAATTCAAGATTGAACTACAGAGTTGTCCTGTCATTATTTCCCACAGGAGAAGTCTGTTCATGACCCCAGAGTGGCAGGAATCAGCTTTTGCAACCAGCCCAAAAGCACAGAACAGCAATTCCCTCGCTCCCCACCACAGGCAGGCTTTATCTCCTAGGAGATGCCACAATTTTTTCTTCCCCCTCCATCCCTTAACTAGGCCAGAGGCATATTTTTAACAAACCTGCTGTCAGCATATTTGCTCTGGTAGTTCTGTTTCTCATTATGGGCTGTCCTTCCTCCACCTCAGCTCTCTCACCTTTTCTTCTCTGCTGCTTTCTGGTGGTTGCCCTGCAGAGTGTACACTGCCTGTACAGTTCAGTTGCAGTTGTTTGTGGAGTTTGGCTTTGCTGGCCATGACTTTTGCCATTGCGTAATGAAAAATACAGCCCCGGTCTTTCTCTTGCCCTGCCTGTGGTAAATATGACCATTTGAGAAGATAGACCTGCTGTTTGATTCAAAGTTTATCAAAAATAAGAGGGGCAAATGCAACAGAATCCATGAGTGATTTGAGGAAACTGCCATTGGTATTGGCCTATGTCTGGCAGACCCTGAAAACAGCAGGTTTCTATCTGCAGTTGTTTATTTTGTGCTGTAAATCCTTCCTAAATAGCAATCTATTCCCAGGCTGTTGTATCTGAGTGCCTCACAGAAACTGAGTTAGCCTAAACAAGGAGCAAAACACATTTCAGGTGTTTTGACAATTGGGGTTAGTTTGTAGTCTGAGTTTTCCTTGTTGGGGGAATATGTAGGGTTTGAATTCCATCCTGCTGGTGAGTGGGTGCTGGCATCTCTCTGTCTTTCCTGCTGGCTTACTCTGGCATGGCTTTTACAGCTGCAGCTGGCTGTTCATCTTCCTCTCAGTCTTCCTCTGCTCCTGATGTGGGCTAATCAGCAGCAGCTTCTTGGGACCACTGCAAGGAAGGACTTTGCAGATGAAAACCAGCATCTTGGAACTGTCTAAGGGAGAGGCTGCACAAACTGCTGCATTTTGAGCTGATTAGTGCTCTTTCCTTATTTCAGAGACCCCACTCCCTCCCACTTCCTAACTGAAATATTTCTATCCCAAACTGTCCTTTGGTAAGTTTTGAATTGCTTTCCAGCAGTAGATGGTTATCTACACATTTCCTATCTTTCTGCTTTCTCCAGTGTTTGGACTGAGACCTTACCATAAAGTGCTTACCTTCAAAAGTTTCTCAGAAGAGAAATGGTTAACTTCAGTCTCATTGAAATCCAAGTTGTAGTTATTGAAAATTATTGCAAACTTACCATGTCACAACAGAGGTGTGCAACACTTTGGGGTAAAACTTCAGTTTCCTGAGTGGCGTTAGGAGACATTTACTAGCTCTAAGCTTAAAAATCATCCTTTTTTGGTTTTTTTTTTTTTCCTTATTTTACTGTGAAGCACTTTCAGTCTACTTTTCTTCTCATTTATTTTTCTCCCAGAAGACCATTGACTTCAGAGCCACAGTAGTGAGGGAATAGTGCCTTTCACATTATTATCAAAACAACAAAATTATAGGAATGTTTTCAGTAGCCAGCAAAACTTCTTTTAAATCCAGAAATCCAAACTCTCATGAAGATCCTTGTTTTTTTTTATAGCAATGTCCTCTAAACCTTTCATACCCTGAGATCCTGGCATTCAGTTGTTTGGACAGGATTGTCCTGCTCTGTAATGGGTTCCAGCTGCTGTCTTGGCATTGTGGCTCAGGAGGTGTTGCTCAGTTCCTATCTAGGTCTCTCTCAAGCCAAGAGCCCTTGCAGGAGAGCAGGCAATCCGTTGAGTCTCTTGGCAATGAGGTCTTCTAGCAATAAAAGATTGTGATGATTTACGTAAAGTGAACGAAACTGCAGTTTTGAAGGAAACAAACTGTATTGTGTGAGGTTTTTTCTACGGAATATTACACAATTAGCATTTTTTTACTGTTCTTCTGTAAGAAATGAGAAACAAATTATGTCGCTTTTTTTTTTCAGCTGTGCTGAACACAAGTTGAAATAGTCTGACTTTGTTGAGAGCTTCCGGAGTGCAGCTCTCCTTCTCAGAACAGGTCACTGTAGATGCACTCTCGTCGTTTTATGCTGAGAATATCGTGTTTGCACATACACCTCAGTTTGCCATGTGTTCCTAATGTAAAAGCAGGCAATTAAAACAAAATCCTTATCAAAACATTCATGCAATGATGCATTGCTTTGGAAGGAAATTCCTATGCTATTCCCCGACACATGTCAAAAAGTTAAAACCTGTGATTTTGAAAGGTGAATAGGTTTTGGGCTTTTTGTGTGGGTTTGTTTTTGGTTTTTTTTTCTCTCTCCTTGCACTGGTATTTTAAGGTTAAATGCTGAACCTGGTTATGAAAGATAAATTTATTTTTAAAATATCACAGGGTTTCTATTAAGGTAATTTCTATGATAATTACAGTAAAATATGCATTTTTTAGTGGGATATTCTTATATGTAGAATTCACTATAATAAAATATTAACTATAATAAGCCTACTATATAATAGGTTGATTTTGTAAAATGGAAGATTTTCTTTTCCCTGCCAACCAATACTGTATGTGTCAAAGGAACACCAGCTCAGCATTTCTGAGTGCTGTTGTTTCACCTGCATAATTTCTTCGTCAACAAAGGGGCATTTTGCTTTTTTTGAGGTTGGAATTCAGACTCATTGGTCACAGAGGAGAATGGGACCTCCTATGGAGACAGGTGATTTATCCACACATGATGAGAACACACCCAAATGGAAGCAGTCCCATGCAAGGTTTGTCACACTTATCAGCTGGTCCTCTGGAAAGTTTTTGACATGTCTGTTGCCCTGTGGATTTGGGCAAACCTGAGGTCAGCACAGCTCCCACTTGTTGGTTTATTGTCTGGGCACCAGGAGTGGAGACAGCTGCTCAAAGCAAACAGGCAAACTGGGAACAACTGCTGGTGTCTCCTCAGATTAGTCGTGCTGTTGGTGCTCACTCAGGGTAGGGAAGGCTCTTGTTGAGTCCTGTTGTCATGGGTTTGGGTTGGATGGAGGCTGGTTCCTTCTGCCTGGCCTGACATGTATACGCCATCCTCCCTCATCAGAGGTCTTTCCTGCTTGCTCAGCAAGACAGAATCAGTTGGGGGAGGCTTTGGAGACTGCTCTGTTTAGCCTCTGCACAGGACATCACATTCAAACAGTAATTAGCAATAGGGTGGAACTAACGCAGGCAATGTGGGAACAATGCTGTGAGGGCAGCTACTAAAAAAAAGCTGCTACCCTTTTAAATTAAATCAGTGTCTTGGGAAAGTTACTGACTTGTCTCTTCCTCCCCTGCCTTTGCTGTTTCGTCCCTTCCACCCCCACTGAAATACTTCTAGGCTGAGTTCCAGTAAAGGCTGCAAATAAGAGCATTTTTCTGTGATTCAGACACAATTGATTATGGATGTTCAATGATAATTATATTAATGTAGTGGAAGTGAAACATTCTACTCCATTATCAGCTTTGTTATCAGTGATTATGATTTGTATGGGATAGTATTTTTGTACTATTAGCAGCACTGTATATACAGTTGAAAACTAGATGCAGTAAATTATGGCCAAACACCAACCACAGTCCAAAGATTAATTTGATTGTGCAAGTACAATACCAGAGTTATGTATGAACATATGCTCTACGTACTTATTGAGCAAGGTTAGACTGGCATGAGCTGTGCTGTATTTTCTGAGTGTTCTTCAAGAGTTCACGTATGATCTTTGGTACAGATAATGCAGAGATCCGTTTTCCAGAAAGACCTATCAAAACATAAAGAAAAGAGCAGGATGCAAATTGTTAGTTGTAAGCTTGATTGCATTTCAGCTAATGGAGGGGTTGTGTGGGATCTGAAAGGGTGCCAGTAACTTGTGGTTGGCATCACCCTCAGGTCTGTGTGCTTTTGGGAAAGGCACAAAGAAGGAAACCCATGAACCCAAAGCATTTGCAAGCTGTAATCAGCTCAACTGTTGCAGGAGAGTACAGAAGCAAACCTAGTTGGTCCAATTTTATTTAAGTGTAACTGGCGATAGCTTGAGAAAAGGCTCTTTCAGGGCACTCACCTTTCCAAAATCATGCTGCTTGGATCAACTCTGTCATTGTGACAAAGGATCTAGGCAGCTAATGGAGGGTGAAATGAAGCTCCTCAGATTTAGGGCATTTTCCTCTGATTGTTTGCTGTAGGATAACTATACTGGATGAAAGTGCACCCTCACATTTCTCTTCGTGTAGTTTCAGACTTTATTCATCATACCTGATTTACTGTGTTACTACATTATTGTAGCTTGGCCTACTTAAATACAGTTTAGTGTTCACACAGTTCATTCAGTCTGTGTGTCTCGTAGTGAGCTTAAAATTCGGTAGTTTATTTAACAGACATACTGTGGCAGAATCCAGGTGTCCTAGCAGTTAATTTTGATGATTTAACAAAGAAACTCATCAAAGTAAAGATAAATAGTACTCTTTTTGCCTAGGAGTAGTAGCTTCATGAGTTAAAGCTACACAGATCTTTACGAGCTGTGGCCCCATTCCAACGTTGAATCCAGATGTGAGGTGTGCGCCCAAGAGGTAAAATTAAACTTGTTTGCTGAACTAGTTCTCCTTGAAAGTGTCCTCAAGGGACTGAACTACAGATGCTTCAGGGGAATATTGGTTTTCAGATAACCAGTGCTCCACAAACGTTCTAATATAACCAGAAATACTAATGAAAAAAAATGTAATTGGACATATTCTAGAATATCTGAGGAATATTTTTAAATAAATCTAGACTTCTCTTTCATGACAGAAAAGGGTCAGCTGGTGGTTATCACTGAAACTGGCTTCCTGTGTTGCAAGGGAACACTTGCCCCGTTGTTCTCTTTATGTTGAGTAGGTTATGGATTGCTGTGGAATTTAGTGAAATCTATGACTGACATTTTCACTTAAACTTTCCTTCATTTTTAACATTTTGAGGTGCTTAACGTCAGGGTGGCATACATATAAGAGGAAGAACATAGTTGTTACAAGCGTAGGCATGCGTGTTTTTCAAAATCTCTTTAAGGAGAGCGAATATACTTGTTATAAACTCCACCTCCAGTTCTTTTAGCAAAGATTACTGGCATGGCTTGTGCTTTGTGATACAAGTCTGTTCAGCGGTTGTGAGACATGTGAAAGGGAGGGAATTGTGTCCCCTTCCTGCCTGACAGCCCAAGGCAGGTGATATGTGTGAGCTGTGGGTAGGTGGCTTTCTGCTGGGGCAGGGGGTGGCTAATTTAATTTGGGAGAAGAGGCATCAGCTAGAAAACAAGCAGTTCCATATACTGCCTCTGTTGTTATTGCCAGTTCAGCTTAATTCAATAATGATAATGTCAAGAGATCTCTCTGTGCAACCTCTTTCAGCTGTATGCAGCTAGTCTGGCAGCTCCCACAATCCAAGGAGGCATCTGGCACTATCTGTCATCTTGTTCAAGAGGCTCAGACTGTTTTATCCAGGATCGTTTAGGAACTTCAGTTTATACATTACCTGAAAGTAGATCTAAGTGTGCAGTGGCCTTGCGTGTTCCATGGCTCTGTGCTTGCCTTTAGCCTTGTCATCATTGAGAATTTTGGCCCATGCCAAGCACTCTTTGAGGTATACAGACATTATAGAGAGCAGCTTCATTTATTTCTTCAATGCAGCTGCTTCTGCTTTTTTGTGTTCATGTTAAGAGGGGAATAAAATATGGCTGTAGAAAAACACTATTGAGATTGTCCACTCCCTTGCTCATCTCTGTCAGCAAATAGATCATTTGTCAAGGGAAGAGGAGAGTCTCAGTTCTGCTCTCGTAGCTGACAAGTTCAAATCCAGACAAAGAGATTGAGAAATCTTCTGTGCCAATGAAAAGCTGAAAATGATTTAAAGTACAATTTTCCTGTTGGGAGGAATGTTCAAGATCTAAAGTACAACTTGCTTGTGGGGAGAAATGCTCAAATATTTTAGACCAAGGCAGGACTTTGGGGGTTTTATGTGTTTTATATTCTTCCAAAAGATCCTTTTTCTGTTGCACTCACTGCATTCCAAGCTATTTCTAAAAGATGTGGTCTAGGACACCCTATTCTCTTAATATGTGATCCAAAAATGTTCATACTTTTGAATTTGTGAAATCATATTAATTTCCATGACAACTGACTATTGTTGCAAACAAAGGATTAATTGCTTTGTTGTGGCATGAAGCAGAAGGAGAATTTAGATCACATGAGGTAAGAGTAAAGTGCCTATACAAATGCAAACATATTGTAATTGCAAAAGCAATATAACAAAGGAAGAGCAAATATGTTTTTCTTTACTAAATCTTCAAATTCGTCAAGCTCGTTTTAGTGTTATAAGTTGCTTTCTGGGGGAAGATGTACGAGAATATCAGTTATTTCCTCGTGCAAGGCTGAAGAGCTTGTCTCACTCACTGGTCAAGCATCCCAACTGCAACTGGCCAAACATCTGCAGGCACACAAAGGTAGCTGTCCTTCATGACGCTGGAGAAGCCCACGCATCTTTAGCGTCGGCGGGAGCTAAAAGCTCAATTTCCTCCAGAAATGCCGGCATGTTCCCATTTGTTAACACACAGTGCCTTCTTGTGGGCAGTGGGGCTTATTGCCGCCTGGAAGCCTTGGCACGGCAGCTCCTTCCTGCCCCTTTTTAACTCAATTCGGGGAAGAAACCCACGGAATGTAAAACATGTGGGTTTAGATACAGAAATTGCAAACGCATGTGCAGCCATCCAGCTTGCTGTACATCACAACTTTCCATTAATGAAAGCTCTCTTTTGAAGTCTCTAGAAATGGGATGAACATAGGGTTTGACTTTCACAGTGCTAAGAAACATTTTTCTTTCTTGATTTGATTTTGTTCAAGAAAAACATGCAATCTCACACTGAAATAGATGTAGCAATAACTTGTCGGACATTCTGTCATTATTTTCCCTTTTTGCTGGAAGGTTTTGTTCTTTCTTCCAAATTCAGACACATATACATACATGCACGTGGATGCCAGATGCTCAGGTGCACACATGTACAGGGGTGGGTGGCTGGGACAGTAAACGTGGCATTTCTGATTTCCCTTTTCTGCTTAGGGATTTACCTGGTTGTGCAGGGTACCCTGAGCACCTCTGGGCATCAAGCCCTTTAGCAAGCTGAGGCTTCAGCCCTGCAGCACCTATCCTTCCCCCAGTCTTCCACCTCCCACTCCTCAAGGATTCTCCAGGCGAGTGTATTTATAAGGCTCTCTTCTCCCCACAAACAAGGGCTTGTAAACTCGGGGGTTTCAGTTGAAGCAACACCGCTGCTAAACCCAAAGCAAAGGGCCAGATCTGATAAACAAGCAGGCTGGCCATGTGCATGTTGCAGTGGACCCTGACCAAGGAACAGAGGGAGGCTCATTTCTAACTGGAAGGAAGGCACCCGGAATGAGAGGCCATATTCCTGCTTTTCTTGTAATTGTTGCACTCTTTTTCACACATGTTTATAGTAAATATAATAACTGGGTACTTCCCCTTCAGCAGATTTTAAATGTTTGTGAGACGAAACTGCAAATGTGTTTATTGCTGAGATGAGGCTTACATTTGAAACCAGTTCCTGAATTTGCAGCTTCTTTCATACAGCCAGTATCAGTCCAAGTGGGGTGGAGTTGAGTCTAGTGAAGGCCCCTTCCTGTCATAAATAAGATTACTTTCATTTCACTTGTGGAGTGTGTTATTCCTCAGAGTAATGAATTTCCTCTGTGCCTTTGAGCACAAAAACATGGTTTTCATTAGGTTTCTATTAAAAAAAAAAAAAGGCAGAGTAAAATTAATAAGAGGACTATTAACTCCATAAATGCAGATGTATTTTCACTGTATAACCATGTTGGAAGTAAACAGCTTCTCTGCTGAAGACTCCAAATTTCAGAAAATTAAACAATTCTGCAAACCCGAATTCTGCTATCAGAGAACAAAAATACTGGAAAATCTGACTGTTAAAAACTAGTTTATTGGGAGGAAAAATAGACTATCAGATTAAATGTAGACGAATAGCTTCAGGCTTTTACTTAATAGGTAACGTATGTGATAATAATAGTTTTAAGCTGTATATTCAGAATTAGCAATGCAGCTAAGGGTTTGAACATGGCCTTTTTTTCTGTATTCTACCAGATATATCCCTACAGTTGTAGAAAGAGGAATAGCAACATTTGCAAATATTTCACTGTTGGACCCTGTAACTCATAAAATTTTCATGTACCATTTGTATTTGTGGCTTAAGATCTCTGTCAAGTGGTGAATCCATACAGCATCATTGTGGTTTTCTTTTTTGCATAGCTGCCAGCATTTGAAACAGAAAACCAAAAGTCACCATGCATGTGAAGCCAGGCATTTTCAGAAATAAAGACCTTAAACTGCTGGTGTCTCATTTCACCTCACAGTCAAAAGTATATCATAAAATTATAGAAATTAGCAGTTAGAATACATGCTCTTTGCACTTTTCTAATATATTATTTTATTGGGGAAAACTGAGATCACTTTATCATTACTCAAATGCTGTGCAATAGGTTTAACTTTTTCAAAATGAAGTTGCTAGATTTGAGTAGAAACTAGACTTCAGTATCAAAGACTTCAGCTTGGCAACTAATTAAATTTCAAAACATCATCATCCTGCGAAATGTTATTTTATATTGTTCTGTAGGCTGTTTTAAGCCTTGTTTTAACTGAAAGTAAAAATTCTGGAATTTTTTATGCATAGTTACCATTTCCATTCCTTTTAGTCAAATTCAATGTGAACAACAAAAAGGTATCCCATAGTAATTTTTATTCTTGGTGCTAATCAAGACATTTTACTTGAACACAGAAATACATATGTTCCTCTCATATATCAACTCACTCTTTTTTAAAAGAAATTATCGTTTTTTTTCATTTTTCTTCTCACTATTTATTTCTTAATAATTCTAAAAGGAAAACTGCCAATTTTACCTTAGAGTCATTTTTAGTCTGATGCTAAGCCTTTTTATTATTGTTCCCTGCTATCATGCAAGTTTTGCTGTTCTGTTACTGTTAAAAGTGCAAATGTTTACCATTTGAAATCATAAGGATGAAGTTGTTTAAAGAGCCAGTCCCATTTATGAGTGACCATTTCTGTTGAAACCTAACAACGGAAGCTGAGAAGTCTTCAGTACCAAGTCCTAATTCCCTTTGCTTTTGGGCAGGATTTTTTTTTTTTCTTCAATTTTTGGGGCTATGTAAAGACTAAAAGTCCTGCTGCACATTAAAAGTTCTTTAATGTTTGCTCAGTAGTGTGCTATCCCCTGATCAAGCCCCTGCAAGCTGTAAATTATGGCCACTATGTCACTGTTTTGATTGGAAGCAAGAGCTGTACCATGAGAAATCTCTAGCGACAGCAAACTTCTGCAGCTGTGGAAAGCTGGAACTATTTGCTATTATTATGAAAGGAATCAGATTTTTTTTTTAATGTGAAGTTGTAGTGAAATTCATAGGTGCACAAGGGATGTAGTATGAAGATTTTACAACAAGCAAAGCCTGTAATAGTGTTTCATTAATAGAAATTAAGTTGTCCAAAGTGTCAAAGCAGAATATGTGAAATTATAGCCCCTTTCTCATGTCTTCCATTGTCCATCTTAGGAAAAATTATATGTGAATAACCATAAAATATTTCTAACTCTAAAACAACAGACAAGCATTTAGGGCTTCAGTAAAATGTCTTCCTGTGGAAGGTAAGGATGTGTTTTCCTTATATAAACATGCTGGTAATTTTTTAGCATAATTTTGTTTTCATGAAGGTGTTTTGAGTGTGTTTTGGTCTTTAACTTCTGAACTACAGCCAGTATAAATGGCGCCTTAGGACAGAAATGTTAACTTCTGCAGAAGTGCAATGCAAATATTTGATTTAATTTATATTCTGTTTATCACAGAGAGTTCTAGAGCTAGATGATAACTTTCCATTAGAATATTGTCTTTAACATACTCTAGAGTGCTTCCCCAAGATTAAACTGAATGACTACAGAGGAAATCAATTTTTGACGTATGCAAATCCACCATCCATATGCACAGTCTTCTTGCAGGATTGATTGTAATAATATTTCCAGAGGCCCAAATCATATGTTAGACCTTGGTTAATTAAAGTAATCACATAGTCACACTGGGATTTTTCCTAACAGTAAGTCTGGCACACTGGTATATTCAATTTGAAGGAGGGAAGAGTGGAGGAATGTGAAAGATAGCATGCTCATTGACACGTGGCTTACGCTCTCAGTTAGGAATCAAAATGGAATACGGATGTGGAAAAAACAATTCCTGTTGGACTAAAAGTTGGCCTGATCATATTTTGACATCTGAAATCAGCCTTTGCATTTACTGCAACAGTATCCTGTACAGTAGCATGTTTCAAATCCTTGGTAATGTAGTACATTTATAATACAACATATAACATGCATATAACATACAATATCTAATAAATAACTTATATGGGTAGTTTGGAAAACAAAACAAAATCTTTTCCCCTTTGAAAATAAATGGGTAAACATTGAATAAACAAGCAGATGAGTTTTATTGTTGTAATCTCTTTAGTAAATGAATAGTTGCTCAGCATAAATAGCAAGCTGGATTTCTGCAGGGCTGATGCTTCTTGCCACTGCTATTTTGAAAGTCATGCAGCTACAGCCTGCAATCTGCCTGGCTTTATTCAGGATTATTCATAACTCAGCTTTCATAATTATTAAATGAACCAAATTTACATACCTCCTTATTCAGATGCAGTTCTATTTTAAAACTCCTAGGAAAAGAAAGTTTGTTTCTAGTAACAAACCCACCTCATTAGTCAAAAGTCTTGTTAAGAAGCAGTAAAAGGTGGTGGTGTGTTTGGAAGTGTGCCTGGAGGGATCACATGTTCAATGTGACTCTCATACTTTGTTCCCAGGTAGGTCCCTTTACACCCCTCTGATTAGTTTAAAGTGGCTGTGAATGAACCTAGATCAAACTTTAGGACTTTCTTCCTTCAACTCACATGAAAGAGATCTGGCAGAAGGCAAATCAGGTGTGTGATATTTTAAAATGTGCCGTAAGTTGGCTAGAGCATGCAGTACCTCCGTGAAAGTCTTTTCTTTCTCACAGATACGGAAATTCAGAGACAAGCCAATAGGCCTGCATGAGGCCACCTGGTGTGGTTAACAGCACCGCTGGGATTAGAGCTCAGGAGCTGGTTTTGTGCAACCCACTAATCTGCTGTTTCATGTGACTCCCTGTGTGTGCAAATTGCATAGCCACATACCTGGATTGCTCAGCTGTTGAGGGATGAATCCACCCTTCCTGGCTGTGAGCGGTCAGAAGCAAGCCCCATGGCACCACCAAATCTGCAGTATTGGCACACCGCTGATTTGAACATGAAGTATGGGGTTTTCATCACATCGTCCATCTCAGAACCTTTCCTGCCCTGTATTTTAGCCCAGTGTAGAAACCCCACCTGACATGTGTTGCAGTGTCACCAGGGGACTGCAGCTAGGCAGGATTTGCTCTGCTCTTGGGGCATTCACAGTCTTCTGCAAATACATCGAACAAGTGAGCTTGCACTCATCCATGTTTACCCCCCTCTGTCCTAGGGAGACCAACATATAAAAGTCCCCTCACTGGCTCTGTTTCAGTGAATGTCAAACAGGAAGAGAAAGATTTCACGACCTTTCTGAGGAATTACTTAAAAGACAGTTGTTTTTATATGGTACCAAAGTGAATATTGAAAAAAAGAAGCCCACCTTCTGGATGTGCTTGTGTAGCCTCAACCATCTCTGTGTAGACAGCTATTTTCTCTCAAAGTCATTTTTAGAGCCCGGATTGCTTGTTTTTTCTTTACACTCTTTCCTTGCAATTCTGCATATCACAGTGGAGTCTTACAAAAAGATTAGGCTGGATGTTCTGATGGTTTTCCTAAAACATTCCTATGATGTGAAAGTTAAATCCCTAACTTTGTGTGCCAGATAGAAATATACCTGCTGGTCCTTCTTCATTTAGAACTTCCTTTGCCAACTAGAATACTTTGTCTCCTTCTTCTTGAAGTATGTTGAGAGAGGCCACCATTCTAGCAGTGTGACATATATTTAAAAAGGCCTGCATGCATGAAATAATGAATTTGTATTTTGACACTATTCATTCATGATTTCATATAGTAAGCCCAAATATTAAGTCATGTACAAAATTTGTCCCAAAAAATATTAGGGGCCCAAATCAGCATAGTCTTAGAAGTCACTCTAAGAATATCTAATCAGAGAAAACCAGTAAAATATAATGCATTGCAGTACCTAGCCTTTTTAATTCAAACAGACAACCCAGTAATATTACATGCTTATTTAGTATTGAATTTATTTGTTAATTGAGTTTATATTGAATTTATTCCTTTATTCACCTACTGTTGGTGGAAGAGTAAAATACAGTGACTCTTTCTGATTGTACTTTTTTCCTCTCTTGTAATGCCCACCCAGCCTTTTGGTGAGCTATTTATTGCCTAGTGCCGCTGTCGTATCATCCTCACTGCATGCACATTTTGCAAAACCAAAACCAAATTCTCATCTGTCCTATTTGGACAGTGAATATATTTCACGTGAATTATAGGAAATCTGCTGTATGTCCAGATTGTAGTAAAGCTTTTCAGCTATGCAGCAGAGTCAATTTTCCTTTGTGTTTGTATAAATAATACTAACCTCAGCACCAAAGTTCTGCAGTTGCAAGAATATTTTTTGCAGGATTCAGTTTGGACAGAATCCTGTGTTAGTCTTCTGAGTCAGACTGATTGTTTCTTATTGCCATTTCATCCTTTACCAAGTGCCATCTGTAAGGCATAACCATACATAGTGTGGTGTTTCTCTCTAAATATTTAGGTATGCCTTCTCTTTATTGAAGAGTATAGCAATCACAGTGTCTAATTAAAGGACAACACAATTACTGTTTAGAAGTCTAAGAAGATACTCAGAGTCAATTGAAGCTATTTTGGACTTGTTATACTGTGCAGTTACCTAAATAAACTTCTTCTTATTCACTGCCTTCTATTGCAAACCACCTTGAAAAGCTAGCCAAGGTTACCCTTGTGGCTTGTATCATCTTAGCATCCAGTATAATTTTTAAAGCAACCATTTTCAATGTGACCAGGGTACTTTTTCTCCTGGTGAATTTGAACATAGGTACATTAGTACCCAAATGTCAGAAGGGAGCTTTCTGTGAGGTTGGATTTCTTTGGTTTAGCTTCTCCTTAAAGTGGTGTCGTTTCCTTTTCATTTTTCCCCATCTTATTCCCAAAGGAATTAGCAACAAGCTCCCTTTGAGAAAAAACACAGCTGAGGAAGAAAAGTACTTTTGATTATTAAGGCCCTTCTATTCAAACAGTTCCTGCCTACACTATGGAATCCATAGATACTGGAGATATAAAGGAGAGGGTTAGAAGATAACTGAGACCCCTCAGGCTCGGTGTGTAATCAAAGAAGTATTGTTTGTGAATGACTTAAGGGGAAGTGGAGTGGCTAACATTTTGGCCCCAATCCAGCTACCACTGGAATTGATGGCGGAATTCCCACTGACTTCAGGAGAAGGGAGAGCAGGTCTTTTGTCTGGTAGGGACAAGCAAATGAAAACACAACAGGAAAGATGACAACCATGCAAATTGGGAAAGACAACTGCCTACGGATTTCTTATTTAAAGGATATCTCTGCCTGGGTAAGTGAGCTTGATAGAAGAATCATGTTTCCTCTCCAGTCTCCAGGCAATGCCCAACTCCGTCAGCAGCACCTTTTGGTGGAGGCAGTATCCCACTGTATGGATAAGAGCAATTCCAAGAATATGGCTCAGTGTCTTGCCCGATGAAGTTGTCAGAGCAGCTTAAAATTAGCTAATAATATAAGTGCAGTTGTGCTAGGTAGTAACAGAGAGCTAGCTATCCTTGCCCTCTGCTTTCTGTAGAAAATTAAAGAACAGCAGCCTAGGTCATGTAGAGCACAGTGCCTCCTTTGGTACAACATCCCAACTTCCCTAAGTCAGCAATTTACAGCTGGTTAGGTATTATTTACATTTCAGAACATTGTGGACCTGCAAACTGTTGAAGTCTGAACTTGAGGCATAACATCTCCCACTATATTTATGTTAACAGCTGTGCAAGTGAGTAGATGTACTTCAGGCACCTCTTGCAAGGTCAGCCACTGAAATAGTGCTCTCTACCTCTTTCCTGCTCCCACTATTGTGTGAGTGATCAGAGGCACATCTCTCAGGGCTAGTAGGTCATTTTTCTGGGTATTTGCTGTTCAGGCACTAGAACGCTGGTGTTGGAGTCTAGTTTCTGGTTGGGTTTAGGCCTCTTGGAATTGCATGGTTTCCCTAAAGAGTAATGACAGCTGTGACTGGCATTCTCTGAAGTGGAAGAGCTCAGATACCTTAAACTTGATTAGGAACCAGCACTGGGAGACCTGGAGAAATCCAGAGAGAGAAAATTAAACCTCTAGCAAAGTCTGAGAAGGAAAATAAATACGCAAGGTAGAGAAACCAGGGAGAAAAAGGACAGAGTAAAAGAGAAATTTGACAACTGTTCAGGGACCTACAAAAGAGGCCACATCTGTACTGGCACTATCCCAAGCCATGAACACATCTGATGACCACAGAAGAAGCTTTCCTCATGCAAAGATTGGCGAGGTGTTTGGTGGAAAGGGTGCAGTGAAAACTAGCTGCACTTTCCTTTGCCTTATGTTCGTATGGTTTCCATTTATTGGGTGGAATTGAATATCTGCAGACATGCCACTCTCAGAGGAAAGAGATCATCTTACTTACTGTAAAAGTCTTAGGGGTGTTTTTGCTTGAATGTATGAGAAGGACGCTTTGGTTGTGACTTGTGAAGCCTTGCACAGTGCATAACAGGAACTGCAAGATGGTTTTGCTTCAGTGCAAGTGTGAATCAAGGGCATGTGTGCACAGAAATATCATTCAGCTGCTGGAGCAATCTTCAGTGAGCAGAAACAGCCCAGTGCTCTGATATCCACTCTGTAGCCATGTCAAAATAGGGTCAGAAACACAAGAGGGATGTGGGAAAAATTCCTTTGATTAAGGATTCTGGGCATGGAAATAAGACTGTTTTCTATCAGCCTTTCTCAGGTCCAAGTTGTTGGAAGAAATGGACATGGTGCCACTCAGTGGTGGTACTGGCAGGGTCAGTGTCAGTTATAATTCTTCCCTGAGTCGTAACTCTTCCACTCGCCGTGTGTCCACATCTGTCAGGTTTTGGTCTTCCACTTCAAACTCCAGCAGCTGAGTTTAACCTACTACCTGAGAAGAGAAAAAAGTTGGTATCTCTTGTGGCTGGGAAAAGAGGCTGAAAACATGAACCTGAGATTTGCCAAAGCCAGTGAAAGAATTCAAAATTTAAATTGCATATGGATTTTTGAAGCCTTTCCCCCCGGTTTGAATGCTAGTTCAGAAATAACTCAATAACTCTGGTTAATCAAATTATGCAGATGATTCTCCCTGCCAGCATTAAGCAGAGTAAAGGTCTAATGTTATTTGTTTAGCTGCAGGGAGTTTGGAGGAACAAATAGTTTAGTGAAGGATACCATTTATCTGTAGTCAAAGACTGCCTGTTTTAGGGGTAAAATGGAAGGCTTAAAACAATGATATCCTTTGTATACTGAGTGGAAAAAAAGTCCATTCTCTAAACTTATTTCTCACTGTGCTAAACAATCCCATCATTTTTGTGTTCCTCAGGTTAATCAGAACTGTCAGATTTAGTAACTTCTCTTTTTTGTATTCCATTTTTGACAAAGTTACTCTTTAACTGAGCATTTTTCCAAAGTACACGACTATTTTTTTAGTAAACCATTATCTCATAAACAAACTCTCTTCAAAAATTTCCTTCATCACGTCCTAAAACATAAATACTAGTGAAAGGAAATTCTGACTGCATTCAGACTTGAACAGTTTCTATTGACATTGCTCTTCTTTGGGGGTGTAATTCTCTGTAACAGACAAGGGAGCAAATAAACCAATGTGTTATCAGTCTCACTGGAGAGAAGAGTCAATGTGGCTTCTGCAGAATTAACTCTGACCTGTTAGTGCTCAGTTAGAGTAAGGAAAGTGCCAGCAATAAACTGTTTTTGGCTCAGACCCACCAGATAATTATGCTTGCATTTCGTCCACAACCATCACCCAAGGCTTGAACATAAAATGAATGGCCACAGGTCAGTATGGGAAATTCACTTACAGATTGCTAACTGGTTACAAAGTAGGACAAAAAACTCACAAGCAGGGTCCCAAAATTAGTCACAGACATTCAATGTGAGTGTGCTTCAATTTCTCCAGGCATGGTGAAGTGTGATATGACAGATTGACTTTGCCACTTCGCTCCCATTTGGACTGTAGAGCAAAGGGTTTACACCAAGTAGCAATTCAATTACGCTCCCAGGGGTGAATGAAACATGGTGAGGAAGATAGTATTAGGAAATTGCACCACTACTCTCAGATTTCTTTGGCTTTATTTTGACAGCTGAATGACATGAGTTATCTCTGCTCAAGTGAACTTCCCCCAGCATGGCACAGCTTACTCAAGAACAGGCATCCTGCAAAATTGTACTGGAGCACGACAAATGATCCGGGGATCAACAATGTGCCTTTATAGCAGCACAGAGAGATTAACTTGGGAAAACTAAATATTTTGCCCCTTCATTATAGCTTGACACAAATCACACAAGTTAAAAAGTGCCATCACTTTTGAACTAATGTTTTTCTTTATGGTTGCAAGTCTGGTTATGACTGAAATGTTACTGTGGCTCAAATTAATTCTATGCTGAAGTGCTTTGACTGGCAGCATACAGAAAAGTATATTTTTGAAGAACTTAACTTCAATTTCCTTCTAAGGGATGTCCAAGCAGCTCTGGGACTCAAATGGCTTCTGGGATTTCATGTTTTGCCTCTCATTCATCCTGCTGAAGAACTGCTTTTGGAAGTAAAACTCAAATTCCACATTCTTTGTTTACATATATCTCATTTTGCCCTGGAAAGAGAAGGGAAAGTTGTGTCTGGCAGACAAAATGAGACTGGAAAATTAGCAGGATACTTGAGAGTGATATTAGAATTGTTTTCCTCAGTCAGAGCCCACGAGCACCTGGTTGCAGTTGAGGTAGGAGCATCTCTTGTTTTAAAGCATTATGGAGCCCCCAGGAGCATGTGTTTGACATACAGGGATGGAAGTGGAAGGCCATGAACTTAGTGGAAGTTCAATTTGTTATTTTTGCTGTGTAGTTAATTTAACCTCCCCCCACCAAAAACCAAAAGAAACTAACAACAACAAAAAAAAAAACAACACTATCTTCATTCTGTTAAAGCCTTGAATTTTCCAAATGAGACTACCAGGAGAAGCTCTTTATCTGTATGTTCTCCAACACTGGCAAAGCTGCTTGTTTCTTATATCTAGAGAAAAGGCATTTTTTCTGAGACGTCCCAACTGCAGACAGCCTAATTTGTTCTTGGCACATCCTAGCATTTGTGTTGCTGTGGGGGTCAGAACTGTAATAATTCACAAATCTATCTCCTGAGCTGGGCTCAATTAGTTGGTCTTCTTTTTTTTTTTTCTTTTTTCCAGTTGCCTTTTGGGATAGGTAAAGCCTTCCCTGAGCAGAGCAGGGGATCTTGGAGCATGCTGTGTGACACTATGCAGAAAAGAGCAGAGACAGGACAACTCTGCCTCTGCTTTTAGCAGGAATGGAAATGGGGCTTGTCAGGAGAAGTCACTCACCTCCTCTGCACCCTTTGGTGGCACAGGAAGAAATTGCACTTCCCTTACTGACCTTTAAAATGCTTCTTTCCATTCTTTACAAAATCTGCTGGAAATTAACCCTTTTCATTCGAGACAGGGGCTTCGCTGCCCGTGTTTCCTCCTTGCTAGACCTAGCAGAAGGCAGCCACGGGAATATAAATGCCTCCTGTCCCGTCCCAACATTTGGCAGGGCAGCTCCCAAAGGGATAGGAAGTTGAGGAGCCATCAGCCTGCAGCACGGGTATGAGAGATGCATCTTCTCAGAGGGCTGCTGTGAATTTCTGTGAGGGGCAGGTTATGTCATTGCTTCCTGCCTCAGTTTGCCTGGGCAAAATAAGCAGTGGAAATGCCCCCAGGTGGGAGCTAGGTGCAGTGATTCGGGCTTCGAAGTTCTGGGATTCCCGAGCTGCTCCTAAGCATCTCAGGTGCCATTATTCATAAGGTACAGCTGTGTGCTTTAAAAACACTTAAGACTTGGCCATATCAAAATGGATGTTGAACAGATACAGTAAAATATATACCTACCTAATCTCAAACCTAGATTTAAGCTTCCCAGCTACTTCTAGGTGTTAGAGCAAAGATAAGCCAGAGAGCTGCTGAAAATATTTAAAATGGCAAAGGATTTCTCTTCTCTGCTCTGTTCCCAGAAGCAGATGGAATATTTTTACTCCTTCCAAGTACATACACTTTTTGAGGAGAAATTGGATAAAAAGTATTATTTTGACAGAATTATGAGAATCTCAAGGACTTTTGCAGACAACTTTCAGCTAGAACTACCTGTCTCTGACAGCTCCAGATATAATGATAGGTCACATTTCATGCAACTAAAGGTTCATTGCATGGCAAAATCCAGACCCTGTTGTAATTAAAAGCATGATGCACTGACTTGCACTGAACCTGATACAGTAAATGTGGTTACAGGGTAACTCAGGTGCATAGAGTCCTACTAAAGGCAGTATGAATGTGTATGCATCCTCTACCTCTTTCTGTGTCATGGGTTGAGATCTTAGTCTGGTTGGGCTTTTTATGAAAGAATGTGCAGTTGTGGAAGCATGAAAGGAAATTCTCTTTAAGTAAGATATTTCACTGCTATTATGCTGATAGTGGGGAAAATCCACAAAATGCCAACATTTCTTCTTTGCTGCAATCAATGGCACAACCATTAAAATCTTAAGCCATTGATATATATGGATATTAAGAAATAGCAGCTTTTATAACACTATGTGAAGCCTCTTTGTTCAGTAATAATTTAATTTCTCAGTGTTGTTTATCCATATGCATGTGCTTGCTGACATTAGAAAGGTAAGAAATCAAAGGTCAGACATTATATGAAACCTGTTTTACATGTGCATATATATAGAATTGCAAAATGACAGATTTTAAGAATCATTTCCGTTGGAAAAGACCCTTAAGTCATCAAGTCCAACCATTAAGCCTGCACTGCTAAGTCTACCACTAAACCACGTCCCTCAGTGCTACATCTACACATCATTTAAATAATCCCAGGGTGGTGACTCCACTACTTCCCTGGGCAGCCTGCTTCAACACTTGACCACCCTTTAAGAGAAGAAATTTTTCCTGCTATCCAATATAAACCTCCCCTGGCACAACTTGAGGCCATTTTCTCTTATCCTGTCCCTTGTTACCTGGGAGAATTGAACAACCCTCACCTGGCTATGACTTTCTTTTCAGGCAGTGGTAGAGAGCAGTAAGGTCTCCCCTGAGCCTCTTTTTTTCTAGGATAAATAACCTCAGCCACTCCTCATAAGACTTATGCTCCAGAGCTTTCACCAGCTCCATTGCCCTTCTCTGGACTCACTCCAGCCCCTCAATGTCTTTATTGGAGTGCAGGACCCAGAACTGGACACAGGACTTGAGGCACAGCCTCACCAGTGCCCAGCACAGGGTGACAATTACTGCCCTGGTCCTGCTGGCCACACTATTGCTGACACAGGCCAGGATGCCATCGGCCTTCTTGGCCACCTGGGCACAGCTGGCTCATGTTCATCCACACTCACCAGCACCCCCAGGTCCTTTTCTGCTGCGCAGCTTTCCAGACATTCTTACCCAAGCCTGTAGCAGCACTGCAGGGAGTTGTTGTGACCCAAGTGCAGGACCTGACACTTGACCTTGTTGAACCTTATACAATTGGCCTCAGCCCATCAATCCAGCCTGTCCAGATTCCTTTGCAGAGCCTTCCTGCCTCCCAGCAAATCAATGCCCCCATCCAACCTGGTGTTTTCTGTAAGTTTGTTGAGAGTGCCTTCTATGCCCTCATGGAGGTCTTTAGGAAATATATTAAACAGAACTGGAAAGATATTAAACAGAACTGAAATACATATACGTAAGAAGTACTAGGCAAACAAATATTGTTTCAGATTGTATGTTGACAGCTATTGAAAATATATGGCTAAAGGGTTGCAAAATGTCTTTTATTCAGAGTTCTGATAATTGTTTCCACTTAATGAGATTGTTTAGATAAGTAGTTAGCCCTAAATATTGTATGCCAAACAAGAGTTGCCTACTGTATCAATCAAAGTTCGCTAGTAGGGTAAACTCTAAGGTATACTTTGGAGACAGAGCCAATAGAGGGGAGCTTAAAGAATTGGATTTAACAGTGATATGACAATAATTTAGAACAATGCAAGTGAAGATATAAAATGTAATTGGAAGGGACATTGTCTTGGAGTACTAATAGACACAAGGTAGTGTAAACAGTCTGGGTAAATAGTGACTGTGAAATATTTGACTCATCAATTTTAAATCAGCAGAACTTTCATGTAATTTATGATACAGGGACTTTTATTTATTTAGAATGTCTTGCACATTATCATTCTTTCTGTTTATTTATCAAGAGTTTTGCAAATATACAGTGACAAGAAAACAATAGCAAGTAAATAAGCAGAAATTCAGTCAATAGTATCCAATGGAAATAATTGTAACGGAAATTCAGAAGGAGCTTATGCAATAAAATGGTTGGAGGGAAGGAATAAATGCCTCAGAACTGATGGTTTCCTATAGATTTGTGTCTGAAGTGTGCTAAAAATCTCCCTACTACTTGCACTTTTGCAGTTCAAACGTAATAATGTGATGGGAAGCATTTTCATGTCATTATTTAAGAGATATTTTTACTGAGGTAGAAGCTGTGAATTCAGTGTAACACAGCATAGGCAACAAAGCTGATGTACCAAAAATGCAGACATACAGCACACAGCAAAAGTAGCAAATCTGGGTTCAAAATTCTTGGCTATTTTCATTTCCCAATTATTTAGGCATCTTGGCAGACACAACACATTTTTTTGAAATTGTTTCTGGTTAGTTCAACACATCCCTGTCTTAAATCCTCTCCTGGAGCGGGAGTCACACTGCCTGCAAAAGCTCTGTGAAGGAGAGCTAATCAACTGTTAGCTCCCCTGTGGATGTGACCTCTGTCAACAAGCTGTTTATGATTCCCAGAATGGATTTAAATGGATACCAGTTCTTCTGCTGCTGTGAGAAGCTGTTGACATGGTTGCAGTTGATTAAAAAAAATCCCTATATCTTATAGGAGAGTAAGTGAATCATTGCTTTACTTAGGGAGCCTTCAGATCAACACCTTGCTCTTCGATAAGAAGCGAAGGACAACAAAACTACCTCTGGAACGTGCTGGTGATGCCCGCCCAGAGCAGTGTTTCCAAGATTTTCCACTGCTGAGACAGACAGACATCCAGAAGGATTCTCTCTTCCTTTTAACATAAAGAACAATAAGAAGCAATAAGTTTGTTTACTGGGCAAGGCAGGGAATGGATCACAGGAGGAAGGTGGGGAAGTTCTCCTTGCTGCATTTCCAAACAGGCTCTTCCACAAGACAGCAGAGGTCAGTGTGCTCGTTAGGAAAGAAGTGGGGAAATAAGAAGGTGCTTGGGATATTTCTATCCTCAACTGACAAAAACAGTGTCTTTCTTCCTCCAGAAAGGAATTGCTAATTCGGATTCATTTTTCTGTAGTTAAAAAACAGTATCTTTTGGCCAGTAGTAAATACAAAATCTGCATTTAAGAATCCTCTGAATTCTCACTGCCATTAACCTGAAGAAGTTATTAAAAAGAATATGGGGCAAAATGGAGACTCCACAAATGAATTTCTGTCACTTGGAGGACTGGAGGGTAGGCAACAACAGACCCTGGGCAGCTTTTAGTCTCTGCCTTCGAATACCGAAAAGCTTTTTAATGACATATGTAATTTGCAGGAGCAGCCCAAGAGGGTTTATTATTGTGTGTATTTCTCAGTAGAGAGCTGCAGTTCTGAGCGTGATAAATTTGACACTATTCCCTGAGACATCACAAAATGTGTGTGGTTCCCTGGGTAGCCATCATGCAGCATCTTTCAGATTACTTTTGTTAAACTTGAGAATGGAGTGACACAGGAGAGGTGAAAGATTGGGGAACAAGTACAAATCACAATAATTGTATCCAGTCAAGCAATTGCTTTCAGTCCTCAGTGCTGTCTATGCTATGTTACCTACCATCCACATAACAAGTTTTTATCCTTTTTTAAAATTTGCAAAATCAAATCTTGCTTTGTTTTGACAGCTGGCATTAAAACCTAATTTTTTCCTACCTCACAGGAAAAGAAAATAATCTGTTCTTTGCTTGGTTGTCCAGCTGCCTATTTTTTGTCCGAACCCAGCAGGCTGAAGCTGGAACAGGAGAGGGCAGTACAGGAGTGTCTGAGTACCCAGACTGTCAGAGCAAAATAGGGTGAGCAGGAATATGGGCATTTAGGAAGCATGTTTTGTTCTCATCAGTGACAAGAGAGAAGCTCTTAAAACTCCATTTGCTTTTTTCAAATAAATGTTTTTCTATCATAGACAGACTGTAAATTAAATTCAGAATTATTTAGTGGCGAAAACTGGAGGATGATATTATTTATGTTGACACATTGGGTTTATTTATTGTGATAAGAGAGGACCATTTCTTATGGGGGATGAAAAAAGCAAGACAACAATTTTTAACTCAGCTAAGGATAATCTGGAATATTAGACACATGTATTCAGGTATCTTTCTGAGCTGCATTAAATCAGTTCCATGAGACTGCATCCCTGCATCGAGCTGTATGTGTTGGGATTTGTGGTGTGGCTGAGCAGGGGGAATGTGCTGAGGCACTGCTTAATCCAGAGGCACTCCAAACATGTGCAGTGAAGTGAGGAGAGACAGCTTTGCCCTCTGACACAGGACAGCAGCTGAGCCTTTTAGCGCCATTCTTTTACAGAACAGAGATGCTCAAATGTCTGCACAATGATGCACAGCTCAACAAGCACATGAATAAGCATCCACTATTGCTGTGCATCCTGCCAGCCTAATTCCCCCACCTCTCCTGGAAGGAGGCTCACCCACTGAGCTTTGCCTTTCTCAGACTCCCCACCAAAACAATCTGTCTTACAGGGTGACTCGGATGCTTGTAGCCAAAGGAAGAAGGTGATCCTCCAGGCAGGAGGAAATCCCTCCCTCTTCTCTACAAAAGCATGGAAATACTGCTTTAAAAGCACAGGCCAGCTCATCAATGGAAGTAGGAGTTTGGCAGCCTGGCCTTTTGACACAGAAGACATACAGGACTGGTATAAGACAAACTAGTCAGGTGAGCTACGGCCTTTTTAGTCTTCAGAGATTGTCTCAGGTGTCATAGTCTTCCTAAAGATCCTTTTATTTCTTGAAATAGGGAAGCATTATATTAGCATAACAAATAAGGATGCAATTATCTCCTGCCACCTGGTTTGAAGAACCTATTAGAAAAGACTTGATCATCATTTATGGTGACACAGACGTATGAGGGGTCACTATGCCACCTGATGCTGTACAAACAGTTGTCAGTACACACCATTATCTTTTATGGAACTTAGCAGCATGGTCATTTGTTCTTTTTAGAACTTTTCAAACAGTAGAAGGTTTCATTGCCATTTTGCATATTTTTGCTGCCTGCTAATGTTACTTTTCTTTCATTAAATCACTTAGTTCAGTGTGTATATCATAGCATTTTCTCTTTGAGTGAAATAACTTTCTGTTTCTCTTCTGCTTATTCTTATACACACTGCCGCAGCTCATGCTCTGAATCCAACTTGATGAGCTGAAGACTCATTCTTGCTCGGTCCTGTGATATGAATTAGTCATTGGAGGGCATTATTGGTTTAGTTTCAGTGAGAAGGAATTCTGTTCATGCACTCCAATGTTACTCTCTAATGCAAATCAAAGCACAGCAAATGAGAATTAAAAGAAGAGCAAAATTCCTAATCCAAACTAAAATCTAATGTAGATGCAACTGATGGGATTTAGTACCTATACCATAAAGGTACTTTTGAAAGCAAATCAGAATTACTTTTCAGCTTGTCTACATGCACTTTTTAAGTGAACACACAATTGACTTTAAGCATGATCATGCATGGATAATTGGAGTGATACCACCATCAAATGTTTGTCCTAACTTAGCTAGTTGGTTGTGTGATTTTTTTATATATATATAGTCTTTAGCTCTGTTAGATATTCTTAGGCTTGGAGTTTGAGTAGCGTAAGTTTTTTGGTGTAAACATGTTTTGGAAAAGTATTTTCTTTTAAAGATAATAGAGCTGGTAAAGATATTAAAAATAAACATTGTTGGGGGGTGAGTTCTCTAGGAACATGACAAAAGCCTTATCTTTATCTGATTTCTAAAACATCCAGGCTCAAGCATTGAGAATCAACAATCTGATCCCAAGCTCTCTTCCCAGGTAGATTTATAAGCATAAAAAATCTGCATGCACAGTGCTGACCTCTTTCCAGCCTACATAGATTTGCTGCTAGATATGCTGTGTCAGTAAACTTCACCTCAAGGGGAGGAAAAAAAAGCTCTATGGAAGTGATGCAACAATATTTGACAAATTGAAGTTCTTGACTTGAGAAGGCCCTTTAATTTGTTAAAAGCGCAAATGGATATGTACTGAGACACTACCAAATAACAGATGATTGCCTGCACCTATGTGTTCACTAGCTTACTGCAAGGGATCTCTTCTACATTACTAAACACACAATTCTTAGCTCTTCATAATTTTTTTTTCAGTTAGCCTCTCAGTTGCAAGAGCTCTTTTTGAATAACAAACAGAAGCTGATGAGACTCTTGCTATTACCCAAGGGAGGATGACTAGGTAGACAGCTACCTTTAAAAAGTCTTTTGCTTCTTTCTAAATTTTTCTGTTTTCCCTCAGGCCATGCCTTGAACATCAGAGGCCAGAAGGCAGCATTAAGGCTGGGAGTGGTCGTATACAATGGCATGCCCCTTTCCAGTCTAATGAATGTGTAGAGGGATCATTTCAAGTAGTTTATAGAATTGTGGATTATATTGATGTTTCTTTGAAGTAGCTTTTTCACACTGACTTGTGCTAAAATTCATTCTTTCCTCCTTAGGGTGGGGAATCTCCTAGATATGTGTCAGAGCAATTGGCTTAACTCCTTTGATTTGGAGCATATTGCAGTATTGAATTACCAAGGGGATTTCTCTAAAGAAAGGAGAGGAAGGGGAGAAGGAGACTTGAGGGAAGCCTGGGCTGCATGTACCAAAGAAGTGGCCAAATAGCCTTTACTTGTACTTTGCCAAGAGCTGTCTGATCAGAAAAGTACACTTTTCTTACCTGTACCTGCAAACTGCCCTGAAAATATGATTAAAATGTGTTCAGTGGTTTGGGGTTTTTTTTAAGTCACTGGATAGCTGAACAGTTGTTGCAGTTACTGGAGGGCTAAAATGCAACCTGCAGTGAAGATCAAAAAGCTGTCACTGCTGAGAAGTGGTTCCAACTGTGAAGAAAGTGTGAGTCTCCCTGTTGAGCTTCAGTTTGTTGGCAAATTAGACTTCAGTCTGTTTCAGTGTTGTCTACACTATCTTATCTATAGAACTGTGAACTGAAATTATTAAAGCAGTGATTTTACATACCTTATACACTGTAGAGAACTTCAATACTAGTGCGTTTCAATAGCCTATCTTTTCTTTCTCTTGGTTACATAATAATAGACTAATCAAAGTAGAAATAATTCCCCCTTCATCCTATAATGGAAGGATTTAAAATATAAGGAAGAAATCTCACCTTTAAAATAAACACCAGAGTTTATTAAACTATAGTTTTGATGCATTATCATTGGACTATCTCTCCTGAATGATCCAGAGAGATGCAGGAGTACTCCTCAGAAGAATCTGACCCACTGCCTATTTTAGTGCATGTTTATTACTCTAATCTGATATAGATGTGTGCTCCATTGGTTAAATACATCTGTCTAGATGTTGAAGTAGGCCAGGCTGAAGCCACTGATGTGAAGAGGCTTCATCAGCTATTCATAGTGCAGCACCAAGCGACCAGCTCTGGCATGCCCTATGCATTCAGGTTCTCTGCCCATACACCAGGCTGGCATGCCAGTAGTTCTCTTAAGAAAAACAAGTTAAATTTAGTGCTTAGAGATGGAAAGATTTAATTTATCTGGCCACCTATCGTGCTGCCATCTATCATAATATTTTTGATTCCTAGCTGAAAATATGCTCAATGTAAAGCATCTCCAGCATCTCTGACTTTTATTAATACAGCTATAATGCATTTTTCATTGAAGCTTAGTTTTGCTTCAGTGTTTCTCCTGGTGAAGAAAGGGATGAAATGCATTTTCACTGAAAGTAGAGTGCAGCCCATACAGTTAATTTCTTAAAATATTTTAATAGTTCATAGAGGCTTTAGCAGTGAAAATCCTGTTGGAACAAATATGTGGTGTTTACAGGGAACAATAAATTCTGGTTTTAACACATTTCACATTTTAAAAGCAGAGAAACCTAAAGCAGCAGCAGCATTGCAAGTTTCATTATGATTCCCAGCATCTCAGGGATCCAGGCTATTCAGTGTGCCAGTTCAGTCTTTGACTTTTATTTTGGCCAAGCTGGCTTTGGTGTTCTAATTTGCAAGTGTCTATAAAATTAAAAAGGGTCTATCAACTCAGGTCACTCGAATCACAGCTCTTCTGTGACTAGGCTCCTTTAAGATCAGTGGCTGTCTGAAGAAAGACACTCGAGCTACACAGAGCTCTCCAGAGCTCTTCCCTAGAAGTCAAGGTCCTTGTCTCCCACCTCTCCATTAGCCAAAGGAGCTAAAACAATTTTTAAGCCATATTTGCAGAACAGATTAGTACAATATTTTGAGAATAATTAATTTGTGTTTAAACAGTGACAAGAACCAAAAGACCTGGTTTAAACAGTGACAAGACCTGGAGCCTTTGGTTCTTCAAACTTCTTCCCAAATCTACTGCTTATCTCCTTTTAATGTGGCTCCGATGATGTCACTTTCAAATGCTGCTTTTTCAGTAACTTTGTGTGGATTTTTTTCCTCATAAAAATGTAAAAGCAACACTTACATACAAGCTAATAAAAAGATTATCTGCTAAAACTAATTAGTTTCTCCAATGGGAAATCAAGTTCATGATGTCCCTCAACTGCTCAGTCTTCTGAGGTTTCATCTGGTAGTGTTCAATGTGTCCTCCCTAAGTGTATTCCTTCTGAGCTGGAAGTCTGGCTTTATGTCACTGAGACTTCTGCAAAATCCAAAGAGCTGAAACATGCACAGAACCATGAGAATTTAAACCTTCCAGGCTGTATTGCTTGTAGCTAACACAGTATTTTTGATTCTGATCATTCATGCTTCCTCCATCTTGAGGGCAGCAGTTCATGTGCTGTCACTGGGGAACTTCTCACATTGAACAGGATCTCCAAGCAGCAGAAAATGCCCAGTCCATCCTGATCTCCTCATCAGCGCTTACTGCCAAGTATTCTTAGGTGTGCTGCCTCCTATTCCTCCACAGTGTTTTGTAATAAACCTCAGCCATATAGGTCCCATATTTCTAGTAATTTCTACATTTATAATCATGTTACTTTTAAATACTTTTTTGGATTTTTTTTTTTGCCCATTTTAGCATTTTAAGGTTTCCTTTAAACAAACCTGATGAAATTCCTTCCTTGGATATGACACACAGACTGTTCCTTCCTGACTTCTGATTTTACATTCTTGCAGCAGCTGCTCTTGAAACTTCATCAAGAAAATCAAGAAACATTTTCCCAAAGAAAAGAGTTCTCTTCCTCAGACATCACCCATTTTTCTGTGCTTACCTTTTTTTGTCACTTTTTATAATACAAACAATTTCTCTGATGAATGAGTCTTTTTTACTGACTCCCTTTCTGTAATTTCTTCCATATGTTTATTGTCCTTTGTGAAAAGTATTGAGTAAATTATTCCTGCTGAGGTCGTGTCATTTTGTTTACATTCTTAGTAAATATGAAGAACGTGATTGGAGCCCCTTAGGCATCTCAAGTATGAAGGTTTTTTTCCTGAGTCTTCTATAAAAACAGGATGCTGAATTTTGTGGAGCTAACCTGGCAAGGAATAGGTTTAATAAAATACATAGATATATTGGTAAGTATAGTTAGGGGTTTTTTGTTAAATTCCTCTCTAGTTCAACAGCTTACTAAACACTAAAAAAAAAAAAAAGTACTATCTTTCTATAACTCATTTTCTATACAGACTTTATCTTTAGACACAGACTCATCGTTGCCTGGGTGTCATTAGCAGCCTGCTCCTTTCTGAAGCAGTGGGTATAACCCCATGGCACCAGTGCAGTGGGTGAGCAGCCCTGGTCTGGCTAAAGCTCAGGAAATGCACCAGGCTCACAGTGTTTTTTGAGAATGACACATTTTTAGCTGTCTGATCACAGTTAGGAGCTGGGAAGTAACAGATCACAGCTTGCTGCACTTCAGGAGTGATGGATGGACTGTACTGTTAGCACTATGTCCTGTGAAAGACTGGAGTATGTTTGGCAAGAGCATCCTTAGACATCTTAATGGTGAAAATCCAACCAGGCTTAGCTGAGCATGTGTGAGCGATGATCTTTCAGAGGTTTACAGCTTGCCCAGACTTTCAGAGGAGCAAGGAAATGCATATCTCTGGCTGTAGAACCAGGCAGTTGCTAAATGCCACCTCCCTGTTCTCTGGAATACAGGCAGCAGGAGATATTTAAAATATACTTTTTAAGAGATATAACCCCTGCTTCATCCTCCTTTCCTCAGCTAAGCTTTCTAAATAGCAAGGAAGTGAAGTCTGCCTTGCCATGCTCCCCAGAAATATGTGATGCAAGTCCTTCCCTGCAAGAATAAATTGCACCTCCTACAGAATCTCATGTACACCACAAAACCTCTTGTTTCTCCTGCCTTTTAGAAACATATCACATAACATTACCTTGAAGTGTTTTCCTTCTCCTGTTTTCCTTTCAGCCTTGACTATTTCGTTGCTTTGCCTCTCAGATGACCTTTCCACATTTCAATGCAGAAGCAGCTTGGTTTATTAGGAAAGTTAGAGAGCTACACATCTGTGTTTTCTGATGGCTTTACTATTCCTACTAGGCTTTTCTGATGGCTAGACAGCTTACTCAACATTTATGTTTGAGAGAAGGAAGGAGAACTGTAGTAACTTTCTGTGGGGAGAAATATTTTCATTTCTATTAGAGACTGATTCCCAGCTTTGAGCACTTCGTCATTAGCGGGTTGTAAACCTCTCAGACAGGCTGTCCCATAGCTATCCACTGAGCCGTTTGTCAGGGCAGAAAAATGTGCCTAGTGAAATTGGTCACTGGCAGGCTGCAGCTAGACTGAGCAGGCTTTCAAAAAGGCTGCCAGATGTTACTGCACTTTTAATAGTCAAAATCCTACATTAGCATTTATAAGAACATTTATGGAGAGTATGAGCAATTGCATGGTTTTTCTCCTTGATGTAATATTAAATCTTTGAAATACATAAATTGTTCAGAATGATCAGGGGTGTATGTGGAAAGATAGGGCAAGGAGGTGCATCTCTCACCACCAAACCAGACCCCTTGCTCCTTCCAAGGCAAATATATTGTGTCAGCTCACTTATAAACTTACCAAAATCCATCTTGAAACTGATTTTATTTCCACATGCATCCAGTTACGTTCACACAAAGGCTTCTTTAGTGGTTGGATACTTCATTGAACTTTCTAGCTTACTTATCTTCAGTTTTCCTGTTGCTGAGCTGAACAAGCCCCATTTTTTTCTGGTAAAATGTTTTCTTGTTTCTGTAGTCATGCTCACAGATCTGCTTTAAGTCTGTTGCAGTTTCAATTCAAGCACTAGTGACCAGAATTGTTTCTGGTGTAGTTCTACCATTTTTAGGACAGACGTAGTACATCTGTGTATTTACAGGAAGTATATTGTCTGATGAGGTTTGCATGTCTCATGCAGTGCTGGTAGACCAGAGTCGTCCCTGAATCAACTAATGCCACCCAGATTCTTTTCTTGTTGTTTTTGATGATGAAGTTCCGGCTGGAGAGATTTTCTATTTTTGCCTGCTAAGTTGAAGGCCCGGGTGAGGTTATTCTCATTCTGTATTGGTCTATGTTGGTCTCTTTTGTCTCATTTCTGGTCCTTCAGAACTTATATCTTGTGTAATATTTCAGCTTCTACTATCTCTAGCAATATCTCATAGTTTTGTCATCAACACTCCTAGTTTTTGTGCAAAAGTCATCAATGAACATAGTAAAGCCCAACCCTCAAGGAACATCACTAAGACTCTGTGTAACCCAAGCCACTGTTGTCTCCCCTTCTGCTTTACAAGTCTTTTATGAAGTCCCAGCTCTTACTCCAGACTAATTCTCCAGGTGGCACCGTATCAAATGTTTAACTGAATAATCACCTGCTGGACTTCTGTCTGAACACGCCATTATCTCACCCAGAAATATGTGTACAGCAAGCTAGGTTATCGCCTGCATCAGTCAGCTTTTGTCCTCCTTCCTCATTCATTTTCCATACTTAGTTTTTCTTTTCAAAATCGGATGGAACTTTGTGCCTGTTTGAAAGGCGAGTGGCTCAACTGTGGGTTCCTGTATAATTTTTCCTCTTCCTTACATTTGTCCTATATTTGGTGTTCTGCAGTTACTCTTCAATTGAACCAAGTGGATATATGGAGAGGAATGATTTACAAACAGCTCTGTGGGGATTGCATGTTTACAGCCACTGTGACTCATATCAAATTTGCTCAACTTACAACTGCAAATATGTTTTTCTAGCTGCTATCTCTGCAAAAACATGCTCTGATTTTTAAGCCAACCTATGTCCATTTTGGCTCCATGCATTGGAGTATTGTATCCTACTGCTTTTCTGCTTCATTCTGCTGTCACTTGTTTCCCTTTGTCTACAAGAGTTGGTTGAGGTAATCTTTGTGAAGGTCAGACCCTGAATTTTGTAGTCAGCACTCTGGAGAAGCTATGAAAAAGACCATGTAAAAAAACTCAAATAAATTAAGCAAGCATTATACATATTAAAGGCTCCTCACAAATGGATTGCATTCCATTTATCATTCACAGGGCAAAGTATATTCTAGCTAATATCTCTGTCTTTTCTCCTTTCTGTAGTGTTGGTGGAAGCAGAAAGTAGGACAGTTTATTTATATCTGCAGAGTAAGCGCTTCTGACTTTGAATGCACTGGGAGCTGATAGTAGCATCTATTCATAGCTGTTTTTTAGATGAACAACACATGCCTCTTTTTGCTTGTCATAGATCTTTTGGTCTACAGATTTATATTTTTTCTTTTTTCTTATCTCAGATTTGTATTGCTTTAGCTTATTCCATGTTAACGATTTGGCCCTTTTGTTCAGAGTGGGAATTATTTCAGAGAGTTTGATGTTAGCAGGTGAACCTTTAGAAAGTCTGCCTCTAGGCAATGCAGACAGACTGCCCTTTCCAGGAGATTTTGTGGTATGGAATACTTGGTATGAACTAGGTTTCTGTTTTTAAGATGGCTAATTGTTAGAGATTAATCCCACTTTAGAATATTTTTTAATGGCAAAAAATCAACATAAAACAAGTGCTAGTGCTGTTCTACAAGGGCAATGAATGGCCTAATTGAATTTCTGGAAGTGCAGAGAGTTACAATAAGCTGTGGCAGGACAATTCAGGACTGGGACATTACAGTAGAAGCTTAAATGTGATATTACACCTAATGAAGAGCAATCTTTGCTTGCTGTGTGCTCTGCTTGGTGACGTCTGGGGTGAGTCCCTTCAGCTCAGGAACTGGATGCAGAACCACTGTGCCCAGAAAATGCAGCATTCCGGTCTTGCAATGGGCAAACCTGGTAGGTTTGGATGAGTTATCATCCTTGTGAGTCAGTGTTTTTCCTGGGAGCTGAAAATGGTGTGTTGCTGCATTATAGCAGAGACTGAGCTCAGCCCAGGAGCTTGAGCGTGGTGCTGTCTTCTGCCATCTCCCTCTTGCATAAAGATCACTGTGTAATGATTTCCAGGCTCTAGTCTCAGGTTTTATTCAGTTATTGGGGCTGTTCTGCCCCAGTGAAGAGACAAAATACCTGTGCAAGGAAACAGTGTATTTTTCAGATGCCACATAGAATAGCTGAATTTCTAATCCTTTGGTGTAAAAATAAAAATCTGTTAAAAAAAAATAAAGGTAGGTTGCAAATATGAGGAAAATAAGACGTTATTACATCACAGATAATGGAGGCTGTCATAATTTTACATCCGAGGTTGGTAAAAACTTAACTAAAATGATCTAGAACATCACCATGACATTGACCAAGACTCTAAAGTTGCACAGAATCTGCAGTAAGCAGATCTGCTAATCTGACAAAAAAAACCCCATAGTAATAAAGTGTATGGGGAAACTTTCTCATTTAATATTTTTTGTAGCTTGAAAATGCAAACACTTTCTTACTCCTGGGTGATTCAATTCCAAGGTGACATTTCTGCTGCAAGGCCCATGGCTGGCTGCACATTGCTGTTGGGAGGGGGCAAGTGATGCACATGGAGGCTGCTCTGGTGGCAACACTGACAGGACTGAGCTACTCTACTGTGCACGTCCTCTGTATCTCCCTCGGGGGGAGTCTCCTTATGGCGGGAGGAAGAAGAAGGAATGACTGAAGGATGTCCATCAAGCAGCAGTGACACAGGGAAAGGTTTTGATAGCAGCCTTCTGTTGTTCAGGAGCATGCTTCTATGTAAACTCAATGGGTCAGAATTAGTATTTTCCCGATCTGAAATGAAACATGGTTATGGCAGAAATCTAAGGAGTCTCCTCTCCTCCACAGGCTTCATTACACATCCATGGAAGTGAATCTATGTCTACTGATCATTTGAGTACCTATTGGCTTAGATATATTATATATTAATATTTCTATTGTAGCTACACAATTTTCATTGTGTGAGCACCCAGCACCTGCCCAGTCCCAGGGTAGCTAACAGCATTCACCTGCCACAAACCAGCCTCATGATTAAACTTCTGTTGTCAGCCCATCAGACTTGACTGGTTATTTGCATGTAGTAATGTCTTTGTCTCCTAAACAACATCAACAACCAAAAAAAAACCCCAGTTAATTCTGAAATTGTATGTCTTCCTTCATTTTTAGGCAGGCACAATTCAAAGCAAAAAATCCCTGTTCTTCTGCCGCATACCTGGAACATAAATCAAGTTATCCTTACTCTTTTGGCCACAATAAATAAGCAGGTGTTGAAACTTCACTACAAGATGACTGGTGTTTTTCATTATTTCTTTTTCCTGAAAAGATTGAAAATTTATACTAAATGGAAATTACTACAGATCTCGGGCATTTTCTGTCAGTTACTTGTTTCTTCAAACCTCTGTTAAAAGCTGTGTTTTCACTAATGCACACAACGTTTTCATTTGGTTTTAAAGGCAAAAAATGCTACTTCTTGTGTGCTTAAGAAACATTTTTGACCAACTCCACAAGTCATTCAGTTGTTTGTTAATTAAAATAGCACAAATAATTCTGAATTTAAGCCAGAGAGAACATCAACAAGGCATTTAACCACTGCCCTAACTCCATCCTGTCACACCTTCTAAGTTGAATGTGTGTTTACATTTTCTGTTAAACTGAGACCTCTGCCAGCATATTTTTTTAATTTATTGCATGTATTATGAATTATTGTCTGTTTTATGAATATGAGTTCATTTCACTTAATACTCTAGGATACTCCTACATGCATTTGAAGCTTGTACTGCTGATTGTTTTCTTTATTGACTGATACTTGCCATCTGCACTACAGTGTGGTTTCTAATTAACAGACAAGAAGAAGAATAAAATGAACATTGTATAATTTTTTGTTATTCATAGTTTAGGATCTGCTGTGTCTTAGGGCAGCTGCAACGTTCATGTGCTCAGAGGAAGGGGTGGCCTGACACATGGTTGTGTTGTTCGTTCTTTGGGAAAAAAATAGCACTGCATTGGTCCATCTTCCCATAGTAGGGTTCCTTTTTCCTCTTCAGATCATTTCTGGATCTGAAGAGAAAAGAAAGAGTGTCACTTCTTTTATTTTGCTTTTCATTCAAAGAATGCTTCATGCTGCCTGTCTTGTCTCTTGTATAAAGTAGTTTCAACTTAAAAATCAACAGCAAGTGGGATAATTCGTGCAATTCATTCTTTCTAACTTGCATTTTTTATTGCTCTATTCTTGTTCTTCCTAGGCTTTTTACTTGCTTGCCTTTTCTTGTTGATCCACAGACTATAAAATATTTAGACTGGGCTGTATATTTATGATCTCTGCAAAGGGCAGTGCAGTTTCAATGGGTTATGTGCGTAGATGAACTTAGGAGGACTTTCAAATAATTTATACTTCCATAAAGCTAAAAAAGTCTTTTGTGAAGGTGCTTTTTATAGGATCTTATCTTCAATCAGATGTGACATAGTCCCAAAACAAGAAGAGTTATCTTTTGAGACAGTACTACACCAACGATTTCAAATGAAATAGTTTTACAGCAGGTGGTGAAAAATACAAACAACCATTTAAACTAAAGCTGGAGAGAGAAATAGGCAAAGACCTCTCCTGTTCTTTTTCTGACTCTAAATGCAATATGGATTTTGCTTAAATATCTCCATGAGATTCATGAAGAGGAAATGCCTCGGCAAAATATGGTTTTCCTAATCCTATCAGAGACATAATGGTTATTCCACATAACATAATCACCTATACCGTAGGCTAAATTATCATTTACCTTTTGACCTAAATGCAAAGCATTTAGTATTAAACTGTGGTAGGTAACAGATGATACACATTGCTTTTATACTAAAATTAAATTGTTCATGATTCATAGCTTCAAAAATTGACTCATGCATCCCAAGCCCACATGTACAATGTTCTGCTTTACAGATAGATGAATATCTGTACCAACAGTGGCAGTTTTTCTCTGTGTGTTCTTTAGAGAAAGATTGGAAACACAGTAACTTCACATTACGTCATTTATTCAGTAGATTAAGTACAGTACCAGAGACAGGGGTTTGTCTCCAGAGGGTCTGTTTTATGCACAGCATGCAATGTGGTTGAGCTGGTAACACAGAGTAGATGCTGTGCATAGATTAAACCACACGAGCTCCTTGCCATGATCTCTGTTCATTGTGATGGAAGGGATTGAGAGGGCTGTGCTTCAGCATAACTTCTCATCTTTCTGCAGAATAGGGACATCTGTGCCCTATGTTCACCCCTGGCACATGTGACCAGCTGAAGGACTCAAGCATGGCTTCTTTGCAGCTCTCCTACAGCCTCAGCTCCTTGCTGGAGGCACCCTCCAGCAAGGCTGGGACACCAGAGAGAATGTAGCCCGTTCTTTGTGTGCATGATACCACTGACAGTGGCAGGACAAAACAGCTCCAGTGAGGGACAAGTGTTGTCGCAGTGTGAATGCAGAAATTTTCAGTGTTCCAGTTCTTAATCCTTTTGTCCTTGGTCACATGTGACTTGCAATGTGGCAGGTTGCCATTAAAGTAGAATTTCTGATTTCAGTGTGGAGAATTGTGGCTCTTGCTTTCAGTATTACGTGTTAAAAAAGGGGGATTTTATGTTACGCAGTTAAGCCCTTTACCAAAAATATTTCTGACTTTTCTCTGGAATTTGTTATACTTCATTTATCCTCACTTGCAGGATGAAAGAACAGTTGTTCTGTCCTTACCCTGTTTTATCCCCATATTCCATCTCAGTGTCCAAAGTGTTAATGTCCATTTTCAGGAGAAGCAGCATCAGGAACAAAAAAAGAGTATCATTTGGTCCTTGCCCAGTACAAGCCCTGGTCTCCAGGTCTCCAGCAGAGCATCACAAGGCACGTTTCTCTGCTTTTCAGCATCATAAATAGTTTCACACGCTCTAGTCAGCTTCCGGCTATATTTGCAAAGGCACAGCATGTCATGCTTCTTGCACTACTAATGCAAGGACAAGAGAAGTTCTTGCCCAATCTGCCAGGTGTAAAATTGTTCCCTCTAATGACTCGGCTGGTTCTTGATAGTATAGAAAAAAGGGAAGCCTTGCTTCCTCCTCCTAACATCTGTAGCCCCTGGAAGACGTGCCACTTGACTTTCTCTTCACATCAGCTTGTGCTCAGCAGGCCGCAGTAAGTCATAACTCCCTCAGCAAACCTGCTCTGAACTGAGCCCGGAGTTAGGTTTTTATTTAGGCACTAGCAGTATCTGATGTAGGCGTGTAAGTCTAAACTGCAATTATTCTAATATATCATTTTTTTCTATTATTAAATATTGCCCACTGAATGCAACGTAGGTGCCCATTGTCTTTGTCAGTTTTCAGATAGCTTTTCACCTGTGCTATAGTATGCTGGGTGAAGAGGCCTTTTGGAAAAGATAATTATACATAGAATTAGAATGTGATTATTTTTGTCTTTTTGTTAAAAATATTGTTTTGTTTCAGTAGCTGATAAATAGATTACAATAATTAGTTTTAATTGTGGCCTTATGTTTTTATACGTTTGCATTATCGTATAAAGCTGCCTACACTAGTTTGTGGATACTGTGAGTCCTGTGAATTTGGCTCAGAACTTAAACTGGGAAAGAAAATATCTCTAGGACATTTCTCCATTGTCATCATTCTTAGATCCATGAGTTAAAACAGTTTCCTGCATTTTTACAAATTCTAGTTATGGCCGTTATTTTCAGAAGGAAGCATTTTCCAATTATGTCCAGTCTGCAAGCCTGATTTGGCAGTTTGAGGAATACATAAACAAATTGTACTGTGAATGCAAAAAACATTGATTGTATTCATTTTCATTGTCCAAGAAAAAAAAATGGAAAAATCAAATAAAAATACTGAAATACTTCTTTTACTTTGTTATTGTTTTAAAAGTATGATTCATTTAAGTTGACATAAAGAAGAAAAGTTAATTAAGAAAAATAAGCACATTTACAGATCTTGCCACGTTTTCCAAATGTTCCGTTCTGAATACAATACATGGGGTAAAGCTTCTAGACTCCCATGCATGTGTGGACTTCTGGTCAAGGCAGCTGTGCAGAACCAGTATGGGTAATACTGAGTGCCTCACATGCTCCTCCCTGGCCACAAACCTCATCCTTCATCCTTTGTCCTCCACATACATGGTACCTCTTGGGGTACCTTGTGGACAAGGTGGGAGGCAGCAGATCCGAGAGTGAAACTTTATAGCATCACTGGAAGTTATTGGCTAATGCCCCATCTGAATGGAAAGGATGTCCTTGATAAGAGTAAAAATCAGTCCTTGCCAAAGTGAAGCCACCAGCCTGAAGACAAAAAGAGGCTATCTGAGAATAATTTGCAAAAGACTGAGCAAGGACTTTTGATCATATGGGTCCTGGGGTGGTATGTTCATAAAGCTCTATATTGTTTAGTAAAACCTGGAGTTTTACTGAGTTTTTGCAAGAACGTTATTGGGATGCCTTATTGGACTTACAGAGCATTTACCATAGCTTTATTAGCATCTGTGTTTTTTTAATTAAGATATGGGCAGCTTGAGGGAGCAACTGAATGGTTCCCTAATGAATTTGTTGAATTAATTTCCTTCAGAAGGCACATCTGAGCCTAACTTAACTTCCTCCTGCAATCAATTAAGATAATTTATTGTTGTAAGTTCTGTAGTTTTTCTCTGTAATTGTTTGCTGAATTGACAGGTTTAATTTCATGTAACGTGAGAACCAGCAGTACCAAGCTTGCAGTGCTTCATAAAAGTTGATATTACATGTTGTGCTGTTGGATTTTGGCAAGAAGCAGGCAATAAAATATTGTTGTAGAATAGAAACATCCAAATGACAGATATTAAGGCTATGGGTTTTTTTTTAAAGTTACTCTCCTAAGGTAGCTCTTAAATCCATATTTAATCACGCAGCTAAGGGGACAGATTTTTACATGTGCAGCTTTAGAGCTTGAGATTCAGCGAAGTACTTATCCACATGGTCTGTGTGTCCCTTGGACACCAAAGAGCAGTTTCCAGAAGAGGGTCCCTAAACCAGGACGTGGTCTCCAATGAGTTCAGGCTCCCAAAGCCACAGAGGCCTGAGGCATGACTGGGGCAAGGAGCTATCCCAGAAGACAGAGGGAAGAGTAAGGGTGAGAAAAGGGATTGAATTGGGATGATACATTAGAAATCTGCTGTGGTTGCTGATAGGAGATGGTAAACAAGCATTCCAAGGCTGTGGATAGGGAGAGGTTATCTGTGTAGGTCTGTCCTTCCCCAGCTGATGAGCTCCTTCTCCTCTCTGCCGGCAGCACCAACACACTGCTTTGCCAGCGCTTCAGCAAAAGGGTCATATTATTTTCTTTTATGACATGAGCTACCAGCAGCACAGACCTGGCTGTCCATCCAGCACCACACATGCTCTGGCTGGGGATGCAGAAGACAGAGTGAGCACAGAGCAGGACCCTCTCCAAGTCCCAGGGATGGATGTGCTGCAAAGCTGTCACAGGCGCCCCTGTGTCTGTCGCTTCTGGACACTCTTTTTTCAAGGGCTGTAAAACACACCTTTCTTCAGAAATTCCCCCAAAGTAAAATGGAATGAATTACAATTTTTCACCTGCTGCTGATGTAACTATAGGGAAATGGCAGATCTTTTGTATTCTGGCCTGCCCGTCCTTGTCCCACAGTGTCACACTCGCTTAACAGCTTCACTTTTTAGATTCATCAGAGAACATCAGACAATTCAGTACAAATCAGATTAAAGAATAAAGATTCAAATGCATGGCATAATCCATAGGGAAGAAAAGTGACAGGAGAATTATACAAATTACATCCTAGTTTTGGGTTTTACAGAACTTTTTTTTACCCTGGAAAAACCAGCAATGATCTGTGTGACTGTACACATTTGTACCTATTTTTGCGTAAAATATCTTCATGCACAAATATACAAAAACTATTGTAATGGTTCTGGCTATGCATATGTAGGACCTTAGATTTATCTGCTAGAAAAAGAATGGGCCCCATTGCTATGCCATCACCTGAAGTATAAAAATAGAAGATTTTAATTAATTTAATATCATAGTGCTGTATTTTGAGTTCTGACCTTCAAGGAACCCTTTATCTCTCTTGTTCTTCTGTCTTCTGCTGACAAGCATATTAACTCTGCATATCTAGAAAATAATGAAATCCTGCATAATGAAATCCTGATGCTGGATATTCTCTCCCTTAAAGAGCAAGTTTTCTGGTTTAGCCCATGCTTCAGTATGTGCCTCTGAAATGGTTTGGTTATTCTGCTGGCTCTGTTCCAGGGTTTGCAGTGTTTACATTGGTTTATTTCTGTAAAAGGGCTATAGGGAGTGCCTAAGGTGGAGAGAGCTGAAGTTAATACCAATAAAACAGAGTGGAGTGGTAAACTTTCAGCTTTCTGAACTTTTAACTTTGTAAGAGTCATAGGCCTAGTGATGTCTGAATTATCAGTTCTTCACAAAATGTTGATAATTATCACACTGCTTTAGAGAAAGAACATGTTTGTTTATAATGCCTTTATGTGTACCAAAAGAGACTAAGCATAGTGAAAAGTTTCCTGAAACTCAGGTATGAAACTCTCATTTGTTACATTTTTTTAGGTAGAGGAAGGATAATCAATCACATGCTGCCCTATAATTATAGATCTCATGGGTTCACAGTGCCCATGTCCTTTTCTTAAATCATTTTCCTTCCAGTTTCAGAAACTTGTGGAGAAGCTGGTCCTGTTTGGTTCCTGGGTCACTCAGTACTGCAGAAAACAGCAGCTCCATTCATTCTCCTTTTTTTTCAAGTTCTTGTGAAAATGGATTAATTGTGGTACTAATGGTTGTGCAGATGTGTGGCTTAAGAGGAGATGTACTTTGTCTCATGAAAAAGTTCAAAAGTCTCATCTGGGTAGGCACTGAGTGCAGCTCCCAACAGACTCATTTTCCTCAAATTTAGCACAAGTGGATAGGAGAAGAACAGAAGCAGTATCAATGAGAATAGGCAACACTTACTGTAGAACCAGGTTGTGTTCTTTAAGATCTTGAGTCCTCTGCAGGTTAGTGGTGATTTTCTTCTTGTCCACAAGTGGGCTTCTTCAAGTCCAACAGGAAATCCCCAAATTTTATTTAAATGCCTTTTCCCATATATAATAGGGGTTGAGATTCAAATGAATTCATTCAGCATGCTCTCCAAATGGCATTTAATTTCCCAAGAAAAAAGAGTAACAGGAAGTTTTGTTTTAATTAGTACATGAGCTGTGCAGTAGCTAATGTATTCTACCTCTTCACTGTTGTAAAGGGAGCAGATTTCTTGGTAGTGTGATTGAACAGAGAGGAAGGATTGTGTTCTGCTCTCCATATGCTGCAGAGCCCCATTCGCAGGAAAGGTGTGAGCGGGAGGTGATTTGTAGCTGCCTGCCACTTGTAAAGAACAAGTTTCTATTGTTCTCCAGGCTGGGCAGAAACCTGACTCCCCTCTGTAACCCTAGTGCAGTGCAACAGGTAGACAGCAGTCTTCAGATATTTTAATTTCAACAATAAGTGATGTAAAGAAAACCTTTTTTTCGTTTATTAAAAAAAAAAAAAAAAGAAGAAGTACTGGAGTACTGGATGTCAAGCTGGAAACAGATATTCCTGGTTTCCTCAGACATGATATTTCTTGATGGAAAATCCCAAGGAAGTCACATTTTAGAGAAACTTTGAAAGTACACCTCTTTTCCTTCTGTAGGGCCAACCATAAAGAGCCAGACTGGATCTTCAACTCCCAGAGCCATCTCAGGGTCCCAAACTGGGTCCAGCACAGCACTCTGACATGGAGATTGGAAATGGACATTGATCCCTCCCTGCTCCAGTACTCCTCGAGATGTGCTTTGGTTTTGCCAGAAGGCACAGCTGAACACAGCCCAGTGCACCAATGCTCCCAAACCTCTCCTCAACAAACAATATTCAGACAAAATAAAGCTCAGTGTCTAATCACCATCTTGTAGGAATAGTTTCAGAACTCTGTAAGTAAGTGTATGTATGTGCATGCATTTGTATTGTATATATTCTTTACTGTGCAGAACGCAAAGGTATGAAAGTAATTCAGATTCATTATCAAATATTTCCTGTACATTTTGAATTTACCACCTTTTTTATTGACTTTTTTCTTTAGTTCATAAGGATTCTGTCCTTTGTCAGTTGCAGAGAAAGGTTTGTTCAGGGATCTCCTACCCAAAAATCCAGGTGCCTTCTTGACAGTCTGGATGCCTGTTTTCAGTGCCAGGCTCCATGAGTGTAGCACAGTGCAAGCTGGACCTGCAGGGAGACCCTGCCCTCACAGCAGGAATCTGCATAGACACAGAGATTTGCTGGTGCAGGCTTGGTTTCTGAGCTGGAGGATGGACACACAAGCCACTACAGCAGCATCCCTGGAGAAGAAAATAGCAATAAGCAGGAGTTAGTGTGTTGGTGCGAGTGTGTGTCAAGAAGGGTTATTTTGTGAAGGATTTTCTGCCGCAGGCATGAAGAGTCAAGCAAGAAGAGAGGCAGGCAGAGATGTCAAGAGGAGTAGAACTGTGTTGACAAGGCAATAAAAATATGAGGTGACCCACTTACCTCTCACTTGGCTAATTCTCATCAGCACTGGAGCTGAGAAAGCATTTCTTTCAATGCTTCTGTGCAGTGTAGGTCCTGTGGTGAGGGGGATGGAGCCAAGACTAAGAATTTCTTTTTTTCCAAGGCACTGTCTGGCCACCCAGAGGGACATTTTAGGTGGTCCTGTAATTGGAATTTAGCCTCAGTGGAAGATAAGCATTATACCTTAGCAGAAGTGCATTGGAAAAATACATTAGAAGTAATAACTCTGCCATTTTGAGTGCCAAGGACTTTTTTTGTGATAATGCAAATCTTTCCAGTGCCTGGGTGACACTTCTGCTGTATTTAGCACAGACTCTTCCATTTTTCTTGTCACAAAGGTAGGAAATGTATTTGGAGTCAACAGGGACTGTTCCCAGGCTGCCAGCCAGGGTGGAGCAGTTCCCTTCTTCATGGCTTTACCCAAGCAGACCAGCAAACCAGCTGGCTCCTTCCCACATAACAGGGGGCTTTTCTTTGGGGTCTACTAGCATGGAACCTTCTGCTTGCTGTGAAGAGCAAAACATACTCTGTGCTGATGACAATGCTGTGTGATTGAGGTTACAAAAGGAGACGTCCTTCACTTTGCCTGCTGTCCAGAATTTTTGCCTCCTTGCTTATCTGCAGAGACTATTGCCATGCTGAGAACATGCTGTCTTACAAACCCCTGAGTTTCTAGAAAATAATATGAAATATGAATATGAATTCTAGAATATGAAAATAATTTAAAATTTCCTCCCAGCTAGCCTTTTCCTGCTGTTTATTATCAAAACATATGAACATTTTTCACTCACTCAGCTGTGTGTTTCTTTATTTCTTTAGGCTGTCACTCTTCACTGAACCTGACATCTCAGAAAGCCACAGATGCAGTGGATGGTATCTTTCGGTCCCTCAGGGATATTGCCAGAGTCCGAATGCACATGAAACAGTTTAATTCCATACATAATCCAGGCAGCCACACCCACCAGGCAAGTGTAGCTTTCTCTTCCCTGTGTTTGTTATTTCTCTAGTGTGCTGTCAAAATTACAGCACTAATTTTGTGGATGTGCTAATGCTATACATATTCTGCCCATGAAGATGATACTTAAGCATCGATTTTATAATTGACCTAGTCATCAAAAACTTTCTCAAGTCCTTTGTCCAGACTCAGGCATATGCATATCAATGTCAGCTCTGAGGAAAAAATACGGGCTTTGCTCTGCGGCACTGTGGAATGACATGAATGCCTGTGAAAGGCAGGGCTAGGTCAAGATGGCTCTCGACTTAGACTGCTCAAGGCAGAGTGAAGCAGGTTGTCTGCATCCGTACAGCAACTATATTCTTGTTGTATTTTCTCTCCCATTCCTGTAAGCATGACAGACAAACCTGTTTGTAAATAGGTAACAAATGCAGCTTCTGTTTCTGAAATAGGAACAAATGATCTGTGATAGTGCTTTAGGTCATCAGGACTAATAGACACTGGTTTTCCTTCTGTCTCCCCTGAAGACCTTTTCCAGTTCAAAATAGTTTTACAGCAGAAAGCAGTGATGTAGAGAGAGATCATAAAACGTGATTCTAGCCTTGACCCAGGAAAAAATCCTTCCAAACTCCTGAAGGTGCTATAGACCAGGAAAAGGATGTAGTTCAAATTAAGCGTTGCTTTGTAAGAACGTGAATGTTGCAAAATGTCACTGGAAATCTAAGGTGAAGGAAACCTGTTCCTGAAGTCTTCTAGCAGTTTGGACCAGTCTGGTGTCCAAAAAGGGGAAAACTGTTAAATATTTAATACAGTTCAGTGCAAGGGCAGTGTAATTAGCATCAGTATGTCCTTTGGATGTAATCCACTTTGCTTGCTTAGGGATAAATGCTAGAACACAGCAAGGGATATATTAAAACCTTGCAACCCCTTAATCTAGCCATGCAAGGGATCTAGTTGCTTAAGTAGGACAAACCTTCTGCTGAGGGGAATCCAGGAGATTTATAATAGTAGAAATAAGCAGGCAGTATGTGATTGTCCATGATACTTGCAGCACTCTAGAAATGGGCCTCTCTTTTGACTGGCATGGGTTGTGTGCGATCAGTTTAGCTCCTCAGAAGAAGTAGTGCCTGTGCTGTGACCACACGCATCACCAAACCTGCTTAGTGCTGTGGTAATGGGTTTAGCCTCCACATACTTTTTCACTTTGTCTGTTAAAAGCTGGGAAGCCTCCATTTCTTCTTAAGACTCATAAAAATGTTTTTATGGATATGTAACTAGGAATTGGATAGCCTCTTAAAATGACTTTTTGTAGCATTGTGGTTTGTATGTCTTACATAAAATGATAAATGTCTTCATCAGATTATCAAAGTAGTTCATGTAGTGATCATGAAAGAACAGAATTTTGCCTGTTATTGAAATTACTTTCATCTTGACATGGGTATATTTCTGCCTTCCTCCTTCCCTTCCTCCTTCCCTTCTTCTGTCCCTCAGTCTCCTTTTCTCATTCTCTCCTTCTCTCCCTCTGTTTCTCTCTCTTCTCCTCTTTATAATCTTGTATGGGGTGTGTACCATAGCTACTGAAATTTTTAACAGCTATTTTAAACAAATTTGTGCCTGCCAAAATTTAAAGTTGATAAAAGTTTCATTATATGAGATAAAAACCAATGCAGCTGTTGGAGGTTGTGCAAAAAAAAAAAAAAAACCAAAAAAAACCAACACCCCAAACCCTAAAAATACAGTAGATTAATTTCAAGTCATAAAAGATTTTTTAAAATATTTGAAACCATTTTACTTAAAAAAGGTAGGTGATCATACTATCTGTATTTTATTAGCTCTGTAGTCTGACAGTTGTTTTGAAGGGCACTGAGTTTTGGTGCTGAAAATTCAGACATGCAGAATCATAGCACATTTTTGATGTCTTTTGTACATAGTTTTGTTTGAATGATATTTTTCATTTCAGTGAGATGATCTTTTTCCTTTAATTTTGTGGAGTAAGCCTCTCTGTTAAACTGTGATTTGATCTCTGCTCCAAACATATTTCATTCCTAATGTTATTCTGTTGCTCATCTATGAAGATATTAAACAGATTTTTATAAATAGGACTTCATGCCTGCATGTGTATTTTCAAACAGTTGTTTATTGCGTGACTAGATTTGACAGAAATCTTGACATGTTCTAAAAGATCCTGCAGCTCATGTCTGCTGTAATTTGCTTTGTTGGCTCAACTAAAAATTATGCACATGTTGTGAGAAGTACTAGATGAGTTTTATAAATCTTTGTTGACAGGACTGTATTAAAAAACTGTAAGCTTTGTTTCTCACTCTAAAGTGTTGGATGAAAAACATTTCTTTAATTACTCCAGAAAATTTTAGTTTCAAGCCAAGTGGTTTGTGTTCTATTTACCATCCATTTTTACTATTGTCTTGCAAGATTCCTCTTATAGTTATCATCTTTGCAAAATAAATGATGTTACACTTGATTCTCCTAAGTAATCTAAGGGATAAAATATATCTGAGGTAGTCCCAAAGCCAAATAAGTGTGCTAATTTTAAAGCTGCTCATTTTCTAAGACAGTTGCACTTTCTGAAATTGTCGTGGTTCTATTGTAGTTTGGGCAAAGTTAAAAGCAGTAAAACAAAGTTCCATCTGTTAACCAAGTAAGCATGAATTTTCATTAAAAATCTTTTGGTTGGTTCTTAAAAGTTTTATCTTAAATATTTTTTCAGCATATCAGAGAGAATTGGAATTGGAATGGTATTGGAACGTGGAGATTATTAGGCTTCTACTTCATATTCAGCCTGGGTTTGTGGATCTTGAAGAGGATACAAGGTTGATCCTTTGAGATTAGACCTTCCAGCATGTTGACCATTTGTACCTTTACATTTTCCACTTCTCTTAGTCCCTAACTTCTCTGAAGTTCTGACATTCATGGTAATGGTGGGGTTGTTTCTCCTGTTTTTCAAAGTCTTCCACAGGTGGAACTATTATTTGGAGTGCCATGGCCATGGAAGCTAAAGAACTAACTTAGATCTGCTCTCCCATGAGGGACAAATAGGCAGGTTGGCCTCTTCCCTTCCCTGCTGGTATCCAGACTTCAGTGGGGACATGACACTTGGAATAAGGCAGGAGTGGTCAATTAAAAAAAAAATCCCTGTTTAGGTGTTTGTAAAATCATTAAGAAGGGAATGACATTTGGGTGCTCAATGGGCAACAGAATCTCATCCATATGGTTATCCATTTCTGCATTACCTCCAAAAAGATTCCAGAGAAAGTAAAAGTCCTCCCTTTCTTCCTTGTCTCTCTTTACTGATATAATACATGTGGGGCAGAGTAAATGTGTGGCTCTCTTCCAGTCTTTTCAGTCTGGTGCTGTGCTGGTGCACACCATCTGCAGTCAAGGTCACAACTTCTGTGAATGCTTTCATTTCTGGGATAATTTTTTCTGTAACCTTTAGTAGAAATAAAATATTTAGAATCGTGGTTGCACTGAGTCTAAACAGGTTTACTCACAATGTGTTGTTCTCTTTGTGCAGGCTTCTTACAAACCTCTGCTGAAACAGGTAGTGGAAGAGATCTGTAATCCTGATCGGCCCGATCCTGTTGATATTGAGCATATTTCATCAGGCCTCACTGATCTCCTCAAAACTGGATTCAGCATGTTCATGAAGGTAAACCAGCCTTCCCAAGCTCATCTGTAAGATTTTCCTGAGGTCAGAGCATCATGCTGTATCATGGAATCATTCATCACGCAAATCATCCATAGCTGATTTCATTATACTGTTCACCAGAACTTAAGGGGAGGTTATGAGAGTTAAACCCTTGAAGGGGGGCTGGGAATAGCCTGAGGCACCACATTGCAGGTACAGTGCAGACAGGTAGCACCTGCTGAACAAAGCAAGAGGAACAGAGCAGACTGATCATCTAAATAACGGTGATGGTGGACACCAAAATAAGGATGATATATCTGGGAAGAGGCAATGTGGCTTTGCTAAAGGGAAATCCTAACTCACATAGCTTTTAGGGCTCGTCAGAGACACCCAACAAACAAATTGATAAGCAAGTGTCAGTTCATATTACCTACCTGGCATTCCAAAGAGCATTCCACATAGCACCTCATCAATGGACTTTAAGGACACTCAGCAACCTTGAGATAGGAGAGAAGTATGAACAGTCTGATCTCACAGGGGATGAAGGAGGATCTCCATATTCAATACCTTTTCTATAATTTGGTATGGTTCAACTCATATCATAGGGGGAGGAAGAAAGCCCATGAGTTAGAAATTTCTTTGTAGATCCTCTTAGCATGTTTTAAGACAGTCATTCTACAAGAATTTACTCTGCCTTACAAATTAGCCCATGCTAAGTGTCCACTAAATATTTACAGAGTTGAAATGTGGAGTAGCCAGCACACCGTACATTCAGCCTTGCCTTACAGCATATCCTGAATTCTCCGTTGAAAACAACCCTAAATTCATATTAAACCACATCAATACTATGGTCATGAGTACAGTACATTTTAGTACTGTGCCCAGTGTCTTTCTTTCAGTTTTACCACCGTACCCCCTCCACTTGGAAGAGACATCTGCAAACTGTGTTAGGCAGCGGACACAAGTTGCAGCGAGAGAAATTCTGGTTGAATAAAGGAAAAAAATTTTGACTGTAAGAGTAGTTAAGCCCAGAGAATTCTCCATCTCTGAGATATTCAAATGTTGGCCAAACAAAGCCCTGAGCAACCTGATACAATTTTGAAGTTGGCCCTGCCTTGGGCAGGGAGGTGAACTAGATGAGCTACAAAAACTCCTTTCAACTTGATTCTGTGAGTCTGTGGTAATAGAAAAGGAAAAAAGGTTGTTTTTTCTTTTTTGAAAATTCCTGATAGACCTGCATTTAAAGTCAGGTGACAAAAATAGTTTTGACTGTTTTGTTACCTCCAAAGGTACTATTCTAGAACCTAGTATCAGAATAACAAAGTTATTTTTCTGTTATTTCAAAGGAAGCACATAATCAAGTAAGCCTAAAATCCAGTGCTTGATTTCAGGAATCTGTTTCCACAGTTGAAATGGATTTCCAAAATACATTCAGTTAGGTTCCTAGATTGAAATTGTCAGCTCTTCACCGCTAATGATAAATAAAGCCCTAAGACAACAGAGGATACATATAGAAAAAGTGACCCAATATGTCTCCATTCTTGGGTCAGAACTGAAAAAATTATGCCAACACTCCAAAAATAGTAGAATTAAAAGCACATTCCACTGTCAAACAAAGTAACCAGGCTGGTACACCCAAGTAATTTTTTTAAAATTACTGGTTTCATTTACCAGTAATTTTCAAAATTCTATTAATTTCATTGTATTAGTTTATTGCAGAATTTTTAAGCGGGAATATAGCTTATTCTTAAAAAGAAAAAATAAGAGGACTATAAGGACTTCAGAAAGCCTAAATGGTTAGATGGAGACACTGACACCTTTAACTAGTTTGAGGACTAATCTATCCTTTTAAAATGCGGGTGGGTGGGTGTGGGTGTGGGTGTGAAAGAGTGGCATAAGTAGTTACAATAATATGTACCTGTGAAGTGCAGCTTTTCTGGTGAGACAAATATCCTCCTATAATAAATATTTAAGAGATGAGCAAGTGAACTTTGCGTAGGATAAACATTTCATAGGCATCATCACTTACTTCACAAATATGTGTCCATGCTTGCTCCCTGAGTTTGAAGCCTGGCTTGCTGGCATGTGCTCAACTGTTGCATGAATGAGTGTCTGACCAGCCTGTATTTTTGACACAATCACACCACCACAGTAATTATTTTGTGAGCTTCCTTATTTTTGTTTCTTTCTCAATGCCTGAATATAAATGCCAACTCGCATAAAAATACTTCGGTGATTGCCTCAGGTGTGTTTAATTTAGGACAGACTTTCAAAGATACCTCTCATCCAGAAGTTGTTTGTCGGGCAGATACGTTTGTTTCGAAGCTAAGGGATGGGAAGGGGAAAAGCCCCCTGCCTCAAGGACTCCTGTTTTGACTGCTGCTCTAGACCGCAGGTGTTTTATGATGAACTGAGCTTGCTATCATTGATACCAAGTGCCCTACACAGCAGCCTAGTTTCTGGTGATTGACATGTTTTCCTTTTTCCAGTTATTGAGCTAAATTGATTGGTTTCTGGTTAGTCACAAATACCAGAATCATCAGTGTTGCTGTTTTTGTTGGGTGAGTTACAGAACAGTAAACAATTGTTTTTGCTGACTTTCCTCAGAAAATAACTGTGTTTTGTGAGCTGCCATGAGCCATGAGAGCAAATCTGTCCTCTAATGCCTTCCTGTTTCAGAGTTTATTGACCCTGTTTCTGTTTTAGAGTTTTATTGACCACTGCCACCCTGTTTTACCACCTCCTCCTCTCTCTCTCTGCTCCACACAGACACGTGCACCCGCAAAGAGCCCTCTGACCACCAGCATCCTGGGCATATCCTGTATGGTGAGCTCAGAGCTGGGGAGAAGGCCCTGATACCCTACTGGGACACTCTGCTGGCTCAAGGCAACATCTGCCCTTCCTTTGGGCTCTTTCATGTTAACATAATGGGTTTGAGGCATTTTTGGTTAATCTTTTGAATTACCTGAGACAGCTTTCCAATTTTTTTTTTAATGTGTGGCACTTTGAATTGAAAGTGAATTTCACTCAGGGATTTTGGCAAAATTCAGATTTCACAGTAAATTCAGAGGCAGTGGAAATGTCCCAAATCAGCCAAACTGTAGAATGATCCCAGAAGATACACATTGCTTTTGTTGCAATCCATTTCAATTCTTCTGTATCACTGAAATGAGTCGTGTTTAGCTACATGCAGTCAGTTCCTTCAAAAAAGAGAATCTTGGGTGCTTGTATTATCAAACAAAAAAAAAAATATTGGCAGAAACTTGCATTCTTACACAGCCAAATATTTTGTACCCCAAGTATTGTCCTCCTTCAAAACACTTACACAAAGCATAACAAAATTACGGATTCCAAGACCCTTTTCATTTCTGTTTTAATTTAATTTAGAGTTTGCATGCCTAATAGTATTTTTAATATGCATTTCTGGAATTTGTGGTTTGAACTTTAGTCTTCTGAAAAATAGTAAGTTTTATATAGGCACCATGTGTTTGGATCTAGGTTTATTTTGACTGAAGGAAATGATTTGTCAAGACATTTTCTCTTTAGCATTACCCTGAAAGCTCATGTTTTCTGATTCTTATACTGGGTGTCCTTTCAGTGTGCCCAGTGTTCTGCATGCATGTTTATTATGAGTTTGGTTTTGCTAGGAAAGATACTAAGAATCAAAGAATCCCAGAATCCCAGAATATTCTGAGTTGGAAGGAACCTGCAAGGATTACCAAGTCCAGCTCCTGGCCTTGCACAGCACTATTCCCAAGTATCACAGCATGTGCCCCAAGGGTATTATCCAGGCAGGTGTGGTGTGACCACTTTCCTGGCGAGCCTATTCCAGTGCCCTGGAATTGTGGTACATATGTTATCTGTGCCATCAGCTCAGTGAAGATGACCAGCAAAGTCAGGGTGAGTAAGAGAATAAATACCCAGTATGCAAATACTCAGCTCACTAATACATCTGTCTAAGGCTTTTGTACTAGTTTCAAATACTCAGGAATTCAAGAGCTCCTTGCCTGGGGTGCAGCATTGAACAGAGAGCCCCTAATCAAAGCCAGCTAGCCTGGAGAGAGAATATGGTATCTCCCTGTGCTGGCTTCAAAAGGAAGAGTCCTTGCTGAAGGTTACCAGGCAGAAAGCCTGACAGACCTGCAGGATGAAAAAGTGCCAAAAGACTAAATATAGGAAAGCCACAATAACGAAAAGAAGAGCTGTACCCCCAGGAGCCACAAGGATCAAGCAAGCTGCTGTGGTGGGGAAAGCAAAGGAACCCTGCTCTGCCCAAACATGGGTTGACACCACTTTCATTCTGTCAAGTGAATGCTGTTAAAAGCCTACGCTCATGCAAGGAAGAGAGGCAGAGAGTCTAAAAAGGAATTAAACTATTTTGTCACTTTTCAGAGCCGAACATTTGGAGTGTTTCATGCTCCAGGGTGATGTGACGAGCATGGGCTCTGTTGACATCCCTCCCAAAGACTGAATCAAGGTAGTGTCAGAGGAGTGTGTTTTCTCAAGAAGAAAACAGTTTGCTAGGAAACAGCTAAGTCATCAGACTTCTGGAAGTGGCTAAGAGGAAACTGATGTAAAGCATCACCTTCACATTTAAAATTAAAATGCAGTTTTATAAAGTCCTAACTGAAGTGGGATGTTTGTGCCATTTTAAAGATAATTGAGGAAAAATGAAACAAGTGTTTTCATGGAGCTAAAGGTTCTCTATATTAGTTACAAGGTAGTCATAGAAGCATTGGAAACTCTGAATTGAAACAAGCTATAAACTGATTTTATACTATAATGGACCTGATTCATTTTTATTGGATGAATTGTAAAAGATTATTCACTGCACCAGTGAAAACAGATGGCATAAAATTCTTTTCCATATTGACCTCAGGCAGGGATTCTAGCATGTTTAGGCTGGACTCCTTGCTTCTACTGGGTAGTAATTTACTGCTCCTTCCCTAATGTCTCCTGTGTGTATGTATCCAAAGTAAACATCCACCCAAGTACTCTCCTCCCACCCTCAGAAAGGGAGGAAAGTAATGAAGAAGGAATGGAGGGAGAAACCCTGAGGCTTCAGGAGAAATTCCCATACATTTCAGTGGAATCCATAGAGACTTTATTTCCCTGGAAACAGTTAATTAGTTCTAACTGGGCATCATCCCCATTGATTTCCCTCTTAGCTGCTACGGCATTCCATGAATATTTCTTTCTGAGCTTCCTCTTTGGTCTTCCTCTAGCTACTTAGGGAGCCGATCACTGATAACCCATAGGGGTGGACCTGGATGAAGCACGTACAAATAATGCTTTTCTTCATTTTACAGGTGAATCGCCCTCACCCTGGTGATCATCCTCTTCTGATCATCTTTATGGTTGGAGGAGTGTCAGTCTCTGAGGTCAAAATGGTGAAGGATTTGGTAGCAACACGCAAACCTGGTAGCCAGGTAAGAACAGCTCTAAGCATACAGTTGCTATCCAAACAAAAGCTAAGAAAATTCATCACATAGTGTTCCCTATAGCACTGGTATGAAACCTACAGAAAGCCACAGCCAGATGGGCAGGAATGAGGTCAGGATTTTGCTGTGGAACATCTGTAGGCAACAAGTATTCAGGCACCAAGGGTCTGTTTTTTCACCTTATAGTCAGCGGCATAAGTTCAGACTCAGGTTGGAGAGTTCAGAACAGACTAGCATTAATTTGAAGTAGCTTCCATCATGTCTCAAAAGATTGGTTTCTTTGTATTCTTTATAAACAGAAACATTTTCTGTCCAAAAAGCAATAGGGTCCTTGGTGGTCTGTCTACAGGACATAGTGCAGGGATACTCAGGAGTCTGGGTACCACCTAGTGACTTACCAGTGGTAATCCTGCAGGCACACCAATTAGCAGTGGTGAGGAGCGAAATAAATTAACCTGGATACAGCTGTGCTGTACTGTCCCTGTGTCTGGGCAGGTGTCTCTGATAGATACCTGACCACTAAACCTTAAGTAGGCTGAAGCTGGTTATGTGGAGAAAGCCCCGAGTCTCTGCATCCCTTGAATGTGCTGTTGGACTCCTAGAAGGCAGGATGGTTCCCACAGTGAAGCATCAGTAATGTCCATGTGGCTGATCTTTGCCTCATCCACTCTGGCAGCAGAACTTGACTACAGTAACAGTCACTTGAATGGAGGGAGGAGAGGAGGAGGATGGGCGAGCTCTGGTGGCACCTGAGATGTTAAAAATCATCATTAATTGTGGAGGACCAATCAGTGTCTGTTGAGCACTGCAGATACTCAGGATAATACAAAAACTCCAAAGTGCTTTGTAACCAGCGGCATCATAAACATAACTCTGTTTTCCAGGGTGGCTTGTAAACATCTTGATTTCAATTCCTATGGAAGGCAGTTTTGATTAGTGAGAAATCATTAGCAAAATGGAGCCAACCAAAGGGAGAGCAGCCCCTCAGTTTGACATGTGTTTTCCATGTTTCAGTTGTCTTTGCAAGGCAGTCTCAAGCACTATTTTGTAAGATGGAGTACCATTTTAGCAGGGTTTTTTTTGATCTGATGACACGTTCCTTCCCCATTAGTCTACTGCTAATCTCCTCAAAATAGAAAATTAAATTTTTCCTCTTGGAGGGGAATTGTGACACACTGATGGACAAGTTAATCCAGACACAAAATGTATTAAGACACCCTGAAAGATAAACAGAGGGTTAACATCTGAGTTGGCTGAGAACTATGCAGGGAGATTTTCAGCTGGCTTTCTAGAGGGACTTAAGGCTTGACAGTGGTGACATGGGATCTGGTGTTGCTTTGCTTTGGCTTAACCCTGGCAGCAGGTCACCCTCTGAGGCAGATTCCTAAAGCGTTTTAAGCTTTTACTGCATCTTGCCCTTTATCCAAATGTGCTGTGTTAGAGGTGAAAGAACTTCGGGGGAGAGGCGGGAGGAGGAAGAGAAAGAAGAAATTAAGCAGTTGTGCAAGTCTCTCACAAAAAAAAAAAGTTTGTAAGTTTGTTGGCTTTACCTGGATTTCTGCACTATAGCTGCGAATATGCACCACCTGTTTAGGATTATTCTCTTTTCCAAAAGCCAGGCATTTATCTAACTCAAGCCAGGGTTTAACAGAGCCTTTTTGTGCTGTTCAGGCAGTCAGGCTCGGGCTTCAAGGAAACACTGGCCTTCCATGTCCACTCCAGTCAAACAAAGCACTAACATTTATACTAATTACTGGCTCTTGGAAAAATGGAGAAATGTGTAAGTACAAAAACTGAGTAAAGTAATCGAAGAAAAACTGACAGGGTCCACAGATTACTTCAGCAACTGTTTGAAGCTGAGGCAAATGACATTTAAATGTGAAATAAGAGACACATGTTTCCATCCACAGAACTGCTCTGCATCTGAATGTGAATGACAATTTTATTTCTCATGGAGAAGCACAAAGGAATACAGTGTTTCTTTTCCTATGCACCATTTGGTTTTGGATGATGTTCCCCATAACTAATGAGAAGTTGGTTTGTTTTTTTTTTAAGGAAGAAATTACTTCTCTTTTTCTGCTTTAATCAGTAGAGTAATAAAGGGGAAAGAGAAGAGCATGAGAGAATGTTTCCCCTTCCCTTCCCTTCCCTTCCCCCAGCATGCACAGCCATCTATGTGGTTGTGCATGAGGCAGGCAGACTGATAAACTCTCTGAGATGCACCTTTAGATGTTAGCTGCATCCTTCCCTGCCTTCTGCTATGCTAGAGGGACACTTCCCATTGGAGTTCAGTGAGTCAGGATGGGAGCTCCTGGCTCTTCCACCTTGGCTGCCACTAGGAGGGGATAGCCCTTCAGGTGAAGTGTGAAAGACAGGCATGGTGCACGACAGACATGGAGTATGGAACAAGAAGGTCTGCAAAGGACTGTCCTGAAGAGAGCTGCCTGGAGAAGAGATGGACTTTGCTTATCTGGGCAATTCTCCTCTTCTCTGTAAAAATAAAAGAACGAATGCAGCCCTGAATTCATGCCTGACATGTTTTAGTTTTTGGAAATTCCTTTCCCAGGCGATTTCCTGTAAACAAGACTAATGTTTTTCTAACCGTACCTATGTTATTTCATTCCTTTCTCATAGAAGGGACTTCTTGATCTCCCTCTCGTTTGACCAATGTGATTGAAGAGGTTTGTCTTTGTTTCACCAATCAAAATGGTCTGTGTAAAATAGTATAAAAGAGAAATCATCTCAAAAGAAAGTAGAATTAGATTTCTAGCCTTCTGAAAAAGTGAGTCTATGTCATTCTTGGTAACTACGACAAATGAACATTCATATTTATCCCCTTCAACAAGCCCTTGGAGATATTGGGGGGAAAGGAGAGAACTCCTGCTGTATTCAAGCATCTTTTCTGAGACATTAAAGTTGCAGATCTCATTTTTCTCTCTGGACTTGCTATTTGTTACACAAATCCCCTGAGGGTTCAGTGGTAGGACTCCAAGAAGAAATTGCTTTTATCTGTCAGTTGCTATTGTTGATGTTTGGCTTGTACACTCAAAAAACTTTGGTAACATGTCCCTTCGTGTTTTTCAGAGTTAAGCTGCGTGATAACAAGATGAGCACATACTGTGCTACAGTCTGATTCTCGTGTAACATAAGTAAGACAGTGTCAGCTTTTGGCATCTGCAAGTTACAGAGAATTTTTCAGGCTTATGAAGGAAGAGATAATCAGTGTCAGTTTGCTGCAGAGTGTGGGAGGACAAAGGAAGAGGAGAAGTGAGGGGGAGGGTATGACCAATACAGAAGGGATCTTTTCAGTATCTGAAGTGAAAAGATGAAAGAAAGAACAATAAAAAAAGTTGAAATGCAACATTACCACATACTTAAACCACATGATGGACAGCACAAGGCATTCGATAGCTGTTCCAGTAGATGAACACACAGACATACTCTGTTGTTGATATTTGTGCTTCCTCCCCTTGATTTTGTGCTGAAAAAGCAAAATCATTTTCAAGTGAGCTAGTGTGATTAAATCTGCCCCCAGGTCCTTGCCTGCAATCCTGACCCTACAGGCACTGCTAAACTTGGAGCTCAGTAAGAGCAGTGTCCTATGATTTCAACCCTGGGTTAGCTCCTCACAGCAAGAGTGTACACATTCACTCCTGGAGGATAGCTTTGCTCTGCAGAGAAGCCTTCACACCATATAATTATATTCTGGTTTTCACTTAGGGAAAAAAGATATCTGCACCTAGCAGGATGTGTATCATGGTTGTAGTGAGCGGTAGTTTCATTCATCAGACCCATCTGGGATTAAAAACTGGAAGAAACCAAAGTGATAACATCTGACAGTGCTCAAAATTGAGCCTGATGTGCAGAACAGCCTGTGCCTGGTCTGAAAAATGTTTCAGAACAGGGACTCTGGCTCCCTGCAGCAAGCATTTCTGTGGTGCTCACCTTACCTTCAACTGAGAGGAAACAGACATCACTCAAATCTGTGCTATAGGAAAGGAAACCACAGCTTCATCAGCTGGTGCCTCACAGTAAATGCACTGGCAGTCACAATAAATCACCAGGTATGATGTGGGTAGAAATGTGTCAAAGCACACATTCATTAAGCATACAATGCTACCAGTCATTATGCTCCTTAAAGCAATTTAACCAGTTATTAGCGAGCAGACAGTTTCGCTGGACAAGCTGTATTGCCCTGTCAGTAAACACCAGAAGCAGACAGCTTGCCTAGAGCTGGGTGAAGCAAACAGTTACTATCTATGGCTCATTAGTACTGCCTCAATCCTTTTCGGTTTGACTTGTTGCTTCTTGTTCCCCTTCTTTCAGGTAATTGTGCTCTCCTCTGTACTCCTGACACCACACAGTGCTGTTGAGTTGTTGTTTGCCCCAGACCGTCTCCAGCCTGACGCTCATATCTGACGGGGGAGGCTGTGGAGAAGATGAGCGAGTGCCTTGCCAGGAAACATCAAATCCTTGCTCTGTCACTCTTCTCAATAGCCCTCCAAAAACTGATGTGTCAACTGCTGCAATTACAGCTCCAGGTGAAACAGCTGGCTATGTGGCTTCCAGGGAACATCTGGAGCTCATGGGCAGCTCTTCAAAATGGTCCAGTTGTCTAACAACACATCTCCCCTCCTTGACAACAGCACTGTGCCATGCTGAATCACTCCCAGCCTCACTCAGCATGGTAAGGGTGATTGTAATAATTCCCTAGACAAGGAGCAGCTGAAAATGGGGTGATATACAAGCAGTACCATTTTTCCTGATGATTTTGCTGGGCTTGTGGCTGGTAGGAAATGCTGCTGAGGGAGTGAGAGGCTAGCAAAATCCACTGTCTGTCATGCTACCTTGCAAAAAGTGTGCCTTATACAATGTTAACAGCCTCTACTCTTATATCGTCCCTCACTCCAGAGAAATCATGGAACACAGCCCTGATTTAGCTGGCACAGCAACTCCCAGCCTGGTGATGCTCTTTTAGCAGGACTGTTAGAGAGAAGCAGAGAGCCAGACTCAGGGGCTGGGTTACGTGGCTCTTTCTCTCTCAGCTTTCCGTTTCCTGCTCTAGTTTCTCCACCCACAGTCCGAGAAGAAAAGACAGTTTCTGATGGCAGAAACTGTAGATTTACACAGGAGGCCATATGGGCTGTGATTGTCTGATGATAACCCCAAAAGAATCCTCCCCTCACATGCTTTTAAAAAAGAAAAAGAGCATCAAAAAAAAGGGCATGATCCCATTTTTAAGAGGCCACAGCACACATTCTTTCTTGAGCTAGATTTCTGAATAGCATGATTAGAAAACAGCTTTTATTTTTAATTTATGATCATGAGGGAGCTGCAATCAAATTCAGTTATGCGATTTTTCTTTATAAAACTTTGCTACAATCTATGATGAAAGAGGAACAGCCAATAGAAATTTTAATCGCATATAGCACCAAGATTTCTGAATTGCAACATAAAATGGTGAAGCTCTAAAGCTGCATCCTCTTGCTTCATCCAAGTAATGCTATGACTACAGCTTACACTGAGATGAGAATGTCAAATCAAGTGACATTCACTCTATCGTAACATTCTTTATTATGCCAAAGGAGTAGATTAAATGGGAAGTAGTTTTTTAAATTTTGTTCACTAGCTAGCATTAGTTCTCCTAAATATTTATAATGGTCTTCAGAAAAGGGTGATTTTGGTTTAAGTTCTGTTTTGAGTGGCTGGAAGGAAACAATGGACTGATTATAAAGCGTGGACAATGTCACCTCTATGGAAGAGAAATTTATAAGAATGACTATAGAATGGAACTTTGTGCTATAAAAAATGAGAAATGCTATGAGATTGCAATATTAAAAGTTCAAGAAATAGTTTGAATAGAGCAACTAGAAAGCAAGTAGTTGGTCTCTTGGTTGTTTTGTCATTCTGTACTGTTCAATCTTTCTTAGAATATAGTTGTTTCATAAATTCTGTAATCAATAAAGCAATGCTCTCACAATGCCAAACCTGATCTGTCTTCTCCTTTTCTCCTACTATGCAGAGCTATACATGCTAGAACTGCATATTCCTGCAACCTCTTTTGCATTATTTGATTGCCCCTAGGAATCTAGACGTTCTATCTTATAACATTTCCTACACTCTGCTCGTAGCAGAAGGGCTTCCCTATGTTCAGTGGCTGTTGCTGAACTCAGGTATTCACACCTCTGAGGTACTGCTGCTTTCCTGAGCTGATGGGGGCTGCTGGTCGTGGTCTTCACTCCCTCATCAAATGCCCTCAGGTCTCTGACTTGGCCATCTAAAGACCTACTGTATTGAGAAGGAAGGGGGTGACTCCAAGCAGACCCTGGTGATCTTGCACTTCCTCTGGGTCAAGTAGCTCCTTTGACTGAGACAGAGACTAGCTTTCCAGGCCCACACACACTCTGGGGGAATCTTCTCAGCCCATAGGGTCACAGCTGTGGTAATTGATGCTGGAACTCAGCCACCATCTCATACTTAAGTACTTATAGACCAAAAGCACAGTGGAGTCTTTCCAGTGGCCCTAATGTAACAGTAAGCTTATTTGTAGGAAATAGCTGTAGCAGCTACACGAACCCTGTGCTTGGGGAACAGGGTCAAGGGATGAGGGAATCTCCTGCCAGTGCCATGTGAGTAGAAACAGCATAGAAAAAAGTTGCATGGGCAGGTGCAAGACCACATCAAAGACCATCTGAGTCTTCGGCCTGCAACACCCAGCAATACCCAAAAGGCAAGAAGAAGAGAAAACATAAAGCTACCCTTGGGAAATTGATTTACTTCTCTATAAACAAGCTAAGCACTATTTGGTATAAGTTCAGAGTGGAAGGGCAAGCTTAGTTTCATTTGCAACTCCAATCCTAAGTCACTTGGCTAGTAACTCACAGTCCAAAAGATTATCATCAGCAGGACCCTGTCAGAGTTTCCCTGCATCACTTACTGCAGCTGTGTGCTAACAGAGTGAGGCTGTATGGCCATCAGCCTAGTACCAGCACTAACATCCTCCTCAGGAAGGCTTTTAGTAAAGCTACTTTAAACATGAAAAAGGTAGTTGAAGACTTGCAGTTTGATTAAGTTCTTCATGGTGATATAGCTCAAAACATAAATATCTTTTTTTAAAGAAGGTGGTTCTTCCAGGTTTTGACCTACCTCACACCATTCGTTTCTCACTAAAGACCAAAGTATTTTTGACAAGTGGAAATGAAGAATCGCATTTTAATTTGAAAGGTCTTTGACTTATTCAGTTCCTCTCCTAAAAGAATTTCTTAAAAGGAAGTTGTAAAGCACTTGTGAGAGCAAAACCCCTATGGTTTATGCTAATAAGGCAATAGCACAGGCAGGAAAGGATACCTTGCTGTTTCAGCAGTGTATATTAACTACCTTAAGAAAGCTATTACTTTGTCTGAACCTTTCACTGGTTGTTACTCCTTGTTTCTCACCCCCAAAGAACACACAAGGGAATATGCAATTCAAAAATTTAATGTAGTACCAGGCAGTAAGAATGAGAAGTCTACTCCCTAGAAGGAGTAACTGTACACAAAATAAATAAGTTACAGTTTAAACAAAAGCACGACTGGCTTTTTAAAGTGCATGTGTATAAGGCCCTTAGGCTCTGAACTCCATTGGCTCAATATTAAAAAAAAATTTAAGTATTATATAAACCTGCCATGTGTTTAAGAACGAAGAGGGTCTGGCTCAGCTCAGCGCAAGCCATCAGCTTCATTGCCTGGAGCCAGCCATGCTTCACACCTTTTGTTCTTTTTGTGCCTACTGCACACGGGAGAGAGAAAAAAAAAAAGGATGTCTTAGAATGGCATCTGTAATAGATTAGCACTCCACACACATTCCTCAGAAGCTCCATGTTGGATCATTTAGTCTGGAAAGTACTTTTTTAAGACAGTAAAAGAGTTGTTTGTAATTAGATATGTTTACACCCTGTGGACAATAGCTTTGTATACAAAGGGTATGGTCAAGTTGTCAGCAATAACATGGCTAGTAAAAAAGAAAAAGGACCATTATTTACAGTCTTGATGCTCAGTCCTGTCCACTTATTTTACACTTATTTTTACAGAACCATTTGATGTTTGCTTATTTGTTTTGAAATACACAAAAATACCCAGTTCTACTGTGCAATAAAATTAAACAGTTGCATCATGCTGTCCTTCACCCATGTGTGAATAAAACTCAAGTGGTTACTTCTGAACAGGGACCTGCAGTTCAGGGCATTTCCCTGCTCAAGCTGAGTTATAGCAAAAATGTTGTTTCTGCACAAATGAAAGCGAAATCTGTCCAACTGGGGGAAAGGCAAACTGTTTCATTTACAGAAAAGTTCCCTTTCCAAATGAAAATACCTGTTCAGCAAGTCACATCCTAGAACATTTTCAGGAGGTTTTAGGTGTTTGGGTTTTTTTTTCCTTTTCTAATCTGATACTGTTCCTTTTTTAAGCAACTGCTTAAAGATTTCTACCATGCAAAAGGCTACTCAACCCATTCTCCTTTCACAAAGCCTTGGATTCTACATGTGCCAGTGTTAAACACCCCAGGTTTCAATCTCAAGAAGAACGTTGGGTAGACCAAGGCCTGTGCTGTCAAACAGAAGTGACAGTCCTCACTTTGGCAGACAAAGCTTGCTTAAACCTTCTCTTCAGATCCTGCATGTTGGGTGATTTTGGCCGTGGAATAAGAGAGGTTCTCCTCCTCTCAGGGGTGCTGGTTATTTGCTGTTTATTGACTTCTTTACAGAGGAGATGGAAGGCATTGAAGACATTGTTATAGTTTTCACTGACAGATACTTCATAGAAAGTACAGCCCAGCATGTTGGCCAGCTGAAGTCCCTGCTGAGGCTCCACCTCCTTGACATGCAAGAGATCAGCCTTGTTTGCCACAATGACAACAGGGACCATGTTCCCTGGATGCAGCTGTCGAACATGATGGTAAAGGTGACTGAGTAGTTCAAAGCTCTTATAGTCAGTGATGGAGAAGACAATCACCAGGGCATCTGCCCAGCGAATGCATCTGTTCAGCTGCTCATTACAATCCAGACTGTGTTCATGGATCTGAAAAATGAACGGTCTCAAATTAGATAGCTGAAGTCATAAAAGATTAAAGGAACCTGTCTTCAAGAGCCTGTAAAGCCAAATAGCATTTTACAGCTTTAGACATATATTTGGATTTCACATAGTAACTATGAGCTTAATCTGAGCATAGCGAATAAATGCAGATGTTGATTCAGCTGCAAAAAGCTGGAATTTAACACTGGAGTTTGCCATACTCAAATGGAAAATTGACCTGAGTAGTTCTGCATGCAGAGAAAGACTTTGTAGTTCCACAGAATGGGAAATTAACTGGCTAGACAGTAAGTCTGGGGAAGCAAAGATATGAGCTGGAAGCATTTAGACCTGGAGTGTTGCCCAGTTCAAAAAGGCAGCAATCCAGCATTACTCAGGTCTATACATTCAAAACTTTAACTTGCGACACACTAATGGGCACAGCCACAATGTAGCAGACTTCAGTTTGTCATACACATTTATGAAGCTTGTTGGGCAGTGGCCATGACATTTATTTTCTCATATACCATTCTGAATTGTTTGTGGGTTTGTGCCTACTATTCCCAACATACAGGAACAAGGTACTTCAGTAATTCAGCTGCTCGAAAGTAACAGGCCTCCAATGAACAAATGACTCATTGAAAATAGTCTCTCAGCACAGCTGGCTTGACTGGTTAAAAACACAAGTTACCACCTCTCCCACACAGAACACCAAACTCTGAAACAGACAGCAAAATATTTTATGGAAGGACCGGAACAAGATGCTGCACAGAGGGATGCAGGCACACAAGCTATTCTAGTAGTACGGTTGCATCCAGCTCACCTGAACTCCTGGAGTATCTTGCACTTTGATGGCCAACATCTCTCCATCTACCTGGATATGCCTGCTGTAGAGATTACCTGACAAGAACACCAACAGGTTCACAAGTACAGTCACCACTCTACAGACAAATGTTGCTTCTGCTGCCCATTAGTTGTGTAGGGAAAGTCATATTGCCACTCATGACCCAAAAAACCAGTTATAAGCTTTTTGGATGTTAACAATATTCATTCTATTACTAGAAACCAGGGATTAAATAATGAATTGATTTATATTGAAGCTAGGGATTAAATGGTAGGCAATTTAGAACCTAATCACTCTTAAACACTGTCTTATCTTGAATGACAAACATAGGAGCGCAAAATAACCAGCTTTCATTATATAGAAAAGCAGTTTTCTTGCCATTTAGTATTTCCACAACTTAGTGAAGCTCCTGGTTGGCTGGCCTGTAAGATTTTCTGGCGCAGGTGGTTTGGGGTTTTTTTCTATTTGGTTGGCTTTTCCAAGTAATCTCCTCAACAGAAGGCTGTATATTATACACCAGCATTAGTTTAGACCCCACACATCACTTCTCCATTTTCCCCTTTAAACTGGCCCTGCCTAGCCCATGGGAGCTGCTGGCACTCAATTTGCAAAGAACAATACCACAGTAGGCTTACAGAATGTTTTCTTGTTTTAGCTAAAAGGCTTCTTCAAAAAAGGGGTACTTTGACCCCATAAAGCAAATTCTGTCAGGGACCTGCCGTACAACCCATCTCTAGAGCTGCGGCGAGCACAAACCGCATGTGGCTGTGCCTGGCGTGCCCCTTTCCGAGGGCTGCGAGCAGCCCGGGGAGGGAAGCGGCTCCCAGGGAACCGGCAGCGGCGGAGCCCCGGGGAATTCGGGCCGCTGGCAGCACCTGCCGAGCGCCCCGCAGTCCCGGGCTCTTCCCCTCCCGCCTGTGCCCCGGCTCAGCGCGCTCTCTCAAGGCTTGCGCCCCGCGCCCCCAGCCCAGGCACCCTCAGCGGAGGCCCCCGCCGGCGGCAAAGCGGCCGGGCCCGCGCTGCCCGCGGAACGCCC
>WBMY01004605.1:394113-413108 GCA_013397315.1 Donacobius atricapilla
AAAAAAAAAAAAAACAAAAAAAAAAAACACCCCACACAACAAAAAGAGACTTTGCAGCTACTGCAACACCCAACATTTTAATAACAATCCATTTTTCAACAGTACACTGTTCAGCTGGCTAAATATGCACAAGGATTAAACACAGGAAGCTTAAGAGCAGACTGTCATCTATGTTTGTTTTCTATAAACCCCTTTGTGATGATGATGAACTGCACCACAACAGAGAGGTATGGTTTAGATGACTCATATAGCATCTACAGTTTGACAAGAGCACAGGTTTTTTGTTTCTTTTTTTTTCCCCCTAAATAAAGCAAGTTGTCAGTCCAAAAATAGAAGTAACACTTGGAAGAATGCAGTTCCTGGAGGAATTACAAATTCCATCTACTGAAAACACAGAGGTTGTTGGTATGCTGGGGCATCTCTGCCTAGGATATTGTGCGAAAGCCATTAATTCCTCATCTGGAATGTAAATCTATGCCGTCCAAATGGGATTTAAGTGTTTCAAGGTAGAACTGCAGTTCCCGGCTGGAACCAGATTTAACCGGCTGGGCAATTTTCATGGTCGTTTTTGTATTTGCTTCCTTGCTCAGAGCCCAGAGTTATTTCCCCCGTGCTACCTGCAGCGCTGTGGTGTGGAATGGCTGGAATGGGTCCCCAGGCGAGGCAGGAAATGGGGCCTTGGTCCCACCAGCTTTTCTCCTCCTTTCACCCTGGCATGGCCTCCCCCAGCAGCCGGCAGGGCGATTGCACGGCTGGCCATGTCCAAGGGCACACCGCTGCTGCAGCATATTCAATTGCACATTTTAAGGTATAATGCCACATTAATAATAGGAAGGAAGAAAAGCATCAGCTACGGTAGAAGGAAAATATTTCCACATGTTTCTTAAGCTACAACAGAGCACTTCTGCCCAAAATATTCAGGAACTCCGAGAAGAAATAATCTTATTTGCCCAGAACAACCTGGAGACATGTTTCTGTGGCTGAACTTCAACTTACCTTTAACTCAGTCTCACTGATTTCTCAGAAACAAACAGATGTAAAAAGTCTCAATGTATGAATACACTGATCATGTTTTCTTCTGAATACATCATGGAAATCTCCATCAAATGAGAAATAAAAATGCTAACAGAGAGCAGTTTATTGTCTACCTCCTAACTAGAAGCTGGAAGAGCCTCGGACAGGCTGTGCCTGGGTACCCTATGCCCTGAGACATCATAGCCTGGGGAGAGTTTTATCCAGCTGCCTAGCTGAACTACAACCTCAAGAGGAATTTTCTTGTTCACACCATCCAAAATAAAGCCCATCACTACTAATTCTTGTTGGACAAAGCTGAAGATGTGAAAGAAAATCTGGGCTTAAACTAGCTCCTCTGAGAAAGGTCTCTCTCCTGGGTGCATGCTGGGGCAGCAAGTTTTGTTAAGAGTATGAGGCCCAGAGAACAAACCAGCTGGCTAAAGGCAGAGGGATTTCCATCTGGAACTGTTCATTTAATGTGGGTTTTCTTTAATTTTTGGTTTCCATGAAGTCACTGTTACGGGATGGCCACAGAAAGGATGCAAATACACCACAGCAATTGCCCCCTGTCCAGACAGGACAAATGGCTTGGACTGGTGGCACCCTTACACAAGCCGGCAAGTGACTGGGCTCCTCCAAGGCTCTCAGCAGCAAAGCCACCATTTAGAAAGTAGGACTGGGCTTGGTTTTGTTGTTACAAAACATAAAATCTCTGCAATGTAACCTAAACAATCAAGACAGCCAGTGGATTATCCTCATTTCAGTATTGCTCCTGATGAGACTTCACAAGAACTCTGTGCTCTTTGCACTGGAGACATTTTCCTGTGCTTGTAACAGGTTGCAGAGCAGTGGCTTCAGGACAGCTTAGCTACCAGTGGGCTTTGTCTGACCTCAGGACTCCTCTGCATTCACATATCAACTGGCAAAGGGAGGATTGGAGCTAAAGTCTCCATAAGTGTCAACCTGAAATGCTGCACTTTAAATTTAAGATGAAGGGGCATTTAAATGCAAAATACTACCCTTTATCCCTTTTTGAGTATGTCATAAAATGCCTCATTATATTCCACTGTACAACTAATGCAGTATGTGTTTGCCTAGAAGTTTGATTCCACTGTTGGTGTTAATAGAAGTTTACATTAAATTTCATTACATGAGAATAGAATTACAGACTACAGAATGCATTCCCATAGTCTGAAGTTGGGATAAAAAAGTATCTAGAAAGTCTGGGAAAAATTATGCTTTTTCACAGTTATGTTTGTAAAACAGATTTTTTTTCTTTTATATTGAAAAGGAATTCTGGCCAAGACTGGCTTGTGACTCAACACATTATTTCAAGTTGCTGAAAAGAATACTAAGAATCAGCATCAAGCCAGCTGTAAAGCAACCTATTTGCTTGCTAAGAGCAATAGAAAAGAATGGTGCAATAAGTAGGCTTAAGAGCAGTTCCAATTAGAATCAACTGCTGGAAAATTAGGCGATGTAGAAATTTGATATATATTGGGTTTTACTGCATTCTAGACAAAGGATCACTGTATCTGCAGGTCTAACTACAAATAGAAATTCTCCCCAATAGTTATTGTGAGCATCTTTCCTTAATTCCTATGGGTGTGAAAGGGAATAGGTTTTGCACACAGATTATTAGGAAAACCAGTCAAATGGGTGTTATTCCAGCCATCTACTTAGCTGTAGATGTAGATAACAGCTGACTCACTGTTTAAAATCCCACATTCTCCAGTGTCTTGACATCTGAAATAGCAGAAACCTCACAAACTGATAACTGGATTTCTAACTGAGAAGTGGAATTATTTTGCATTAATATTACATATAGCAATGAATAAAACAATAACATGTAACTAGAATGTTTTTCAGTTGTATTTGAACAGTAGCTGCAATCTCAGCTGTTTCAAAATATGTATTCTTTCAAAATACCAGGAGGCAGTGGTACATAAAAGATTAATTCTCTTTTGGTCTATGAATCAGCTATGAAAAAACTGAAGTTTCAGTTCATTCTTCTGTCCTCTCAGCAAGCAGTACAACTACATTATTACTGATCTGGGAGAGATTGTAATGTTAACTCTGAAACAAAAACTCCTGAAAAAAGGTCAAAGCCCAGTAAAAATACTCTGGGGAAAAAAACAGACCAAGTCTTACAATAAACCATAATTTTCTCAAACTCTGTTCACACAGTATTTTCTAAACCAACACTATAATTACGAATGGATGTCCCATTTTCTTTGACTACTAAATCTCTTGTAGAAGTGGAAAACTTTGTTCAAAGTTATAATGAAAGATTGCATTTACAGAAAGAAATCCTTTCTTCAAGACTACAGCAAGCTGTACAACATCTCATCTATGCCAACTTAGCTTACGGTTTTTCCTCACATTAGAACAGGCTGCCTTTTAGTTAGCAAAGAAGTACTAAGTTATTTTATTTGTCATCTCTTATCATTATAAATAAAATGCCGAGGCAAATTATGTGAGTTTTGGTTTGTCTTTCAGGCCTATAGCTCCATTAGCACCTTAAAAATTGCCCAACATATTCTTTGGGAAAAAAAAAAATCCTTTGAATATGATAAAAGAAGCACCCAACAAATAGAGAATGGAAAACAAATTCTGCAAAGGAAGTGAATTGCAGCCAGCATTTGTGATGTGGAAAGAGAAAGACACTGCAGGCAGGATGGATATGGGAAATGGGGCTGTGGGAAGAATGCATTCACACATATTTTGTAGTCCATAATGCATAGGTTTCTTAAACAGAGCCATACAGACATACTTTTTGCAGGTAGTTGTTTCAGTTGGCATTATGCCAGTCACCAAAACTGACAGCAATGATGTGGAACAGCGTCTGTGGACTGAGATGAGCCTGCTGCCAGCCTTACCTGCAGGCTCTGCCAGCAGCTATGCACTCCTGCCATCCAAGCAGCAGAGGGAAACACAAACAGGTTCGATTTGCTTCAGAAAACAGAGTAGCTGCTGCCATGAGCCAAAGAAGTAAGAAACGTATCTCTTTTGCTTACTTCATCCCAGTCTCTGTCCATGGCCAGATCAGAAGCTTACTGACATCACATGGAATTCAGGAGCTTGGTGGCCTTGCCTCAGGCTCTCCAGGATGTGAGTGCCCTCCTAGACCTGAGATGCCCAAAGTTAACTTGAGTGCCACCACCGACAGCAGTAGGTATCGAAATGTAAAGAGATGGCCAACACCTTGAACAGCAGTGATCATGGCTCTGTCTCTGGTCACACCCCAGGATGAAGCATGTCCCAGTCTACTTGCTCCATCTTCCTGTCACCCAGCCTAACACCCGGCCAAGCCCAACCAAACTCCCCTGCCTTTCGTCACCACCACCTTTGTCCCATACCAAGTCACATGCTGAGCCCAGCCCTTGTGCTCATCTGCCAGCTCCTACCCTATGCTTTGAGCAGTCTTTTGGTGTCCTGAGACAAAAGCACACCCCTGTATTGGTGGCATTCCTGCAGGCTTTGGTACCAGGCCACCCTCACACCTGAGGGCTTTCTGGGCAAGAAGCCAGAGCTTCCCCCATCCTCCACCAGTGCTGATAGAACACCCCAGAGAGCAGATGGCTGCCATCCCAGTGGTGCCAAGAGGAAGGCAGAGGCAGCTCCAGTTTGGGGTTTGCATCTGCTCGTGGTCTTCTTACCAGTGGCATTGGCACTGACACACTGCAGTGGTACTGTAAATGAGATGAATGGCCTGGGTCTGAGGTCAGGAAGCCCTGTCTCTCATGGCAAGTTAGTCTGTTCACTCTCACCAGGGGTTTTTTTCTGAATTTTTTTTTTTGGTCCCTCAACATCTGCTCACATATTTTACCCTGGCTAATTGCCATAAAGATCACGTAAGATACTGCTGGTGGATTGTAGGTGAAACTTAGGGCTTTAAGAATGGCTTTGTCAGGGGGTGTATGAGGAAACTTTAGCGTGACATTGTGCAGGGCTGTTCAGGCTCCCAAGGAGAGGCTGCCAGCCCAGGCAATGAGGCTGGATACAGAATATGTACAATTTACATTTCATCACATATTACTGGAGGACATGTACTTCATGTGTAGAAAATGAAGCTGTTATTACAAGATGAAAATCCATATGCCACAAGGCTTGGTTTTGGCCTTGCTGGAAGCCTGTGCTCTTAGGAGCAGAGCTGTTGTGAAACAGTAAGGGACACGCTCTGATTCACTGTGCAATCCAGCAAGAGCTTCCAAACCATGGAGGAGTTTTTCTTATAGTATCCAAATGGCTTTTGTTCGCCTGCCAAATTCAGCTGACATGTCCTGCCTTGCAGCCCTTTGTGAAGACAGAGCAGACCCAGATGACACACAGCATAGTCACAGCTAAGGCAACCTCCTCCGAGCTCAGACATACCTCAGCCCACAGAGAAGAAAAACTGCGGGTAAGGAAATACAGTATCTTTTATGGAGACAAATGGAAGCAGTATGTGCTGTAACAAGTACTAGCGGGCTATGATTTTTTGGTGCATGCTTTGTTTTTAGAGAGCCAGAGTGAGATTAGTGTGGCTCTCCAAGAAACCCCAAGCAAGACCACTGATACAAGAAACATAGTTCTTGAATCAGCACCATTGCTCTAGGAGGATTCTTAGGCCTCCTGCTAGTGCCTTTCTACATACTTGCTTCTTGAAATCCCCAGTATTCAATCAGCTTTAACAAAAGGAAATATGCTGCACACAAAAACAATATTAGGGAAAAAATGGTACATGTGGGTGATTTCCTAACTGCAGAAAAATCAAGACAGCACTTCATTGTTTTCAGGAAAGCCAGGATGGTTTCCCCTCTCTTTCTGCTTCCTTTCCACCTTCTAAGTCTGCCAATAGATAGTATGGGGTGTATTAATGGTGGCCACAGACTGTGCATTTCTAAAACATGCTCTGCTCTTTACCTAACTATAAAACATGCAGTTAGCCCTTTCCAACTGACTAGAAATATTGAAATATTCACCTAGATGTTAGCTGCAATGCTGTGTTTCTTCCATATAATTCTGTGAATTATATCAAAAGCAAGCTGAACTGCCTGTTTTCCATTTTGCCCATCTCTGGCATGAGGCAATAATCTTTCACATCACCATCAAGTACACAAAGGTGGATGGATGGATGGATGAAAAGCATTATCAATGTGTGCATCCTTAGTAAAATGGTAGCTCGCAAAAAAAAAGCACAGGTGTTTTTGGAGTGCAAGTGAGGCCAGGTTGTGCTGGCTAAGGATAAAAGTTGGAGCAGCTTTCTGGGAGTGAAGTCCCATGATTCCCTCAGAGGGATTAACTTTTATCGATTTGGCAAGTTGGCAGAGCCACCTACCAATAGCTAAATGAAGGATGAGGCAGGAAGTCTGGAGCCTGCCGTGTTGTCAGTGATGGTCATCCTCTCCTGAGGGATGGACAAAGCAGCTGGGCCACAGAAGATCCAGGATCTTCTGTGGCCCAGCAGAGTTTCACAAGGACTTTGCTATCAGACAGAGTTAGTAGGAAGGATACAAAGCCAGTCCAGTCCTTATGTCCGAAGGATTACATGATGATCTTGGTTGTATGAACACTGATGCTGTGAAGTTTTTAGACTCAGCTTTACTAAGACACTTGGGGATAGTGATGCTCAGAGGCACAGGTCAGTTTTTTGAGTGCAGATCTTCAGCTCACTTTTTTCTCTTCAGAGGGCAGAATGATGGAGACTGTCTATGACTGTCATGACAAACAAGAGGCTGAAGTGCTCATCCAGAAAGCAGAAGACCCACATTCAGTGTTCTCCTCACCCTGAGATGAGTCAAAGCCATATTTACTCCCTTCAGGATTCTCCTTCAACCTCTGAACTGGATAATTCTATGGAGACAGGGCATTCCCTGCCTCTTCTTTCAAAGCAGAATGATAGTACAGAAAAGAAATAAGCTTCAGAGGGCCAGAAAGAGAGAGAGCATGCAAGAAAGTGCCTCTCTGTGTCATCCACTATTGCAACATTCAGCTGAAGAAATGAGACATGGGCTCCAGAAGAGTTTATATATTTTCAGCCAATGCTTTACAGCACTAAATATTCAGAGAAAAAACAACCCAAATGAACAACTAAAAACTGTAGTTGTTATTTAATGAAATACAGAAGTCTTCACTGACATTTATTAATTCTGTATGGACTTTAGGAGCTGTATACATTCATTCCAGCCATAAGAATAATTAATATAAACAGTCATACTCTTGAAAAATGAAAGTTTTCTCTAGTAACAATGACTGTTGCCACAATGCCACATCGCATATGAGTAGAGGCAAACCAATGATTCATTCATGCTTCAAGCTGGACAGGTAGGGGCTGCTGTCCTGTTGAGGAATCTAATGTTCTATCTCTGACTAGAGCACAAACTGGATGTCAGCCCAAGCCAACCTCTATTATTATGGTGAGACAATATGCACTGTGGCAACTGCCCAGACCTCCCCTGGAGCCCTCTCATGCTAGGTGGAATCAGGGGTGGTCCAAAGACATGACTTCACAGACCTATTACAGTCACAAGGTAAGATCTGCAGTGGTGACAAATGGGGCTCAAAAATTGCCAATTCAGCAGCAAGGCATCCTAACAGTGATCACTTTGAGGGGATGAGTGAAATTTGTTAAGGTCATGAGCAAGTGCATGGATTTTGTGCTTTTCTTTTTCTCTCCCTGCCTCAACTCTGCTTTTGAGAACAGCAGGAGATAGAGTTTGATGGTGATCCAGACTTCTGAAATGCTCAGAGGGAGTGAAGGTCAAGTTCAATTATCTCTTATTTGATAAGCAGGGAGCCAGTAGCCAGGATATGGGGCCAGTGCAGTGTGCCTGCATATGTCTTGCACCCCAGGCTTGCTGCTAATGCTACCCTGTCTGCTAGAGATATTTAACGCTTCAGCCCATTTTTGGAGGCTGAGGCTTTCTACTGATTATCAGATTTCTTATTGAAAGGGCAGCATTAGATTTTACTCTTGAATTCATTTTCTGGGTACTCAGGGATGTCAATAAACATTAAATTCACAGGAACCACAATACTTGTATGTTAAAGTCTGCCTTGTACCTGAAAGCTGAGAAATACTATCTCAGAAATAACTGAGTTAAATAAGCCAAAGATTAGATAGAATAAAAGGTGTTTGTACTTCTTTTCAAAGATCAACATACTAGAACCCTGCACAAAGGTTAAGTTTTATAGGAGATATTTGAACAGAAATAAAAATACTTTAAAAAACTGTTTTCAGTGGAAAGGAAGACGGTAAAACTAGAAGAAAGTTTTGCCAGGGCAGGTAACAATAAGGTAGCTTATCTTTTAGAATTAACTTTTTGTCCTCTGAGATGTACAGGTTAGTGTCTTGGGAATAGAGGCAAAGAATAGCATGGAATAGTGAAAATCAATGGAAATTAAAAAAATAGTTGCTGAGTTACATTGATGTTCCACATTTTGAAAATAGGTTCAGAAAGTTATTGTTTAAGCAAAAGCAACAAGACAGGTTAAAATACTCAACAACCCCATAGTGTCTCAAAACCACATCACAGAAATTAATGTGTTACCTCTGGAAGCTGTTGAGATTGAACTTGCAGGGCATGAAGCAGTCACAAAACCCTTTGAGATTACCATCTTTTAGGTTAGACCCATTTTGGGTAGTAATTCCTACTGTGTTTATGAGCTGGTTAATCACTACTGGACAGCTTGAATGGAAAGGAGAACTAGGAGATGGGGGAACTTGTAAGGCAAATTTCTGGCTCACAGGTTTTAAAATGAGCAAGCAGGAAATACAGAGAATGAGATCAGACTGCCCAGACTCACTGCCTTACTGGCTTGCTGGAATGGGGAGAGGAACAAACACTGCTAAAGATAAGAAATATTTGTAACTTAGCATTAAGTTATTCGGTAGCCTTTCTACCAACTTTAATGTAATACTGATGTTTTAAAGCAAGTAAAGAAAGACTTTAGAGGAATATGATCCCAAAGCCTCAGAAATTACAGCCACATAAAAAAGGGAGGCAAAATAACATAACTCCTGTTACAAAATGCTAGGAGGAAAATTGCAGGCAATTTCAGTCCCATTGCTTTTTTCTTTACTACTTTGTAGGAATGCGGTAGATTACCTGCATTAAAATGGCAGGCTTAGAAAATGGTTCTCTTTTACAGGCTGCTATAGCCTCAAAGGCCACAGTGCCTTTGGAAATGTCCACACAGCAAAATAAAGGACAAAAAATAGTGTGGTAATTCTCAACAGGCTTTTATCTTGCTACTACAGATAACAATAGCATCAAAAACATAGCAGGTAGAAAGGGCTTTTCACACCAGCATGTGTCTGTAACATCTACGGACTGCCACAGGAGAGTTTATATTTGGTTTGCTGTTTTGTGCTCCAGACAGTCTGTGTCTGTCCATCATGTTGTGTAGGCATGTTTTCTGTCTTAAAGCCAGCAGATGCAAATGATAACTGTGGCTAATTAACAGAGCCCTCCCTCACCCCCTGAAATCTGAAAGGGCTACGGACAAAACTGAAGCACACGTATCATCAAACATTATCCCAGACGAGTTAGCAGGGGGGTTATTTTGCATATCACATCCATGTCAACTGTGATACTAAGAGAACAGATCTGTTAGAAAAGATCTGCAGGGGTGGAAGTTTTCAGAACACAAAGACCCAAGGCTCCTGACTGGTACCTCTTATTAGATGTTTGGCAGCCTGTGTCCCTATGGGTGATTCAAACTACTTGAGGAATGACTGGAGACAAGATCAAAAATAATCAATAAAACTCTTTGTGTTTACACTGTCTCAAATCCAGCTGAGCAAATAGTGACCAGAAGTTCTGGTTAACATCTCCTGCCCATTGCTTAACTTATTTTTAAACAATCATCATTAAGACTGTTATTTGCACTGGGGCAGGTGCTGTGCAAATAAGGCAAAACAATAGGGAAGCCTACTGTAAAAGAGGAAATCAGGTTGAGGCCACTTATTTGGGTTCACAGGGACCTAGGCAGGCTCTGAACAAGAAAGCAAGGCAGAAAATTATACATCAGTAACACCACAAGAGGCAGCTTTCTGTGTCCATGCTTTGTCAGCCCAGTGGCTATCACTTGCCTGACAATTATACAAGACACAACCCAAGTTTATCATTATCAAAATAACTAATTACAACACTGAATCATTACACTCCTTGCTTCTTCCCACACCAGTAACAGTCATCTGCATGTCAATTCTGTTCAGAATCTGTTTATATACATGGGTAGTTGAATCTAGTTGGAATAAAATGGGTTTTATTCCTTTGGAACACAAACCATTTCCATCAAAAACCTAACCTACACACCTTTCTTCTGTTTCTGAGACAGAGTTTTTTGGAAGAAAATAATTTTTAAATGTTGAGGTAAATGTTAAACTGATTTCTTTTCACTTTATTTAGTTGAAAATAATCTGTTCAGAAAACAATCTGATCTGCTAGTCAGGCTATGTATGTATTGACTGATGTAAGCAAAATTTCCTATCAAGCTGAGGAACAAAAGAGCAAGGAGTCTCCCCTTTTTTGCAGCTGTTTGCCATTGCATGTCCAGCCTGCCATCATCTCAAGGCAGAAACAAACATACCAAGCTTGCCTGGACTCCAGAGAGGTGCCAACTCAGAACTCCCTTAAATATGAGCTAAGATGCATGTCTGTGACTGTGACAGACACATCTTTAAGTTGGGTCTGGGTAAGTCAGTCACTTTTCAGGGACAAGACGTGTCTTTATTAATGGTTTTCTATTGATAACCTCACTGGTGCATGTGTTTCTAAAGCAGATAATGAAAGAACACACAACCTTTCTAACTGAAAAAAACCCTCATCCTTTCCTCTTAAAATATCTGTTAAAGGGACCCAACAAGGTCACATAGTCCAACCCCACAACCCCCACCCCAGGCAGGAACAACTAAATTTAAACCATCTATCACAGGAACTGCTTACTATACTTTTCTTGTCTGGTCACACATTCTTTTTAACCAACCTTAACCTTTCTCTTTCAGTTAAAAGAGGATGGATTATATTGTTCTTGCTCATAGACTTCCTGCTGTTTCTCTCAATGTGTTGTTTTTGCTGGATGTTTTTCAAAGTCAAATGCCCTTCCCAGGAATCTGGGCACCTTGTTAGATCTTAAACTGCTGTTGGAGTTCACAATTGACTAATGTGTGTAGACTAGGATTAATGCTATTTTTGTAAGAAAAGCAAATGTTTGCAGGAAAAGAATGGGAATGAATATATATTATTGTGGACATCGAGATATACATTGTGGAGACTGTATGTTTTCTGTTTCTTATCTGATAACTTCCTTGATTTCCTGGGACAGATTTTCAGCTTAAATAAACAATTTCCAGTCAGACTGACCCATGTGCATTTACACTAAGCAATAAAATGTCTCTCAGTCTCAACACACAGTGTACTTGCACAGCCTGAAATGAGAATTCTCAATATTTCTCTGTGGCTCCAGCTGCACTGTACTTTAAGGTGCCTACCAAGAAAAATATAACCTGTGGTAAAACACAGATTTGTTTGCAATACAAATTACTGAGAAAACAGGAGAAAAAAAAAGTTGTTGGGTTTTTTCCTTTTTTTTCTGGGTGTTTTTTTTTTTGGTTTGGGGTTTTTTTGTGGTTTTTTTTTTTCCTCCTTGTTAGAGATTTTACTTGTAAGGTGTTGTGCTTCAAAGGTATGTTTTGGCCACAATGCTATGCTCTGATGGAACACAGGAAAGCACAGACCCCAAAAAAACAGCTTTGGTAAATGAAGGTAGCATTAACACAGTTATCACACAATTATGTCACTGCCATTCTTGTTGCAAGGTTGCAGAGTTGTGGAAAGTCCTGGAACAGTAAGGGAATGAATACGAAGTCGCCATTTTCTCATATTTCAAGCAATGCAGAAGGAGGTAACAGTCTATCCATTTTCACTGTGCATTTTTTTAGTTTTCATGAGGAAGAAAAAGAAGGAAGTCTCTTGCCTGTTTTCTCCTCATATGTATTAAACTAATTATTCTGCTTTAACAAGGGGAACTTTGTTCTCATAATTTCCAAGTTTCATTCCAACCCCTGTAGCTAATCATGACCACGGTTGCTGATAATGAGTAGTAAATTGTTATAGTCCTTAGAGCCTGATAGGTACATTCCAGTCTGCATCATGTAGCCCTGCTGCTCTATACATTATTGTTCACAGATGGTAGCTGTCAAACTCTGTCAACTTCATATACACATTCAGAGAGTTACATCCGCATTCCTGAAATTTATGACTGCACAACCCTCACCTTCTAAGGCCTTTAATTCAATAACATGTCACGTCCCTTCAGTCTCACCCTGCTTTAAAATACTTTCACCCACTTACGTGCCTTCAATTTAGGAAAAAAAAACAAAACAAAACACAAACCCTACTGAGTTATTACAATGTAAATATTTTAATAGAATGGGGTGGTAGTTGGGAGGGGGACAGGGAGAAGCCCATCTGAGTTTAAACAGCTCCATTATTACATGAAGATTGATGATCAAGAGCTAATGGAGCATTTTCTTTAAAAGTTTATTTAACTACAGGGAAAGTGGATATAGATATGTGTATCTATTGACTGCCACATCACTGAGTCTTTAGATAACAGTACATAATATAAAGAGCTATTTTCCAGGGTTTCATTGTCTGAAGGGTATTGTTTAGATTAACTTTGCCTAAATTTAAACCCCAAAAGCAAAATAAAACCAGGTATGAATAATTTCCATTTCATTTTAAAAGCACTCCTTTTTACATTAATGAATACTGCATTTTGAAGATGGATGTCTGAGGATTCTGTCACTAACAATAATAATGAAAAAGGAGAAATTCCTTCCTTTGCCCAGACTGAGTTTATGAGGTGCAAATTAATAAACAGGGCAAATAAAATAAATAAATTGAAAGATTTTTTTTTTTTTTTACTACCAATGCAAAGATATAACTAGTAACTCAGAGACAACACTTGTTGAATGTACCCCACCTTCTTCATCAAGCTCCTCTAGCCAAGCTCCTGTCAGCTTAGGGAAGGAAGAGCATGAAAACACCTTTCCAGAACTTTTGCACTTTGGAAAAACTGGCTTTGTCTCAAATTCATCTAAGACCATCTTCCAGAAAGGACTCAAGGAAAGGAAGTTGCAGTAGTGGTCTGTAAACTGACAGCATCTCAGGGCTAGACACTAATCAGCCAGAGCTCTGAGCTGGATCTGCCCTTGCATTTCCCATCTCTTGAGCTACTCAGAAAGGCAGTGAGTCTTTAAAACAGAGGGAAGTTGGATTTTATTAGGATGTGAACATGGAAAATATCAGAAATTAAGATGATTGGTACATAGCTCACTCTTTCACACTGTCCTGAAGTAAAGGCTTGCGGGTTTTTTTATTTCACTTTTTCCACAAATGAAGGACATGAGCATCACCCTGCTGACACCTGTGTGAGTGTTTCACACATGGCAGGAGTGCTTCATGCCCTGTGGACAGCACACAGGTTCACCACTAACTCAACAGCCACACTGTCTGTATAAGAATTTAAGGTAATCTCATGCTGCAAACAAACTGAACTGAGTTTTCCTCCTACATGTCTTTCAGGCTAAAGTAAGTGAGGTTTTTTTTCCATGAATAATGCAGTAGGATGTATCTGGTCTTGTAGAAAAACTTCAAATACACCCCCACACCCTCAGTAAGAAAACTATGAGTAATCTGATAGGCGTTATTCTGGAATTCAGTTGCAATTCTTGTGTCTCCCTTCCCTCAACCTTTTTAAAAGAACCCTAAGACTCTTATCAGCCTCCCTGGTGGGAACTGGTGCCACCATAAATGGCATGTAGCACACATGCTATGTCACATTTATGGCCAGCTCCTCAAGTGCTGATACCACTATAAGCCCATTGTTACAGCACTGATGTATATGCCACGCGAAAGGTCTGTAAACTATGATTTATCCAGAGCTGCATGTTCTGAAATCACAGCCATGGTGACCTTGAGACCGTGTCACAGTGGGACTCTTTCATAGGTCCCCCACTCAAAAGGGCATCCTGCCAAGGTGGAGACACAGCCTAGGTCAGAGAATGGCACTTGCAAAATCTTCTAAATAACATTCTGAAAGCTATATGCTCACCTTGGGTGAAAGGATAATAATTAAATCGTTGCAAAACACATCAAATGATTCTTCAGGGACTAACAACAAAGCCAAAAATGGAGGTGGATTTTACTCAGGTTGTGATTTTAAATCTCAAAGTGTGATAGATCAGGCTATCTAGGAATATAAGCAAAACAAAACATGTCCCCAACCTGTCCCCCTCTCTCCTGCCAAAAAAAAAAAAGGCAGAAATGCATCCATACTATTAGTAAAACTTTAACACGGTTGGGCATGCTTGGGTAGTCTTTGATTTCTGAGATTCTAGTCTGATTGCCTTGCTGCCATAACTGGGTAACCTTATCACAGAGAAGATAAATAAATTCAAAACTCCAAAACTACTCAGATATCTCAGTAAAAGTGGCTCCATAAGGGGCTGCATTATCACAGGCCTGGACTTGAGTCAGGGAGACCTCTATAGTCAGGAAAGCTCTTCAAGTCACTGGGAGATGTGGTCTATTCACAGCAACACTGTCCCAGTGGTCTGTTGTTTGGAGAATTGAAGCAGAAGGATATTTGAAAGCTTTTCAGTAAGAGCTTATCTGGTTTTAGAGCTTATCTGGTTATTTAGATATTAGGGGAAAAAGCAATTTATAGGCTGTGATTTTATAAAGGCTCTTATGCATAAGTTTTTGTCATGACAATACAATGTCACAGTCTATTCTGCATATTTTCTAGCACTGCAGGGCATAGAAGTGAGTGTTCTATGGCATGCAACCTGCTAACGGAGCCACACCATCCAAAAGCTGTAGAATCAGTCACCCAGGCCCATTGGTCTCTTAGTGTCTTCTGATTTCTTAATAAAAATTCAGCTAGAAGTACATGGGATATCTGAGAAAAAATAACCTCAAGGATTAATCTGGTCTTGCTTGTAATATCTATCTTGATCAGCTAATTATCTAAATGAAGGGAGCCATGGATACCAGTTACCCTTTTAGATGCTGGTCTATCACCTGTAACATTTGAGGAAGATCCAGGATATAACAGAAGAGCAGCAGGCCATAAGATAGTTATTCAGACACTCTGAATCCTATTGGCCAAACTATTCATCTTTATGATTCTACAGTGACCTGTATTTGGGTAGGAAACTATTTTTCTCCTCCTATTAGTATGTTTTATTTCAATAGCTTACTAAAACGCAGACTGCCTGAGCATGACAACTGTGTGCAGCATTCAGCAAAATGTGGCTTGGATCCTAACTGATCATTTAAGTGTTAATATATGACAAATAATTTCAACCCATGCTCAAAAAAAAGTGCTGGAAAAAATACATGACTTTTGGAAGAATGGTTATAATTGTTACTTACATTTAATAAAGGGGGAAACTATTCATTTTGTCCTATGAGAAGAAATGCAGGTTATAGAGAAAAAATCTAGTAATTCTAAGATTGCTAGGGCTTAGATGTACAAATGTTTTCCATTGTTGCAGGATCTGAACCAAATCCAAGTGTTTGAAAGCCACTGAAATTTGCTCTTTTCAAAATACAAATCTAATCCTCTCTAACTCTATGCACTGCTTGCTACAAACAAAAAGTCAGCCTTTTTTTCCTGTTTATATATCAGTTACAGCTTAACTGAGGATACAGTAGAACCACTGTATTGGCGACTTGCTGCTGATCTACACCACATTCCTTCAGGTGCCAATTGGAGCAGCCTTATCAGGAAGATTTGTGCAGGTGCAGCAGGGAGCATGCTGGTCTGGCAGCAGGCTAGAGAACATTTTTCTGCTGAAACATCAGGGCCTAATTACACAGCATTGTTCATTGGAGAACACATACAACACAGAGGATTTCTGATCCAAAATCCACAAATAATAGCAAAAATCACTTTCTAGTGGTAACAGAAGTGATTTTGCAATAAATGTTTTTGTTTCACCCTGACAATAGATTTAAACAGAAACATTTCTTTGTTGAGCATTAAACAGAAACATTTATTTGTTGAGTGAACCTATGTGAAAAATACACAGTTGAATCAGTAAATAATAAAATCATTTACAACTGTCTTGTAAATAGTGCACTAGGTACATGGGGGTTTTAAAATTTATATGGGTCCATATTACTCTGCTTATTTTCCAAGTGTGTTTTGCACCTTGAGCAGCTGGATTGTGATTTCCCAGGCTCACCTGGCAGAGAGGAGAGATGATGGTGGGTAGCAGGAGGAAGACATGTCAGAGGCACAAAACTAACATTTTGCAGAGAAAATAATTTATCTCAACCTGACGTTCATCTTCCCTTCTCTACTGCAGGCTTGCTGGAGAAGATGTAGATGGAGGTGAAGTATCATGTTAAATGGTCAGTACTGGAGGAGTCAACCCAGAGACAACCCTGGGCAGGGAGATGTAAGAGCACAGGAGGGTGCTTGCCAGCTAAGGAGAAGCTATACAGAGAAATTGTTTCAGGTGAGGAGGCACAGGAAACTTGCTTCCTTTATATAAACAATGTTTTAGATCTGAATTAGAGTAATTAGATCGGCAACAGTTGCCAAAACCACTCCCTCTTCTAGGTAAGTGTCCTGGTTTCAGCTGAGATAGAATTCATTTTCTTCTCAGTAGCTGGTACAGGGCTGTGTTTTGAATTCAGTACGAGGATTATCTTGATGACCCTCTGATATTTTGTTGCTTAATAGTGCATAGTCCACTTCAAGGACTTTCCAATTTCCCATGCTTTGCCAGCGAGCAGGCAGACAAGAAGCTGTGATGGAGTACGTCCAGGATAGCTGACCCAAACTGGCCAAAGGGATATTCTACACCATAAAATGTTGTGCTTAGTATGTAAACTGGTCTGTGAGAAGCAATATGCCTTGTTTAATCATGGCTCTTGTAGGAAAGCATCACAGGTGGAAGAAAACTGTATGAAATCCATTATGTCGAGACGTGGAAGCAGCTGAAGGACAAGGTAAGTCAGTTTGCAGAGGCCAAGCCTATCCAGCTGGGTTCAGACACTGCTGAACAAGAAAAATGGCCTGTACATCACCTCTGTACTAATTCACGGATGGTGGCAGATGCCCTGTAGGTGTGATTGGAAGCACCATGTGCTTACAATGTTGGAAGAAGCCACTGGATGGCTGGAAATATATCCCATGCCCCATGCTACTGCTTGGAATAGTCTCCTGGACCTTGAAAGGCAAGCATTAAGGAGATATGATACCACAGAGAGAATTGTCAGACACTGGGACTCATTTCTAAAGCAACACTATAGACGCTTGGGCCAAAAAGTGCAGCACTGAGTGGGTATATCACATTCCCTACTGTGAACCAGCCTCTAGGAAGACTGAGGAATACAATGGACTGTTAAACACTGCACTGAGAGCTGTGGGTGGTGGGACCTTCAAACACTGGGATACACATTTAGCAAAAGCCACCTCCTTAGTCAACACTAGGGCATCTGCCAATCAGGCTGGCCCTGCTTAAACAAGGCTGTTATGAACTGTAGAAAGAGGTAGAATTCCTGCAGTGCACATTAAAAATATGCTGGGGAAAACAGTCTGGGTTATTTCTTCCTTAGGCAAAGGCAAAACTGTCCGTGGGTTTGCATCTGTTCAAGGACCCGTGTGCACTTGTTGGGTAATACAGGAGGATGGAGCAGTCCAGTACGTGCCTCAAGGAGGATTTGATTCTGGGCAATAATGATCAGTGAATTAAAATGTATGATGTTAGTTGCTGTATAGTGTGGCACATTATAATTTCCATGGTGGATTTATGCCCACCACCACATTAGGTGCCTATATCCATCACTCCAAATTTGAGGGTAAGGACCCGACTTCCTTTTGATTGTCATGTTAATAAAGAATGAACTTTAATAAAACTGGATAAATGCAGCAGTGACAGAATCAGAACTGGCTTTAATATGCAGCAGTCCAAATTGACCCACCACACACTCCTATGGTGGAAGGAGCTCCAGGTCACAAACTAAATTAACTCAGCAGACTTTTATAGACATTGTCAACAGACTAAGGGAGTGATAGCTGCATATGCATCTCTCAAAAGACAGGATAGTTAATGATGCATTGCAAAGCGTGGGACCTAGCATGATGTAAATGATATAGAAGAAGGGGTGGATACTGTCCTGGTTTCGGCTGGGATCGAGTTCATTTCCTTCTTAGCAACAGGTACAGGGCTGTGTTTTGAATTCAGTATGACAGTCATGTTAATAACACACTGATATTTTGGTTGTTACTGAGCAGTGCTTACTCTAAGTCAAGAACTTCCCAGTTTCCCATTTCTGCCAGTGAGCAGGTGCACAAGAAGCCAGAGGGAACATGCCCAGGACATCTCACCTGAACTAGCCAAAAGAATATTCCATAGCACAGAATGTTTTGCTCAGTATACAAACTGCCAGGAGCTGGCTGGGGAGAAGCTGGAAGCTGCCGGTCACTGCTCAGGGATAGGCTGGGCATCAGTTATCAAGGGGTGAGAAACTGTACTGTGTGCCAGTTGTTTCTTCTGGGGTTTATTCCTCCCTCCCTCTCTCTCTGCTTCTTGTATTATTACAATATTTGGTTTCAATTATTTAACTGTTCTTAACCCACAAAGTTTCTGGGAGATGGGGGAGGTGAATTAGGGGCTGTGTGGTATTTAGTTGCCAGCTGAGGTTAAGCCACGACAGTAAAACAAAGAAACCTTGATAATAGATTTATGGAATTTGATTAACAGCAAGTACTTCAGAACATACTTTTTTGGCCACTCTGCTCTTGATGACATTATTAATATGAAGACAATTCTTTAACAGTTGAGTAAGGTGGTCCTGATGTACTGTGGGGTATATTACACTGAACCTTTGCTCGGTGATAGAAGGGATTTAGTCATTCAGCACTTCCTAAAAAAAAAAAAAAAAAAAAAAAAAAAATTTTAACAAGAAGGT
>WBMY01004605.1:415978-432833 GCA_013397315.1 Donacobius atricapilla
CCCCCCCGGGGGGTGGGGGGAGGGGGTGTGCAGTGAAATGGGAGGTAGGGGAAATGATACCAGATTGAACTTTTAGACCAACACTACTGTGTTTTTATGTCATATATTTAACCATATAGGTTGTGCTTTAGACATCATTTTAGAAGATTATGATCATGAACAAAGCATATTTCAGACCCCGAAACAACAAACCTACAAACACTAATAATGAAAGTCTTGTACTGAATATCCCACCTCTTGTTAATGTTATGTGTGGGCTGGACATTTCTGAGTCTGAATTTTAGCTTGCTAGCTCCTTTCCCAAGGGAAAGCTGTCAACAGTTTTCTCTTTCCAAAACATCTCTCTCCATTTCTCAAAACAGGTTAAGTAAACAGCGTTCCCTTTCCCATAACAACTGTCCCCAGGTGTTGTTTCCTATTACTTAACCAGTGGAGAGAAGTGTCAGTCCGATAGACCAATAATGTACCTTTTTAGCACAGCATGTTATAAAAGAAACTGTTGGAATTGCAAATAAAGCCTTCTTTCTCTTCTGACAACTATATGGAGTCAATCTATTTTCATGTCCTACCATGACATGTTATAGACCAGAAATGTGAGAGGTGTGTAAAATATTTCTGGTTTTGCTATATAAACTATCAAACAAGAAGAAAAAATAATTTAGCTTCAAGGCACACTAGACATACTCAGTTTCACAAAATTTCTGCATTTTGTTTGTGTTTTGTTCTGTTTTTGCCAAATTTATATCAGCTCTAGATGAGCTTTGAACCAACTAATTCTCATTTTAACTTAGATTTTGTAGGTCACTTTATACCAACACTTTATGGGTAGAACAGACCATTAGACTTATGTTGTCACAAAAAAATATTTAACATCTCTTTAGCAGGCTCTTTAATTTTTTATCCCCTTCAGTTAATGTTTTTAAGAGACTGACAAAATATGATTCCCACACTAAGAGATACTCAGCTAATAGTGTTTATTGAAGTATTCTAAAATGGAGCAACCAGACTGAATTCTCAAGGATCCTGAACATACAAAACACAAAAACACAAACCACCGAATCTTCGCTTTTTCCTTTTTTTTTTTTTTTTTTTTTTTTTTTTTTTTTTTTTTTTTTTTTTGGAAGCATTCACACAACCATACCTACACCTTTCTTCAGTCCAAGCCTAAAAATCTTAAATCAAATTTGTGGTAGCTGTCCAATTTCAAAGTAAAATGGGAATTAAACACCGCTGTATAGGATGGCTATAAATGCTCTTTCACTCATCTCATGGTGTTTCCTCAAGCTATCATATTCTAAGTAGATTTGTTTAATAATTGTGACTCTATGTTCTATCCAGTTTTTAATTACACTTAATTACATATTGTTTAAGTAGGATTTTTTTTTTACTCTGTGATGCCACCATGACAACACTGAGGTATGCACACTACATTCTGAGACTGTCCTTGTGTTCTAGATTGAGCCTTTCATACCATTCTCTGTATGAATCTATTTTTTTCCCTAGAAATCCTAATTTCGTGGATGCTTTGACTTACAGGTTGGTACTGTAGTGTATTACAGACTATGAGTGTGAGCTGTCAATAATAACTCTACCTCTAGAACAGTATTTTAGGAAACAAAATTCAATCAAGCAGTTAGGTATTACACAGGACCAGCTTAGGTTCTTAACAAACTGCATTGTGAGTAACAAAGTTTCCTCAAATCAAGCTTCTGCCTTTTAAAATAGTTCGTATTTACAAGACTATTTATATTTTCTAACATATTTGATGGTACCTAGGGCATGAACTAACCCTTCTAGAAAGACAGTCTAAAACCTCATCTGTGTGTTCTGTATTTCCTTCAGTGCTGACGGGGTAATAAATTGGTTTTTTCCTGTTGGCTTCATGGTATAAGTATGGAATTACATTACAAGAGTTTCTGTGTGGCAAATCCAAATGACCTGGCTGAAGAAAACACATCCTGCCACTTGAAGAGATATTAAGGAATACCAAAGATTTTTATTTTACTAACCAGCAGTGGGTTTTTCAAATTACTCAACACATGCCAAATTTTGTTCTATTGTTATCAACAGTAAAACTCTTCAGAAAGACTGGAAAGAATCCAGTTGTGAATACTTCTGAAAAACCTTATCTTAAAAATCTTTATTTTAAATTACTTCAGAACATGCAATTTATAGAATCTACTACCAGAAATTCTGCCAGTATGGATCTGAAAGGCAGCTGGGGATATAAGAAAACAGATGATCCATATGATATTCTTACTTGGAGCTTTGCAAACTGACAACTGAAAATAATTTACTTGGAAGGAAAAACTATTTCTTTCCATCCCTTTTTCAATACACGAAATATTCAGTTCTCATTTCTTTTTCCACAAGAAAGTGGCAAAAGTATTTTGTACTACTGAATTTTATGTGAGACCCTCTCAAGCAGTCCAACGTTCTCAAATCTCAAGGCAATAAAAACATATATAAACTATGGAAAAATCCAACTGAATAAAAACAAAGACACTTAAATCACAGTCTATGACTTCTTTAATGAATCTGATAACAAATTGCAAGGCATTTTTTCTTTCTGTGCTCACAAACATACAAGACATTAAATAACCTTCTTAAGGTAGACTCACTAATAATACAATTACTCTGAACAAAAACAAAAACTAGTGAAATGGAAATAATTCACAATTGAAGTGCAGATGTCATAATGGAAGGACAGATCAACTACATGGAAGAATAAAGATCATAATTTTTTAAGTGAAATGCCAAGGTAATACATGAGAAACTGCATAAGCCAAGCTAGAAACTTCTGACAACATAAGAATTGAATAAAATCAAAGATGAGTTCAGGTTAACAGCATGAAAATTAGTGAGAAATGGTATAAATAAAAACTTTACATAACCCCAGACCTGGGCACCTGGCAGCACAGCACTGACCAGGAATAATAGGGTGAGCTACTGAGATAAGAAAAAAAGCAAGACCGAGGACAGAACCTCAAATCTTCTTAGATGTTAGGTTATGAAAACCTCAGAAAGATAACTAAGGCTTGTAGAGAGGAGGAGTGGCCTGACTCTTTGCTGAGGTAAACAAGCAGGGTTTAATTGAATTTTGGTGAGACTGACTGAAGATCTGCTCTAAATTTGTGTTAGCTCACTTACAGGTCCTTGTGACCTCCAACTAAGTGTGTATACCTTATTTTTTGGAAGATTTAAAGCTAGATTTTACCAGCCTTTTCAAATTATAATTGAAAGGCCTAAAGCCAGAGAGAACTGAGAGCACAGCTCTTCCATCATGCTACAGTTTACATAGAATGACATCTTCATTTAATAAGAAAATGCAACCATTTTCTTAAAAACCCCACACCGTTAAACAACAGTGGTCTCCTATCTATATTTTCTTCCTCATAAATCAGGTCCTGTCCAAGGGTCACATGGGAGCTGTTACTAACTTCATAACAACTGCTGGCTCTGCTTACAGTTCCTGAAGTGACAGCAGCACAATAATTGAGTGTTGTGAAGCAGTTTGAGATATGTGGTACATTCAGGAGGGTGTACAATATATTCACTATTTTTCTTCACTGTTTTATTTCATACCTAAACTCTGCATCCAAATGTGGAGAGAGACCTCTCATCTGATAACTAAATCTGCATTCAGTTGTCATAGTCAAAAAGGAAGACTATCAGGCCCTAACAGCATAAATACACATAACTCAAATTCTCAAGGCTTTATGATTAATTCCTGGCATGCTTTCTTTTCCCTAGCAATTTCCAAAGAAAATGAGTAAGAAGTTCAAGAAAAGAGTTTATAAAATTGTGGACTACGCAGTATTTAGTGCATAAGCTAATTTAATTACAGAAGTATGTGTAAAAAAGTCATGGTATGTCAGGGCATACCAGAAACTCTAAAAAGCTTGTGCCATACTTGACCTGAAATCAGTACCTTCAGTCTGGGTATGTGGAAGGGAATATATTCTTTCTGGAAACAAACTGCATCCTTCTCTATGCTGTACTTAGCTTTATTTCTTCTAGTCAGTTTACCAGTAAAGTATGTTGTATGTATTTTATGTTTACACTTCAGAGGAATAAAATCCTGAAGTGATGAGCCTAATAGGATCCATTGCTAAAATCCTGAGAACATTAGTTAGCAATCTTTTTGAGGAGCTTGCTAGACTTTTTCTCTGCAGAGTTATCAATTTTCTTTCATTTTCCAAACTGTGTGAGTCTTCACTTAGAAGTAGAAAGTCTGAAAAGCATGCTGAATCATAGGCCACATACCATTTCTGCTTTAGTGTGCAATATACCACTGAGAAGGAAATAAAATGACCTCACTTGCTACCATGTTAAATAAATTAGAGATCTGTATGACCTATTGTCTCCAAACCCCAGCAGTGCTAAAAGCAGGAACTCCTGGCATTTTTTCCTTCCCTGGTTTTATGCACACTGATCTTTCTCGACCTTTGCCTATTTCCAGTTACTCCTGCTCATACATTTAATAAAGTATATTTGTTGAAATACATTTATTAGAATGTGTGGTCAATTATGTCTTACAATAAACACACAATACAATCTGAAGATGGCAAGTCATTATTGACAGCTTCTATACTTTCCTAAACTGAAAAAAGTATGAGTATTTTCAGTGTTACAGCATCCATTATTTACACATTGAGTCAAAGCTGTAGAATTTTATTATCAAAGCATAGGAGGAAATCTCTGAGTTTTACATCAAAGTCCACTGAACAGAAAAAGTCCTCTCTGCAGCAACAAATGTCAGGCCACCTTTAGTGAAGTAAGCAGAAGTATTGATGTGTGGAAAAATCCAATGAGGCTTGCATCTGAAAGCAAAAGTAGAAAGTTTTAAGAAAAAGTAGTTTATACAGATCTGAGATGTAACAACCATAAACACGATTTTTCCACGTCATAAACTCTAGTGTGGTAAGAAACGTCTGACTGCATTGATCCAAACCAGAATGCACGGGATGCATGCACATTGCTTCTTCGATTCAAGGGCATTCAGCCGACATCCTCACCCCCTTTGCATGATCTGAAGGATCTTGGATACAACTGTAACATTATGAGAAAGCATGAAGAAAAGTAAGGAAGATGCAGTCAACTAACCATCAACTCAGAAGAATAGCGAGGACAACAAGTAGCTATTATTACTTGAGCATGACCTCCAAGCTTCCCACTGAACATCAGTTAGGCTGATTTGTTAATGTAAGGCCACAAAGACTTGTAAAGCTTATTCAAGCATGAATACCTGCATCCAAACTTCAGCATATTAGAAAAAACACACTACAAACTCCTGAGATCACAGATCTGTTACTAAGCAGTCGTCACACAAGCTCTGATATTGGTAAGCTCCTCAGAACTAAAATTCTTGCAGAGTACAAATTTTCAAGATGGTCTCCCAACAATTCTTAACCAATTCAATAAAAAACCCAACAAAAAAACCAAACCAAACCCCCACACATTTTTATGCATTGCCAGACCCTTCCACAGACCGTAACATAATGTCGCTTCATGTAGCCCTGTGTATAGAAAACTGTCCAGGGCTAAGCACATTATTCATAAGTATATTCTTCAGGGTGCGTTTTTTTTTTTTCATTCTTTTGATTATGTCTCATCAGTTGTAACTACTTACTAAAAGGAAGTGAAATAGGAAATACCAGGCTTTTAAACTGTCTGCAAGAACAGGAATAAATACATACGTAAATATGCCCTTTGGTTGGACAGTCTAAATCTTGATGAACAGATTAACCTTCTTGCAGATTTAGTCAAAGAAAATCCAAAGCAGCATTCCTACATTTGCTATCAGTAGCCAGAATTAAGAGAAACATACAGATTAAAAGCTATATTCTATCTTTCCCTCTTCTTTATTTTCCCCAAATCTATCATGTAACCCCTGTTGTACAAAGCATACATAAAAAATTTATAAAACAGAGTATTGTTTCCTGTCATTTAGCTTATAACAAGGCTGGACGCCAGCTCAGTAGCCCTTGACTGTTCTCAGGCAAGCCTGGCTAGTTTTCTTCCATTAGTCATCACTTTTCCAATGAGTAACAAAACAGAGAATTACAATGTTATCACTCCATTTAGTGCATAGCATTCATCAAACAAACCCAGTTTCGTGGTGAACTGCACACAGTCCCCCAGGGTGGTGGTCAGGGTAAATGAGCTCATTTACACCAATGAAGTTACAGGATTCAGACCCACTTCATATACCTAGAAAACACTAATCCTTTTGTTTTGCTTCACTGCTTTAACACAATATATCATAAATGTAGTTAGGTAAGTGATGCCTGAACTGACATTTATATTCCAAAAAGCCTGTAGATGGAATAGGAGCAAGCCAAAGTTCATTGAGATTTCTTATAAATACTCATGAGAAGTCACAGAACAAAGTTCTCTCAAGTGACTTACCACTCCAACCAGTGTTTCTTCAAAATAATTTTCAGCATAGAGCAACGGCCCCAACCCAATGATAATAAATAGCTAAATGTAAAAATTACAATGCTCATAAATACGTGAGATAACTTGATACTTCTTTAGTTGAAAATACTATCTCTGCTTTGATTTTCCATTGAACCGGATCAGTTTTTAAAGAATAATGCCTTATGTTTGCCTAGTTATTTGAAGATTGGTGAAACTCCAACCCTAATTCAAAGATAGCCTCTGATTCCTTCAGAAATTCTGGAAGGGTAGACAGCTCACTGCAAACATCATGCCAAAAAATAATGATCTTGTCTTCAAAAACCTCCCCACTTTACGTGGGTAGTGCCTAACATGGAATATTGCAACACTTTCCTTGTTAATTAAAATTAGGCGAGGAATGGGATTCTTTTTAACTTGTTCTTTACAGTTTGAGACAATCCTTTTCTAGAGAACATGCAAATACACAATCTAATAAATTAGGAGTTAGCTGGTTGATCTCCATTTTTGCATTACAAAATACTTCAGAATACTCAGATACCAAGAATAAAAGACTAAGAGAGGGTCTTTTTAATGGATTTGTAAATTTGTAAATTCAACTTACAAGTCTGGACATGGCAAGAGAATGTTTCTGTGTGACAGCAAAAACGTGTTTACATTCATGAAACAAACTCTTCATAAAGAAAGCGCCATAACAAGAAACCTTCAGAACACAAACTTTTGGTAGAGTAGTCATTTTATTTTAATTAATAAAGATAATTTATTTTAATTAATCCACAAACACAGGCAAATTACAGCAGCTTTTGTTAGGAAACCTGTTTCAACAACTGGTGAGATGCCTGTTTTAACATCATCATCCAAGACAATTTTTGCCATTGCTTGTCTCAAGTCTTCTTCCAAGACAATCTTAGAGGTGACAACTAGAACCATCTTGTATGAAGTCAGAAATCACTCACTTGGGAAATCATAGACTGATGTTTAATGTCAGTTCCTGATGTTGTTTTCATCCCTGTAAAAGAAGTTCTATTTTACTTGCAGTCAGCATCATGCACAAAACAGGTATCTGCTCTAAGCTGAGCTACATGAATCCTCTACATGACACTAACCCTTAGCCCAGAGCTGTTTCGCAAAAGAAATTACTCTGTACAGGATGGGATTTTCTTTTCCCACACCGTAAGTATGGATTCCATTCCAGAGGACCAGCCATTTAGAATTAGTAGACCCAGTAACTATCATTGGCTTTGATTTCTGTTATTTATTTTTGGCTAAATCTATATCAAGTTTTAACAGTTAACACACAAGATTTTAACCAAAGCAATTTTGCTTTGTTTCCCTGCAAGGAGTGAATTTAACTCCCTCAGGAATAGAAGACAATGCATCCACTATAATCTGATAATCCTTTCCACAATTACATACCTGGAGACCAAACAATGTACAAGAAACTCTTCATTTAAAACACTCATAGGTTCACAGAGCAAAAAGATTTGAGAAATGATTCAGATATCATAACAAAATGACAGTTCAAAATCTCCCTATAAGCTATTAATAAAGTTGATTCAGCAGCTTCCAGAAGTTCAGCAGTTATATGAATGTGTTCCTCCTAAGCATGATCCAAAGAAGAGTTTCAACCTCACCTCTGGGTTTGCAAGAGAACTTTTATACCCCTCTGTGTTGGCCACTTAAGACACTGCCAGACTTAAGAGGGCAAAGCATAAAAGGGGAGTAGATTTTAGTATATTATAGTGTTTTCTTATCAACTAAGATGATCTAAACTTACCATCTGGTCAAAAGACACTACAACTTGCTTGAAATTTGTAAATTACTAAAGAGCAATATTAAAAACCATCAGCAATTGTCATTAGATGAGAGCACTTACCTTCTAGTAGAAGGCATTATTTATTCCTAAGAAGTCACGAGCATTGCTTCACATTTAGGTGTGATTACCCATGTCTAAAACATTTCAGGCATGAGGTTGCTATGTGAGGCCTCTAAACAACAAACAAAAAACAGTAAAATTATAATTAATGTTTAACTACAGACCTTCTCAAAGCCATATTCTACAGCTGCTACTAAGTTATTAAACATTTGCAGAAGTCATTTACAAGTTCATTATCAAATCAAAACCTAGAGCAGAAGGTAATTAAGCGGTTCAATCTGTTGAAAAAGTGTGTTCATTAGCCCTGTTAAACTACATAGAACGTATTTTTAACATCTTTTAGAATATAGTTTTAATCATAAACAATGGAAAGTTTATTAAGCCTGAATTCCTTTTAGTGCTGACACTATCAAGCTAAGCAATAAACTTGGGAGATTTGACCGAATCTTTGCCGAACAATTCATTACTACCTTGTGTCTACTTACCGATATAGCCACACCTTGTAACAAACTACACAGCACTCAACCAAGAGACATCTAAAGACACTGTTACAGGTGGACCGGAAGACTGCAGGGAAGGCCCAAAACATGAGCTTTTTCTTTAATTTGAGCCCAAACTTTTAAGTGCCTACAGACTACACTTTACAGGTTTTAACTGCAATTCTCTTGATGTGGCCTATAAAAAATTAATGCAGTAATTCAGATTTAAAGTCTGTGCAGCTCAATAGCTGCGATTTAAAGAACAGAAGAGTGCAAATGCAGTCATTTTGGCTCTGAGACACAGGGCAGCACCCCAATATATCTGTCTTTAAAAAGTCTCAGATTCAAAGCCCTCCACTTCTGAAGCCCGAAGCCTTTTCTTACCAGCCCCAGGCTGTAAGAGGAGTGATGAGCTCGGTGTGCCCCTCACCCATAGGCGTCCAAAGGCGTGAGCGCAGACCGCCAGCGCTTCCCCCTGCCCAGGCCGGCCGCGCTTGGCCTCCAGCCCATCGGGAGCATTTCAAGGGCTCGCCGGTCCCTCAGGACACACTGCGGAGGGAGAGAAACATCAGCCAGGCAGCCGGGGGACCGTGCGGGGGGGATGGAGGGACGGGCCATTTGTGCCTCACGACAGGATGCAGGGCGGAGGAGAGGGCTCCGCACTGGGTTTTAGTGAGGGAGAGCTGCTCTATCCCCCTGTGTTGACTCTCCGAAGCACCGACAAGCTCCGAGAGGGCAAAATGTGAAGGGAAAGTCACATACGCCCCATCCCCCAACGCCAGGCCCGGAGGGCGGCGGTTCCCCCTGCGAGCGGCCGCCGCCGCCGCCGCCGCCGCCTTACCGCGCCCACAGCCGGTGGACAGAGAAAGAGAGCCGCCCCCCGCCGGCCCTTAAATAGCGCCTCGCGCTCCCGCGAGACCTCACGCGGCTCAGCCGCCGCTGCCTATTGGCGAGGCCAGGGCACGTGACGCGGGGAGGGGCGGGGCGGCCGAGCCCCGCTGGGCAGAGAGCCCTGGAGCCGCTCCGGAGCCGGGGCACGGCCGCGCCTCGGGGGCCGGCCCGGTGGCTCAGCTGTGCTTCCTGCGGCGGCCCCCGGGGTCAGATCAAGGTTTTCCTGGGGACGTGCTCGTCCACTCCTCTCCAGGTCGAGTTCTGGGTGCCCGGACATGTTAACACCGGGAAACAAAAGTGTCTTCTGTGTGAAGCAGCAGCTGTGTAGCGGTTTTGAGGCACTAAATACCACTGATCTGTGTCTAAACTCCTGTCTAAGCCCTGCTTAGGGGGCTTAGGCGCTGTCTGTGCGGATGGCGAGGCAAAGCCCCGAGGCTCGCTACCGCCCTGGCGGACAGCGCCTGCAGCTCTGCGGGGCGGCGGGCCGGGGGTGACGCGGGGGCACCGGGCCTGCCCCGCGGGCCAGCGCTCGGCTCCGCTGCACAGCCCTGCGCCTGTTCTGCCCCAGACAAAGCGGGCTGCCTGTCTGGGGATGCTACCAAGAGGTTTTGCAGCCAGAATGAGCAGACTAGCATAAACAGGGAATTTGTAGTTCGCAGCACAGAGACTTTGTATATTGCCCAGCAAAGCTGGGCAGCAGGAATCGCGGCATATCATAGAATATACTGAGCTGGAAGGGGCCCATCAGGATCTTCGAGTCCAACCCTTGGCCCTGCACAGGACACCCCAAGAATCACACCCTGTGCCTGAGAGCATTGTCCAAACTGAATTGAATGGAAGTCCCTGCTTCTCCAATAGGCGTGCGTATTGCTGATAATTCATACCTTCCTGTCTCAGTGAGAAACGATATGTCTTGGCTAATGCTGAGTTACTACCAGCACAGCGCTTGTAAAGTGCATGGAAAGAAAATGACGAGTTGGTCCGCTATCCCTGGTCTGAACCCTGCATTCCAATTACGCTCAACAGAGCTAAACCCATCTGATGCAGCCTGAAACAAATAGTCACATAGTTGCAATAAGGGATGACTCTAGAAATTGTTTCCTACCACTTCTAGTTACCTCCTCTGTCTAATTCTTGGCACTCAAAACATTGTTGCAGATTACCCTGCGCCAGTTTATGGTCAGTACATCAAGATTCAAAACCCGTCTCAGGACTCTAGGTAATGTAACGTAGTCAAAAAGATGAAGTGACATTCAACCTTTAAAATTTTAACACTTGTGTCAGTGGGATTTATGTCGAGTTTGGTTTCTTCTTTTCCAGTACAGAATGTAAACTGGCACTTCGGTTACACAGAAAACCATCAAACCACAGCCAACCAGTGATCAGTATCCATCCCAGGTGAGAATTTTAATCATTCGCATAATCCTACACCTTTTTTTTTTGCCCCTCACAAGCTTTCTTCTGTTTCCCCATACAAAGTTTGCATTGTTTGCTCTGGCTCCATGAAATTAACTTTTGTGTCTGATAGTGGCACAACCTCAAGAGAAGGAATGCAGAGTCTACCTGACCTATCTGTCCTTTTCCAAACCCTTCCTATAGAATAAAATAACTGTCCTTTAATAAGTTACTGAAAGGGCCAGATGTGGATTTTAGCCTCCTTACTTGAAGGGTAGTTCTCCCATTTCTGGGAAGAAAAATGCTGTAACCACTCACTTGCTACCTATAAGACTGCAGGCAGATCTGCTGTTTCCATGCCTGTGGGATGTAACTTTTATCTGAATTAACTTCTCACTGGGCACTGAGTCTGCCTACAGCCTGGGTACCTTGGGGACTTGGGGGAAAGACCATAATATTGGGTCTGGGTACAGGTTAATTTTGAGATTACCTGGGATCACTAACTGGGAGAAATACAGGCCTGGCCATGAGCAGAATTAGTAGGAAAACCAGTTATTGTGAGGGTGTCTTGGTTATTTTGTAGATTAGTGTTCAGCTTTTTAAGGAGTTGGATAAGCTGAACTAACTTGTTCAAATCTTGAAGAGTGGTACTCTAATTAACCAAGTCTCTCTGACAGCTGCAAGAATTAAGTCTCAAAGTCACTGCCTTGATGCTTCTCACAGAAGAAAGGCTCTTGAAAACAACTTGTTTAACAACATCAAGAGTTTACCATAATGTGCAATTGTCATAAACATTTCACCTCAATTTTACTGTCTTTCTCCACATTGATATGAAAGCAAATCAATCAAGTAAAACCTCATTGTAACCGTCAGTCTTTACAGGGGGATTACAGTACTCAGTGGCATTAAATAATTGTCAGGTTTGGAATCTTAGAAAGTAATAGCCTTTCATTTATATATATATGTGTGTGTGTGTGTGTGTGTGTGTGTGTGTGTGTATAATTTGGTCAAAACTTTGAGATGGTAATGTAATAAAAGTGTAATTTAATTAATTAATTTATGCATAATTTAACAAAATGTAAAGGCTATTTTAAATTCATCCTGAAAATAGACTAAATGCCACTTACAGCTTATCTGTCTTTTGGGGTTTTTTTGTCCTCATAATGTTTGTGAGTTAAAATTGGAGCCTGTAAAATAGAATAAAAATATTGAACAAAATCTTTGGAGAAGAGGAAGGCAAGCCAGAATCATTATTTCCTTTCTAGAGGAAGAAATAGCAATATATTTCTGTTAGAAACTTCAGTTTTCTGTTATTTTTCCTCAGTGAGTCTCTTTTTGTTTGATAATTTAATTCCATGGTTAAAATTTTTGGTTATCTCTTTCCAGCCAATATGCATGATTAGAATTTAAACAGTATTTTTGCACCTGAAAGCACATTTTGTATAGGTAAGAAAAATGCCAGTAGAATTTGCTAGTGAGCTCCCTTGCTGAATAACAAACCTGATGAAGAGGCCATTCTTGAAGACTCTTCCTTCTGGAAAGTGGGAATGTTTGAATACTTGAGTAGTGAGTGTGGGGAAGGTTAGTATTATTTAAACTGATGAAGCAATACACTGATGTTCTTTAATTGTCACTATTCCAAGCTCTTAACAACTCTTATTTGAAACTCAAGCAGAAGGAAAAGGACAGGAGTAAGGTATTATGAGATAATCACAGCTCTAGGCCATTATCAACATTGGACTGACTGCAGAGGCTTTAACAGCCTCTTCACAGAATAGAATCTAATGGCTTTCACTAGAGAACTACATTACCCCTTGTGTCTACTCAATCAGCTTTTACATCCACGTCAATGAATTTGCATCTGTCTTATTCTGCTGTCTTTGAGCTTTCAGATCTGATGTCAGGCCAAAAAAAGATGATGTAAGATGCTGTAAATGTGTTTTGTTTTCTTCTGTAAAGGAGCAACTTTTGAGAAAAATGAAGAGATGGTATTCTTTACTTGCCAGCTAGTAAAGTGCTTAAACTAGCAAAAGGTAGGCAAGATTTGGGGACCCATTTAATGCAGTTTTATTTTTTGTACTTTATCTTTAGAATCCTGACAAGTCATACTGTCAACAAAACATGAAGTTTTACAGTATTTTGAATCAAGAGAAATAATTTCTCAGATGAGTTGAAAATGATGGTTAGGGGTTGCTTTGAAGATGAGAGTCTTAAAAAAGAATAGTAATTCCAAAGTTGGGTTGATTTTTTTGGTTTTAGATTCTTCACATTTTCTATGGATTTCCATTAATTTTTCATGGACTACAACTTGCTCTTACCATTAGAATTTCAGGTGCAGATGGATTGGTTTCCATGGATCTGCTATGAGCCATGTGCCATAGATTCAATTCATAGGCTGCAAGCTGGTATTTGGCATTGTACTAAATCCACCAGTCTGTTCTGAAATTAGGCCAAGCTTCATGGCAAAATCTGATTTCTCATCCTTGTGTCTACACATTTGCCATTTTGTTAAAGATATTTTGCTATTTTTTGAATATAATTTTAGAACATAACTTTAGATACATTATTTTAGATACAAAACATATTTTAAAAATTGTAAAATTCTAAACCTACATTGTCAGCACTGCAAGTATTTCAGATATCCGAATTCTCTTATAATTCTTATATATTTTCCATGCTTCCAGAAAAACTCAGTATTGTTTTAACTCCCTTTTCCATTAAAATGACCTTTTAATTGGTTGGAAATATATCCTAAATTTGATCTCTTCCAGACATTTGTTCAGCAAAACTGACTGATGATTACCCACTTCTGGACCCAAGTTTATTACAAGAAAAACATAAATGAACCCTCTGTGCAATTTTCCAAGATTTCTGGAGAGGAAATGCAATAGCCTCTTTGTAGCACAGAATGAGCAGATATTCTAGTCTCAGATTTGCTACCAACTTTCCTGTGTAACTTTGGACAAGTCACTAGATTTCGGATGGCAATTTTCTTGCTTTGTAAAAGAAGCTAATATTAACTTGCCACCCAATAATTTGACAACTCTGAGTGAATGCTTGCAAAATAATCTGAAAAAGTCAGATGGAAAATGTTATGGAAATCCATGCCTCTGCTAGCCAAGAAGGATATTTACAATAGGTCCATATTTTATGTAGTGAAATACAAATGTTCAAGTATAAAACCAGATAAGACCAAAAAGGATCTAAAATTAAATGCAGGAGGTATTTTTTGACCTTTCAACAGAAATTATATAAGCACCCTTAGGTTATAAATAGTCCTTTGTTTTCCTTCTCTTTGTCTAACACTCAGAAGAAACACAGGGTTTGTTGTTTGTTGTAAGGAGATAGGGCAATGCTTCAGAGTGGAAACAATTGTGCACTGTTCTTTATTTATACAATTCCTATAAAGTTTGTAACTAGTATTTGTTGCATTGCTTAGCACTTTTTTATCTTCAAACAGCTACAGAAATAAAGTTTCTATTCCTGAAAATGTCAACAGCAGAAGAAAACAAAAACAGACACAAGTCCATTTCCAGCATGAAAATTTCTTTCTTCTTTCCTGTTTTGATGTCCGAAGAGCAAAAAATACAGTGCTAGACTATTGTCAAACTGACACATAAACACTTGTATATTAGTCCCTGTTTTTATTATTAATCTTCAGAAACAAGTCGTGAAATGTGTCCACCTTTACATGAAAGTATTTATATTAGCATTAAGGAATATTATACTGAATTCCTCACAGAATGATGTGTGTGCATGTTTACAAATATTTCCTTGAACAACCAATAGGTGCTTAATCAGTAGCAATTTCATTTTGTGTTTAAAAAAAAAAAAAGTTTAATGAAGTGAAATAATTGAAAACTTACCCTGAAGTTTAGTAATTGGCATTTGAGCAAAACAGAATTATGAAAACACCACTTTTTTCTTTTTTGTTTTCACACTTTCTATGATTTCTCTGAGGTTGTATAAGGGAAATAATGTTATTAACATTAAAATATATGTGAGGCAAATGGCTTTATTAGATACTGCATTTTGTTTCATTCAAATTTTTAATCCCCTTTTAAACCCATTTTTTTTCTCCATAACTTTTCACTGATAGCAAGTATGAGTCTCCACAATAAATTGGAATAAGCAGGCTGCAGCAAAGAGTACATGATTAGGCTTGTGCAATAAGAGCCATCAGAGTTTAAAAACCAGGTACGTACGGTGCCATACTGTCCAGTCTCTGCAGGCTACTTAGAAATGCCCTGGAAACTAATCAGACCTTGATTGCTTCAGTCCTGACACGTTGGCTTAACTCCCATTTTCCCTGATTATGTTGAGAAAACCTGTCATATTATGTGAAATTCAGTCCTCTGAGTTTAAGCAAATTAAACATTTGGGATCAAATTCACACATAATGTAAGACCATGAACTTAATAGAATTATATCAAAGATTTTTTTTTCTCAGTGATGTTACTTGATAGCTCTTTTGCACAGTGATTTGTGGATTTATTAAGCAGTTTAGTGGCCTTGAGAACTTCACTCCATTATGTCCAAAAATCCTTCTCCATCCTGTTTTTTGAATGTTTGCAATGATTTGATATAATTAATCCAATTTACAGAGGAAAGTTCTGTCTCTGTGACAACTCGATTTTGACTTTCTTTGCTGAAACTGTCAACAGGATTCTAACTAATGCCAAATTTGATACCATTTTTATAAAGTGGGCACTTGTCCACAGTGAGCTGGATTAAGGCCACTTACCTAACAGTATTCTTAGGGCAGGAATTTATCTCTAGATGTTACTGCTGATGCCAGATTTTTACTAGTAATCATAGATCTTCTTTTGAAATGATAATTAAAAAAAAAAAAATACTGACTTCAGAAAGATTTCCATAAATAAAGCCTGTGGATCCAGGCTCTATGGGCTGCAATTATTTTATTCTAGCATCATGGAATGAAAGGTGTAGCCAAGCATGAGCATGCCACACTTCAGATGCTGTTAGGAGCAGAGGTGTCTGTAGAAATATTAGTAGTTCTCTCTTCATTTGAATGATTTCCTTAGCATAGCACAGGAACAATAAACGGGCCTTAAGCTCCTGCTAAAAAAAAGCAACATCCTCTCAGGAAAGGGGATTCTAAGATGAGGATTGCCCTAGCTGAACTCTGTTCTTGCTTTTCTCAGAGGCTTGCTAGGTGACCTCAAGTTAGCTATTTAACAACCTTGTGCCTATTACCACGTGTGTAAATTTAATATACTCACACTGCTCTACCTTGGAGAAAGACATGGGGCTCAACTTGCTTGTGTTTTAAGAGAAACCGAGATTATTACATTAACCGTGTTGTATAAATGCCACGTGTTGTGAATTTGTGAGTGAGCACTTGCACATGTGGTGTGGACACAGTCCCAAAACAGCATTTGTGAAGATAAACGTTATCTGCATGAATGGCAGTACAAAGCACCAACTGTGGGCAGTAAATTACATTCCAACCTACTGTTCTGGACTTTACAAGTGCCTGGGCTCCTGTGTACCTCTAATTCGGTGGGGCGAGCATGTCCCAAAGTACAGTGCCGCCGTCACTGCTACAGATCCACGTCCCCCTGCCTTCCTGTCCTTCGCCCTGCTGCCTGCCGGTGTGGCTGTGTGCGCGCTGAGGCCCAGTTTCTCAGCCCCGGGGCCATTCCAGGCTCGGCGACTAAAGCACCGCGGTCGCTCTCGGAGGTCCCGACCGGAGGAGCAGCGGGCGCAGCCCCCCCGCGCCCCTCGGCCCCGCAGCGCACTGGCCGCGGCGGCGGCCGCCCCGCCGGGCCCG
>WBMY01004605.1:432843-520055 GCA_013397315.1 Donacobius atricapilla
GGCGAGGGGGCTGCCCCGGGGGCGCGGCCCAACCGCGCGGCTCCGTCCCGTGCCCCGGCGGCGGGGAGCCGGGCGGGCTGCGCCGGCAAGTGCCCGGCATGGGCTTGGCCGACGGAGGGTGACGATGTCCCCAGGAGTTTTCCTGGAGCAGCCGGGGCGTGGGCCGGGGAGGGACGGAGATGCAGAGCCGGTGCCAGGCCCCCCGGAGCGGGTCTGACCCCGGCCGAGGCGCGCTGCAGAGACGGAGCTGTGGCCCGCCCTTCCTCCGCCCGCCCTTCCTCCTGCCCTAATAATATTGCGAAAGGACCAAAGTTGGGTTCTGAATCCCCACTAAATCAGTGACCTTGTTTAACCCTTTCAGGCAGGCACCCTGTGGTCTCCTAGGGCCAGGAGCTCTCCAGATCACACGGAAAAGATGTCTAATAACACTCTATGGGATCGCGATGCTAGCTGCTGTTCTAGGAAGTCTTGGCTTTAGAGCTAACAGGGTTTAAGTTGCACTGCATGCTGCTTGAAGAGGACTGGTGTTTGTAAAGTACTCTTGAATCAATTAGCTTTCTCCAAACCATATTAGGCAATTAGGAGGGAATAAAGAAACATTTATATTTTTGGGTTTTATGCTCAATTTGCTACTTTTCTCCCCATGAAACAGTTGAAATTATGATTTCTGCATTGTGTTTAGGTTTAATTTTAATTCTAACAAACTTGGAGCACCTAATTTGGTTTAGGTTTTTGAAGCTTCTTGGCAGGAGGAAGAAAAGCTCAAACTTTGTCGAAGACTTTTTAAGGTAGTGAGACAGTAGCAAACTTGCCAAAGAAATGGTTGCATACTAAGCATTCTGATGCAAACAGAAGAGAATCCTGGTTTTGTTCATTTTGGTTTGTTTGTTTGTTTTTTCTGTGTTTTTCACCTTTATTTCCAGGTTCTTCAAGAGCAGCTACACACAGTTGCCAGCTTCCCTCCATGTGGTGCCCCAGCATGCCTTGTGCTGCTGATGCCACACATACCATTCATCTGCCCTGGAGAATGGAGCCTGTCTCTAGGGTAAGGCAACGGGCTCAGCCCCAGAGGCTTGGCTCCTGCAGGGTCTGAGTGAGGGCGTGCAGGTTGCAAGCCTGCTCCCCTTCCACGTGTCCACACTTCCACTTAAGTGGGATTGCTCTTTTGTTGCAAATGAGGTGCCTGGGAATTCCCATGCATAGTTTTGAACCTCAGTCCTCCTTTTGAAATACCTTCTCTGAAATGCAGAGTGGGTGAACTGGTTCTGGGGTTAAAAGAATTAATACAGAATCCAGATTTGAGGTATAATAACCTGGGTGCTCACCTTTCTTCACCAACAGTAGCTAGTTTTCTGAAATTTTCATTGCTCTTAATGATTTCTGGTCCAGTGAGCCACGAATACTGCAAAGAGAGGTTGAAAAAATGGTACAGGACTGAGGAGAAAACCTAGATGCACTTACCTTCTCTCTGAGGCAGGCTCCAGTTTTTACTGCTGCTTAATGGGTGGCTGTGATGCCTTGCAAACTGTATAAAAGAGCACCACATGAAGGGGAGCTGGAGACTCATAGGTGGGTGTAAGGCCTTGGCAAAAAGTACTGGGAACTCTGATTTTTTCATGTGCTTCAGACAGATGCACTTGTATGCAGCACACTTCTCCCCAAGACTGAACAGATTGACAGCAGGACTGATGAGGTTGTTGTAATGGTGGGCTGCTCAGCTGTCATTGCCAGAGTATCCTGCAAAAGTAGCATCTGAGAGATGGAGGGACCGGAGGGAAGAAGGAGAGCCACAAGCAGAAAAGGCATACAAGGATTCATTCTTCAAGGCAATTCTAGATCATGGTGCTGTGACAGAAGGTGCAGTCGATTTAATGTTAATGGTGTTTCAAGGCTACATGTTCCTTGAGGTCTGTGTACTTAGCTTTTAGAGATGCTATGTTGTGTTGGTCACATTTAGTTTTCTCTGGATAGCCCTCAGGGACTGGAAGTTCTTTTAGTCAAAAACAATGGAGTTTTCAGACAGCTACAAGAATTTGGAGCTGTAAGAGAAATACAAATTCTTGCAAGTATTGGCAACATTGCCTTATGGATCCTCCAAAAACGTGTCCACTCTGATGAGGTGATGGACTTGAACTCAGTGATCTGTAGAAGGAGCTATGACAACCTTCCAGAAGGCTAGAGGTATAAAAGTAAACCTTTTACATTTTTAAAACCTAAATGTTTGCAGTGCTAGTTTGATTTCGGACATCTGTAGAAATCTATCTAGAAAGATGCTGATTCCGAGACCTTGTTCCTGCACTATAGTGCTTGAAAACTGAGCTACTGACAATTTGTGGACTAAGAAAAAACTGTGTAGTTCTTAGGGAATATAATATGTTTTTCTATATAATTCTACATAACAGTAGGTTTCTAAGTTTTTTAACCTGGTTGAACTCAGTAATTAAAAAGGTGTTCTGGTCTTTATTTTTTCCCATTCCACTTGAGAATGTTCACAGAGGGTTTTTGGTTTTTGAAAAAAACGTCCCCAAAATCCAAATAATTATGTCTGATTGATTTTCAGGGGTGGCAGGGGGAGTAGGGGAAAAGAGACAGAGGCACCAATTGTTCCTGAAATATTTGTCCCTCCCTGAAGGCAACTTAGGTTATGTTTTCAATGGTAGTCCTTTCTTGACAAAGTTTTTTTGTGTGTGTTTGTCCAATGTTTGCTCTCATATCCTGAAGGGAAAAAAATGACTGAAATTTAGCTGAATCAGTTTAAAAACCTGGATAGCCAGCATTTTTGGATGTGTCTTTGCTATTAAGTTGACTGCCGGATATTTGGTATCTTGGGTTGTAATTTTGATCTCCTAAAGATAGTAGAGATTGTTAGTCTTTTCAGGAAGGATCAAAACAAGTGTCGTAAAGCAAGAAAGATAGGGACAGTATTTAACTCACTTGAAAATAATACTTAGTGCTATATATTCACTGGATAAGCTCTCACATGCTGAGACAGACACAGTGGGAGCTAGCCAGTAAGAGAAAAATATTTGGCGGGGGAAGTTTCCACTTGGCACATTTTCTTGTAATAAATATTTAAATGCACAGCTTTCTAGAATTAAACAAAATTCATCTATTGTCTTTTACCAGTTTTATCCATTAAGTTATAATAATAGCAATAGTTCTAGTTATTATTCACTGATTTGCTTAATTAGAACTTAGAGCTAAAACTTGTTCTGAATGGGTGGAGGGGATGAAGGCAACGGTGCCTGAAGGAATCAGTGGGATTCTTATGTGGGCATGATGGCCGGGTTCACTGAGACCGGAGGTTTGGTCCCCATGATGTTCAACTTTTACCTGCTCTTCAGCCCCTGTAAAAGTTCAGTCACTCTGTCTGCACATCATGTTCAGCACTGAGGGATGCTACAATAGGCAGTTGTCATCTTTTATGTAGGACAGGTACAATAGATGTGAAGAAGGATAGATACATTGAAAAAAATTCTATTTGAGGGAATACCAACAGCTAGTGCCTCCTAACCCTTGTAGACTACAGGCATCAACTAGGGATGTGATGTAGCCCCTACAATGCTGTAATTCTCTCTAGTTATTGTTTCTGTGAAATAACCCAATGACTCAAGTACCAAATGCTGGTTCAAATGTAGACAGGCATGCTGGCATTTCATGCTTACTGAAATCCTCTGCAGTATGTTTCTCTGTTGATGAGCTTTAGGTAAAGCCTTGGGTTCTGAGTTAAGCTCATTCTGCAGCTGTGGCCTAGGGATATTACTGTTATGTGCAGTGAAGGACATATAACCATTTCAGAATGTATTGACATACATTTATACTGATCTGGCTAACAAGCTCTGTGGACCATATTTCTCTCTTTTTATAATTCTTTTGAGAAGAGGTATTAATTCCCCCTCTTTCATTATTTTGTAATAATATTTCATATATTCCAATTACAACTTCATAGTGTTCTGACAATTAATAAACAGAATAATCTGAACACATTTAGATTTCTCTGATGCAAGGTATCATCTGAGATACCTCACAGTTACTCCTGGTAGTTGTTGTATAGATATCCTTTGGAAAAAAAAGTTCCAGTTCCTTGGATTAATTTTGGAGTTTCATGTTACTCTTTCTTCTCATAGTCTTGTAGTTATGAGTTTCAGAAAAATAGCTGGTTTTCTGCATGAAAACATTCACACAATTCACAATTATGTGAACACTGGTGAATTTCATTTTAAAATAAATAAACAAACAAAGAAAGAGTTTCTAACCATCCTAGAAACTGGTTGTAGAGAAAAACTATACAAGCCTAGGAGTCTCTACATTCAGGAAACAGATAAGAATAGCTGTTGAAATTTTTTTGTTTATTTAATAGCATGATTTTAGAGACTCATTGCAGGATTTGTTTGTATATAGGGCATTGGAAGAATGAAGACTCTAACTACAAACAGATTTGGAAAATGTTTTATACCAAAAAAACCCCTACAATTTTAATGCTGTGAAAATACTAAAATCCTGTTTCATACAGGAAAAATGAGAATATTGTTTGGTTACAGAACTGATCACTATGATTTTCAACTGGATTTATTCATTTGGATAACCTGCAGTGTATATTTCTTCATATCTTATATATCTTCCCATAAATACAGATAAAGGCAAAATAATACATGCCAGACAATAAAAAGAGTTATCTGAAGGCATATTTACATTGATAAAGGAAAATAATTTTTTACATCTGATAAGATTAGAGAGTTCAAGCAATGAAGTTTTAGAAGCATAGTCTTGTGCAAAATTTCAATATGACATTAAATATAGAAACAAAAATATGAAAAATACGGAGAATATGAAGTCTAATCATTGGAATAACTTTCTAAAGTAATGAGAAACTTGAGAGTATGGCTGACAAATGGGTACTGGACTAACAGACAGAAAGTGTGCAGTCCATCAAAAGATGAATGGAAGTTCACAAAAGATATTTTATATTGGATAGAGGAGCATATGCGAAGTGAGAAACATCCTAATATATCATTCCCAAAGTATAACCTCAAGTAAAGGCTGAGGCTTGTCTTGTATGAATACCTTTTAATGGCTAAAGTAGTTATTATGTACTTGCTAGCTGTTTAGAAAGCAAGCACAAAAGGGCAGTTCGTGAGCACAATGTGTAGTGTACAGTGTGTTTCTTTTAGATGTAGTCTTTGGCTTCGTGTTGGTGAATTAAGAGTAAACTAGTGGTTATGCTAGCACCTCAATAAAGGAACTTCTCAGTTATAGGTCATCAAGGCTGAATGAATCTGAATTGTGGAAGAGATGACATTAAAAGCAGACTCTGGATTCTGATTAACTGTGTGGTGAGCAAGTGCCGCACAGGAGGTGAGAGTCTAATGGATTTGAAGAACCACAGTCTGTGGAGTCTAAGTCCTGGCCAGTCAGAGAAGCAGTCAGCCAATTGTCTTCTGCTGACCTTCCTTTAGCCTCAGAAACTGTTCTTGGTTGGCTGCTTTGTAGATACACTTACATACATTTACGTGCATTATGTACTTAACACCCCAGGATATCAGTGCTTCTGGGGAATAAGAATCCCCACTGTCAGCACTACACTGCAAGCATGTTCTTGGGTATGCTCAGCCCTTGCAGAAAAAGCTCTTGTGCTGAGGGTTTTAAACCAGCTGTTACTGGATATTGCGTGTTTCAGTTATTAAATTTGGTTTTTTGATTTCACAATTAATGGCTTCATAACAGCTGTATATAAAGTATCCTAGGACAATAAAGTCTCCAACTGTCCACTGAATATGATAAACCTGTGTTATTTCTGATGTAGGTCAGCTAAAGTTGGAGATTTCCGATGATAGGAACTACATCACATTTCCTAGTGTCTTACTGGAATCTACATTACAGTAATTTGAGCTTGGTACTTCTCATCCTGTCCATTGCTGAGACCAAGAACAAACGAGTTCCTTGCTGTAAGAAACTGCGGAGTTGAAAATATTGTCATGCCCTTTCCTGCATTATGCAGCCTTTTCTGTCTTATGCAACACAACTCTATTCAACTTTTTTTTATAGGTCACTTTTCTCTAGAGTCGAGTCTTCCATTTTGACTGGCTTCTTTTGAATTCTTTCTGGTTACCTTTATCTTCCTTAAAACCAGGCACCCAAACCTGGATGTAAGATGTATTACTACTGACAAGTTAAACAGGAAAGTTACTTTGAGATCTTTGTAGACTACCACCTGCAAGAATTCATTATGTTGTCAACATTTGTTGTTGTGGTTTGGGGAATTTTTTTTTAAATAACACTGCATACCTGTGACTTACTCATCTTGCACTACACAAAGACTACACTTCCCTTTTTTTTCCCCCCTAAAATACTGTTTCCCATTTTGTACACAGTGATTCTTCTCTTCATGTGCAGAATCTTGCACTTGTCTCAGCTCCTTAGAGGACTTTTCTAAAAGAAAAATACTGCCAAAAAATTGTTTTTAATTCTAAACCTGTCCTGCAACATGGGTGCAGCCCTCATTACTCGCCTTGTATGGAGGTTTAAGGAACGTATTCCCTCTTCTGGCTCCAGGTTATCCGAGTATTCTAGCTGGTGCAGCTGGGATGAAGTTTAGAAGGTGCCTTGCTTTTAAAATGCTCTGAGGCATCTGACCACATATGCAGTCCAGGTGGTCTAGGCAAAAATGTTACTGAAGAAGTAAATAGTTTGTAAGCAAATCTTAGTTTAATTTTGACTCATGAGACCATCTTGATGCTATGCATTCTGAAGAAGGAAACTGGCCAAAAGCAATCATTTTGCTGCTTCTTCCAGCAAAAGCCTGGGTCCCACTAATCCACAAACAATTAAGCTGGGGATACAGACCCACTCACAAGAGAACATTGAGTTGCAGTTTGGTAAAAGCTGTCTAATCCTGGAAAGTTTAAATGTCAACATTTTTTAAAAAGTTACTTATGGCTATAGACACTGGACTTGCAGCACTTCACTAGAACCTCACTTGCAGTATTTGGTTGCTTTGTGCTTTGAGAAAACTCAGTTTATCAGCTATGTAAGACTGAGTACCTTTAAAAACTTTGTCCAAGGTTTTAAGTGATTCAGGATTTCAGGTCTTGCAATTTTTATCTGTTTCTTGGAAACCACACAGTAAAGGGCTCAAGTTATTTGTGGTATATGCTATACTTAGATCTGTAAATAAAGATAGTTTAGTGTACCCAGCAAGAAAAAAGGTTAGGCCTCTCCTTTCAAGCTCTTGTAATTTACCTTAATGATCAGAAGACTCTTTGGAAAAAACACACAAAAATAATTTATTTAGATACATTTTGATAAATCATCTTTTCTAAAAAAAAAATTGAGTACATAGTGTTTTTTTCAGTCAGTCAAGGTTCTTTTGCTGTTTACTATGATCTCCTGTGTGTTTTCATAGAATTGTCTCTTTCCTCTTCTTCTTGTGGTAAAAAAAACCCCCAAAATAGCTTTGCTGGAGGAACAAAAAAGCAGTTCTTCACAGATTGAAGAGAGAGATAATCTGGTTAAATTCAACCATCTTCTGGAACTTACACTTTAAAAACTTACAGAAATGTTCCAGGTTTGGCATTTAATATCTATGAGATTTTACGAAGGCTGGTTTGGCTATTTCAGTTACTCACCATATCTCTCTGAAAGTCGAGATTGTTCCTGAGGATAGCCGGAGTCCAGCACTGGGTACAGGTGATGCATCTGTTGAAAGCAGCTGCATGTATGCTGCATGCTGTGCTATTGCTAGCACTCTTTTTACTCTTGATTCTTTGTGTTGCTTCTGGGAGCTAATTTCGGGTTTTATTTACCGTTGCCTCCTCTCTTTTGAGTTATCCATCACTGCCATTTGTTGGCCAGGAGGCCTCCCCCATCTTTCTTTATCTTCTTTTTTCCTTCCCTTCCATGTGCCGTGCCTTCCAAAATCCTTAAACTCAGGCTGTCTAGCCCTGAAGCCATTTCTATTTTTACTCTTAATTTCTCCTCTATGAGCCCAAACATCACCGTTAGTTTGTCTTAAGTCTTCAGTTTCTCCCTTCAGGAAATTATAGTCTTGCTCTCACTTTCCCTGAACACCAAGAAAAAAGAAATCTAGTGTATAAGTGTATGTGATCCGAAACCCTTTGTCATAGAACAGCCATCTTCCTTGATTGATCCCTTGCTCTTTGTGTATTTGTTAAGTGTCTGTTTTAATTATTTAGCTTTTATGTGTTTTTCCCTTACATTTTTTAGATTTTTCTTGTGAACAAGATATTTCTTCTTATTTCTTTTTTTGTCTTTGTACAGACATGTTTTTCTGTACAAAGAAAAATTTAATTAATTTTATGTTGTTCATACTGTGTTTCTGTTTATTTAGTGATACCCACTTAATGAAAAGTCCTAATTTCTTTACTGTATTCATTTACTTTAAATTAAACACATGCATATTTCTAGAAAGTTAGTACCATTTTTATAGCTCTGTCACAGTACAGTTTAGTCTGATTTGCTGTCTTCTGAAAGATAGTTAACACTCTCTTTCATATTAGCTCTTGCCCGTTTCTCATCCTCCATAGAATAATTGTATTTCGATTACTTTGCTACATGTGATTTAATAAACTAATCTGATGACTCCTTTTTTCTCTTGAAGTTTTTGGATTTTTTTAATATATGCTAAAGTGTAAAGGAACAGCAGGTGTTTTTTTACCTAATTTGTTTCATGTGAGGCACAAATGAAACTCTTAGCAACATTATCAGAAATTTCAATTGAAATTGAAACAGCAGTCTTATTCTTTGGAAGGTTTAGGGCAAAATAACAAGAGGAAAAAATATAGGTCATATGGGCAAAATATTTTTGGAGCCATGCTGTGACAGAGATCTTGGCCTGAATTGACCTGTGCTTGGCTACGTCTCCAACTGTATGTCTTTGCCATTTTATGAGGGCTGAATACTGATTGTTGAATTAAGTGGTAAAACTCAGAAATCAAGGTTCCAACACCACAGAATACATAGCAGGAGTTTCTACATTGACCTAGTTCTCACTCTCATAAGGTCTGGATATCACTGTCACTCCACTGCATTTCCGTCACTAGTGTATTCTTTTGACAGGGAGCCAGTGTCCTTTACTGACTTTATTTAATGCTCCCAAATCCCACTTCCTGGATTTATGCACCCTCTTTTCATTTCAGCTTCTGTAGCTACACTGCTGCTTCTGCTTATTTTTATGGAACTACAGTAGATTCAGCTGTGGTAGGATATTTCTCCTAGCTGAAGCATTTATAAAACCATAGACAGTAGTTGCATTAAAATATCTGAGCAGGTTTTCACTGTAGAAGTAATCCAAATGATTTGCTGGGAGTGAGAACAAACACAAACATACTGAAAACCATGTTAAATAGTCATGGATGATGTTTGCTGTAGACTAACATCAGTAGACTAACTGATATGTTTTTCATTTGGTTGATTTAAGCTGTATTCTGAACCATCTTTAACACATCCCTAATAATACATTTTTTTCCAGTTTAAACCTGGATTGGGTGTACAGTTTCTGGTATACTTTCTTGGAAAAATTTCCTTCTTCTGTCCTCGTGTCAACTGCTTATTGAGGAGACTTCTTAGGCAAAACAAGTAATTTATATGCAATGTGATATGGTTTGAGTTTTATTAAGTAGCCTGTCTACTTTTTTTTCTCCATATAAGGAATATTTCCTTTGAAGCATCAGGTCTCTGTGCTTCTTACCCATGTTCCTACACTTCTTTTTCAATGGATTTAACAGTATCTTTTTGGAGACCTCCAAATAAATCAGACTGAAATTGCCTTTGATACAAGAAGACCTTGCTCCTAATGAAGTCCAAGTGGGTTATGTCAGTTTACTCAAAGATTGAATTTAGCCTCACTGTTTTGTTGGGTCACTGGCACGCTGTACTTTATATTGCAATAGCCAAGGCCTGGTTTTGGAGAGGTAAAAAAGCTCCCTGACAAGATGTTACTAAGCACGTGTTTTTTTCAACAGCAGATACTCTGGAAATTTACATGCAATGTAGAGTTTTTGTATGAGGATTGGTTAATATACATCATGACTTTATCTGGTTTTCTGTGATAACTTTCTTTGGTAAATCCTGATTTTTGCTCTTTCTTACAATATTTACAAGAAAATTTAAATATGAGAAAGGGTTTGTCCAACCATCTGGCATCCTCTGAAGTAAGAAACCTTGGCTCTGGAGGAGAGGCAAATGAGTAATGTAGGAGTAATGTAGCAACTAGTTAGCAGAGCACTTGCATTCTATTTGTCTAACAGAATACACTAACCTGTAGTTCATGAAAGAGTAGGAGGTTACTTTTTAGAGACAGTATTTTCCATGAACTGTAAAGGGAGATTTTATTTCAGTGTGGATTTCAGCATTTCCTACAAAACTGGAAACACATCCATTTAATTTTTATTTTAGGAATCTTGATTGTAATGTTAAAAGTGTATTCAAAGAAAACATTTGTTTTGATCTGAATGCTGTACAATGAGTATTAATATGAAGATGTTTTTACTCAGAAGCTGCATTAATCTTCTGGAGTCATGTTTCTCTTGTATCAGACAAGGTTTTGAGGGTACCAGTGGCTGTTTGCTTCACTGCTAATATCAGATAGGCAAATATGTGGCAGTTTCTTCCCTCTTGGAATGCTTTGCTGAATACGTGCATCTTTGGCAAGGCTGACTTTCCAAGCAATGAAACTAATCTTCATATGAGACTTACATAATTATCACACTGTCATCTCTCTTGAATTGTAGCCAATAATTGCTTTGTATCAATCAATCTTTTTTTCCAAGTTTCTCACCAAGACTTAGCAGAGTCTGGTGAGAACATACATCCCTTGTGAAGCTTCTCATGAAGACTTGTGCTTTTAAAGTACTTCAGTCTCAAAGGGATTTTCTAGGAAGTAACATACACTTGGTCTGAGCAATGAACTATGTGTGTGTGGGAGAAAGGGAGAGAATGGAAAAAAATCTGAGAAGGGGATGTGAAATATGAAATCTTTGGAGCTTTTCTGGAACCTGCCAACTTAAAGGGGATGTTTTACTTTCAAGGCTTGCAAATTCTCAAAGAGCAGCTGTGTTGAGTTTCACACTGCTAATTCTGTTGGCTAAATCTTCTTTTAATGAATTGCATGAACTATTAATCTAATTTGGCAAACAGTGGTCATGGTAGGTGCAGTGAGGAAACCAAAATCAGGCCTTGGGGAGAAGATGGGGAAGGGACATGAGAATTCTAAATCTGATTACCAGTTACTTTGAAAATTTTCGTTGATGAAGTCTGAGCAAATGTCTACCTTGACTTCACCAAGGCTTTTCACTGTCTCTCACAATGTCCTCATAGGCAAATTCAAGAAGTGTGGACTGGATGAATGGACAGTGAGATGGATTGAGAACTGGCTGATCCCAGAGAGTCCCTATCAGTGACATGGGGTCTGTTTGGAGGCCTGACACTAGTGGTGTCCCCCATGATTCAATATTGGGAATTGTTTAACTTATTCATTAATGACTTGGATGAAGGGGCAGGTGCCTCCTCAGCAAGTTTGCTGATGACACAAAGCTGGGAGGAGCAGCCAATGCCCCAGAGTGCTGTGCAGCCCTTCAGAAGGGCCTTGACAGACTGGAGGGATGGACAGAAAGGAAATTCAGTGAAGGCATGTGCAGGGTCCCGCACCAGGGGAGGAGTAACCGCGTGCACCAGCACAGGCTGGGGATTGACCTGCTGGAAAGCAGCTGGACAGGGAAGGACCTCGGGGTTCTGGTGGACAACAGGCTGTCCACGAGCCGGCAATGTGCCCGTGTGGGTGAGAAGGGCAGTGGTGCCCTGGGGTGCATTAGGAAGGACATTGCCAGCAGGTTGAGGGAGGTGATCCTGCCCCTTTACTCAGCCCTGGTGAGGCCACATCAGGAGTGCTGTGTCCAGTTCTGGGCTCCTCAGGACAGGAGAGACATGGAGCTCCTGCAGCAGGTCCAGTGGAGGGCAACAAAGATGATTAAAGGATTGGAGCATCTCTCTTGTGAGGAAAGGCTGAGGGAGCTGGGCCTGTTTTGTCTGGAGAAGACACAGTTGAGAGGGAACTCATCAATGTCTATAAGTATCTGAAGTGAGGGTGTCATAGGATGGAGCCAAGCTTATAATGTGTATAGGTGTGATGACATTTGCTTTGGCAGCAATCTGCCTTACTTGCTTAGTAATTTAAGCTTGTTCAGAAATGGGCATTTTAATATAGCAAAATGACAGGTAACATACCAAATAAGTAGTTGTACTTACAGACCAGCAGTTACCTAAACAACTTTGGCATTAGAGTGAAGATACAGCTGAATATAACCTGCCACACTAGGGCAGGGACTAAGCGATCTGACAGTGCTTGGATTTATGTGCTCTTTCATATTACATAGGAAAAAACAACAAGTATATTACACTTGCTTTTAGCATCTGTGATGTTATTAGAACTGGGTGCCAATCTGAAGCCCAAGTATTGTTACAGGCTGGTGATTAATTAAGTGGGATTCAGAGGAATTTCAGTAGTGCTTAGAAAATCTGCCTTCCATCTAGGAACTGGTTTTTAGGGTTGTACTTAAGATCAACTACTATCTTTATGGGACAAGAGAGTAATGGGATCCAGATGACCACGTGCACAGTAAAAATAATGGGGAGGTGGGTGTGGGAAGAACCACTGTTGTGACCTGTTCACTTCTAGTCATCTATTACTAGAGGGTCCATGCCAGGCCAGCTTCACTATCCAGATTTGCAAATATTTTTAGTGGTTCATGAGACTGTTGTGCTTGCCCATCAGTAAGATAGTTATGTTGGCTAATCATAGCTAAAGGGAAAGAATTATTTTCTGTCTTGATACTGTCCATAATTTTACTTTAGAATCTTAATATTCTAAATAATTTCTTCCTTTTTATTTTTTTTTTGTTTGGTTTGGGTTTTGACTTTTTTTTGTTTGCTTTGTTTTTTGTTGGTTGTTTGTTTGTTTGTTTGTTTTTTTGTATAGGGCACCAATGCCTCTGCTCTGGAAAAAGACATTGGCCCAGAGCAGTTTCCAATCAATGAACACTACTTTGGATTGGTCAATGTAAGTACCATTTTGATGTTGCATGAAATTTGCTTTATTCCTTGGTTTGGTTTTGTTTTGTTTTTCTCTTTCCCCTACTCTTACCAATCTTACTCTAATGCAGGATTGTTTTTTTTTTTTGAGTGCTGCTCATGTTGCAATTTTAGGCAAAGTGGGTTGGAAAACTGTATCAGATGTTTGAAGATGGCTTCATACGCCCCCAGAGAGAACAGGTCTATGAATATTTCCAGGGATTAGAACATACACTTAAATAAAATTAAAAGTCTATTTTAGCTGTGAAATAGAAGGGGGTAAGTGATGAAAGTATGTACAAGTTTTGGTACAGCATTCTGCATTGGCAACTCTTAGGAGGAGCTTTTTTATTTGACCAAGGAGAAAATGAGTGAGAAGAGTGTTTACTCACTTGTTTGTTCCTATAGAAATGATATAGTATTTTTTTCTATTGAAAACATTAGCCATTCTGCTACTGAGCAGTAAGATTGAGCCCAGATATGGAAATAAACTTAATGAAATCCACTACAATAAATATTTTCCTTACAAGTGGAAACCTTTCCTTTGTACCCTAGTTAATTTAGGGCACCATAGATTTTTTCCATAAAGTGTCATGGTGGATGTGTAAATATATTTCTACTGCAACTACATAGCAAAGTGGCTGGTTTGTGACAGTAACAGGAGTCAGAATTTGAATGAGCAGCTGGTTTTGTTGTGATGCACAGGGATTAAGCTTGTTTTTAATTTTGCATGTCAGTTTGGGAACACCTGCTACTGTAACTCCGTGCTGCAGGCACTGTATTTTTGCCGGCCATTTCGGGAAAATGTATTATCATACAAGGCCCAACAGAAAAAGAAGGAAAACCTCTTGACTTGCCTGGCAGATCTTTTCCACAGTATTGCTACTCAGAAGAAAAAAGTTGGAGTTATTCCACCAAAGAAGTTCATATCACGGTTACGAAAAGAGAATGGTAAGTATAAAACCGAAGTCCTCTGAGGTATTCATGCATTAATCAAAAAAGTCTAAACAAATATTGAGCAATGTGATCATATTAATCAGAAATACAGGTTAGATCTGTAAATTGCTTTCAGTACTTTGTGGGCTGTAGTATTATTTTAGTATCTGTGTATACGATATTATGCTTGAAATAACCATACCAGATTTCATAGGCTCCCAGAGGTGTGTGAATTAGTGATATTTGCACACGATGCGGGGGGAGACCTTACTGTAGAGTGAGTTAGGACTGGGAATAGAGTGACACTGTTGTAATTTTCAAATTGTTTTTTTGTGGAGTATGGCAGAGAGAAACATTGAGGGCAGCTGGCAGTATAGAAACTGCATAACCTAGGAAGGCTGCAGGCACCACCAACTCCAGAACACCCTGGAGGGTAAGGAACCGGGTACATGTGGGGCGGTCAATCGACTACTCAGCAGCTGCTGCTCTGGTTCTTGGAAGTGGTGGACAGTCTTACTTTGTGAAGCATCAGACCCCTTTGGACTGTTAAGTTGCCAAAAGCATATACCTAATCTTGTAGTAGTTCTGTCTAAGGGTTATGAGGAACATCTTGAGATAGAGAAGCCTGTCCAAAGCTCCATTTTGGCCTGGATTCATATTGGTGTGGATGGTATGCTTAGAAACAAAGAGGCTTTGAATGAAGAGACAAAGTATGAGTCAAACACCTGGAAGAAATTGCTTCCTGGTGACAGCATATTCATTTCAGAGCAGACATTTGAAATCATGAAAAAGCTAACTGAGTCATCTAGTGATAAATGCCCCCACACTGTTGGGGATCACTTGTAAAGACTAGATCTTATGTTTTCAGCTTTTCTAAATTAGGGCCAGAGTCAGTGTGTATTACCTACTTATATGTCCAGGGTAGACACTACAAAGCCAAGGGTTCTGTACAATATTTTCTGAGGCAATCCACATGGAACTTTCTCAGGAGCACGGGGATAAAAGTACATATTTCTGGGAACACACATTATTTTTACTTTGACATGGTGAGCAAGTTAAACCTTTACTGACAAAGTCTGTACTAAATCTTCACTGGGATATTTTCCCCTCTTCCTGCAAGCATTTCATATTGAACAGGACAAGCCTTTTCTCATCAGACTTGTGTGCGAAAAATGAGCTTTGTCAGGTGATGTTGTTATTACTGCTTGAAGTGTGTTAACCTTGACTGGCTGCCAGGTGCCCACCAAGCCTGTCTGTCACTCCTAGTCTCAGCAGGACAGGGGGAGAAGATAAGAGGAAAAAACCTCATAAGTTGAGATCAAAGTAGTTTATTAAAAAAAAAAATTACATGCAGAAACAACAAAAAACCAAAGAAGATTTATCCTCTACCTCGTATCAACTGATGATTTTCAGCTGCTATCTGGGACATTGGGCCTTGGTATGTGTAGAAGTTTGTTTGGAAGAGATATATCTTAATAATGAAAACCTGGCCATCTTTCTCTTAGATTTTAGTGATGAACATGAAGTCACATGGCATAAAATATGACTTTGGCTAGTTTGGGTCACCTGCCTCACCCATGTCCCCTTCCCAACCTCTTTCACACTCAGCCTACCAGCCTTTGGGCAGGATGAGGGTTGGAGGGACAGCCTTGATGTTGTGTGAGTGCTGCTGAAACACTGCTATATCATCACCACCATTTTAGCCACACCTACAAAGCACAGCCCCCTGTGGGCTACTGTGAGGAAAGGTAACTCCATCCCAGACACAATACACAAGTATGTGTCAGCATCCAATGGCTTCAGTTTTCCCAGCCATGTGGCTTGCTGTCAAAACTCTGTAATGTTCCTAAGTGTCTGAGGGACTTGGAATATGTGGATAGAAGTCAGTGCTGAAGTTAGGCAGTGTCTAGTGTAAGGAAATAATTTAGAATGAGTCACACTCTTGCTTTCTTCATTGACTGTAATGGGAGCCTACATGACCAACTCCCATGAGTGTAACTTTCTAGACAGCTGAACTTAGGTGAGATAGAGCTTTCCCCCAAAGTGGCTTCACTGAAGCTAAGGTGGCTGGCTGGAAAACCGTTCTTTGGGATGATTCCAAATACTTTGCGGAGCAAGGGCCAGTACAAGTATTTGGAAAAAACCCATAATTTTCTTCCTTGGAGGAAAGGAGATTCAGCTGTACAAATCTTGACTCTCTTCTTCACAGATCTCTTTGACAACTACATGCAGCAGGATGCACATGAGTTTTTAAATTACCTGCTGAACACCATTGCAGACATTTTGCAGGAGGAGAAGAAACAGGAAAAGCAAAATGGGAAACTGAAAAATGGCAACATGAATGAAGCTGAAGAGAACAATAAACAAGAACTCACCTGGGTGCATGAGATTTTTCAGGGAACACTGACTAACGAAACTAGATGTTTGAATTGTGAAACCGTAAGCATTGGAGTTGATTTTTTTTTTTTGGTTGTTGCCCTTTAATAGATAGATATATTTTGTATATATAAATATATGAATCTTTCCAGACATCTGAGAATTGTGGATATTCCTGTAGAATTTACTTCTTGAAGTGAGTATATTCTTTTCTAAAAGCTTACTTTTCTAAGCATTACTTGGCTAATCTCTGCCAGGTTTTGCTGTCCTAATAACGTATCTCTACAGTTCAAATCCTTGCTAAGGAATCAATACCTTTCCTTATCACTGAAATTGTGAGAGAAGGTATTCACATCATATTCATATAATAAGTGAAACATTAAGATGGATTTGTGTTAATTCCATCTTAAGAGTCTGACAGGTATACAGAGGGTTCATTATTAACAAACTGTTTTCTTTTATCTCCCTAATATTTTCTAGAGGATGATGTCAGTGTGAAATCTCTTACGTTTGAGCTATAAGTAGAAACTAATTTTAGTTGAGAAACCCGATTGCAAGTCTCCTATTGATTACTGTCTTTTTCAAACGCATGCTCCTATTGAAAGAGAAAAGAAATAATTTTTTTTCAGTTGTTCCTGTGAGGTTGCATGAAAGAGAACACAGAAAGGAAAAAAAAATCTCCTTTGGGGAGAACTGTGACACTGGCCTTCCACAAATGTTGGTATTAACAACACCTAACCTTTGCTTGACAAAGCAAAGTTGATAGGCAGCAAGTATGAACTAGTTTTCACAACTGCAGGTGATGGAGATTGTGCCATCGCCAATCCTCATGGAGAGGAAACTCTCTCCATCTGTCTCTAGGCTGTTTCATGAAACAACGTTTTTAGCAGTATCCGGTGTTTTGTTCCATACAGCTCATCCTGGCTCCATGGTGTTACTAAGCTGTTGCAATTGTTGGTGCAGCAATGCTGAGAACTGGGCCAACAAACTGATCTGGCCTAAGAATGATGGACTTTTACTCAGATCAGTGCTGCTACTATGGGCTTCCACAAAGAAAATACAACTTTAGATTAGCTGCATTAAGATGGGAGAAGGTGCCCAGAGAAGCAAGCTTCAGACAGCAAGCTGAAGAGGTTTAGACAACTGAAGTTTGGTGAGATAAACTCTACTCAGGTCCTACCAGATGTGTAAAAGAACATAGTCTGATATTTCTAATCATGAAAATAGCTCCGTATTCCAAGAGAATATTTGTGGCTTTTCCAGGGACTTGGTCAGAGGAAGATGGTGAGGAGAAGAGACACAATGATAGTCAACATGAAAAAATATGTTGGAGCAAGTTTGGAACAAACTTGTATAAGTGAACTCATGAGAGAGATACTGAAAATCAATTATTTAATCTATTTCAATTATAAAATCTTGGGTAATAGCAAGTTAAAATAAGTGAAAGTTAGAATTATTTTTTAACTGACAAGCTTCTCTAAATAGTTGTGGCCTAATTCTAAATCAATATCTAGTGTTTACTCAGAGAAACTGTGGTGAAGTGAGGATGTGTCCTTGGGTGACAGCATAACTGCGCAATTCCCTACTTGTAATTCAAAGGGATGAAGCTTTATAGAAAAAGTAGCTTGTCCATAGCTTCCTCTGAATATAGAAATATTGTATCCCACTCAGGATATTTTTCCGGTTTGTTTTCCTTGGATTAGCGTAACTTGAAATCTTAGGAAAATAATAAAACAGATTAAAAGTTATTCCTTTGCTAAAATATTCATAAGTAGTACATGATGAACCATTCAGAATTCAGCAGTACTTCTTCGCACTTACAAAGAATGCAGTTTGAATCTGGTTTTCCAGCTACCTTTAGTTATTCTTGCTCCAAGTAGCTCATCTTCTCTTCCAGTAAATATTTGATGTGCAGAAATCAGTAACAGAATTCCTAGCTTCTTTGAGGCATTTATATGAAGCACTATACTCACCAAGGACTTTTTCAAGTGTTTAAATTCTCATGATACTTGGTGTGTCTAACAGAACTCTAGTTCCAGCTGTAGAGACACAATGTTCTCTGAAGTTTTGTTGCTTTAGCTTTCAAATTTTAGCTGTATATTTATACTGCAGTTGATTGCTGCCAATTTTGTGGTTTCCTGTCCTCTGTGGGTCAAACCATGTCTCAGGGAGGATTTTCATTTGAAGAACTGCTGTTCATTTCAGTTGCGTGTGCATTATGCCTCTATACATCTTTGATATATCAAAATTAATCCAGCCAAAGGTGTTTCGCTGCATTCAGGTCTGATATGGGCTGCATTCACCAAGCTTATAGGATCCCTGACGTAACCTAAATATGAGCTCAAGGTGGTACATAACTATCACATCCACAGAATTGCAAAAATCTGAGCATGAGGGACTCCTACCAGAGCAATGAATTCATCCCCTCACAGGAATTCTTGATTTGGACTTCACTATTCTCCTATCTGATTTAGTTATGCTAAGGAAATGCAGTCATAGGCAGCAAAATATGGGGTGTTCATGAAACATTTTATAAAAAAATTGTTATGAATATGGCTGAATTCATATGCAGTAAGTAATTCTGCAGTCTTTATACTCAGCTAAAGTATTAAAAGAATTAGCCATTTGGATTTTTTTTGTAAATATTACTTCACCTCTGAGATTAAACACTCAGGGAAAAATAATTTTCAGTGCAAAAATCAGAATCTGTTGTTCTGAAAATATTTAATTTTTTTAAATAAAAACTCTCCATTATAATTTTTCTCCTCATGTTCTGTCAAAAAAAAAAAAAAGATTTTTCAAAATATTATCACTGAGACGTTTTTACCTTTAGTATTTTAAAATTTTTAATCAAAATATTGACCAGAAACAACATTCAATGGGGAAATGTAACTGTGCCAACCAGAAGTATAAGCCCAACCTTTTCAGTACTCACTAGAGAGAAAGGATAACATGATTAAGTATGACTGTTGTGACAGAAACATATTTGGAAATTATCTTCATTGCATCCTTAATAATGGAAATAATTATGTAAGAATAAAATGTGAATGTATATTGTAATATGTTATGCAAAGCGTAAACAAATTTCTGTTTAAAAAGAAAGTAGACTGTGTTACGTAACAAGGAAACATACATAATGCACCAACCCCCGATAGTATAGGGGAGGATGGTTCACCTTTTCTGAACAGTAGGCTGTCATAAATGGCCCATAGTTGGTGAGATTGGATAAGTGGAATAGGCAGATGTTAGAGTATATGAAAGCTGTATTGGTAAAATTAATACCACATTGAACATTAGTCACACTGAACTAAAAAAAGTTTAAAGCATTGAAATGAATAATTTTTATGTAGGAGTAATTTCTACAGTAATAAATATGTTTAGCATTTGCTAAAGATATAAGCAACATTTAGATGTATGGCATCTCTGTTTTACATGTATGTTTTTTGCAACAGGTTAGTAGCAAAGATGAAGATTTTCTTGACCTTTCTGTTGATGTGGAGCAAAACACATCGATTACACACTGTCTAAGGTAAATGAATGCATCTTTTCGGCAGATAGTTCTAACTGCTAGATTTTAACTTACCCTAAGTGGGAGAAAAAGACTTTAAACTGGATATTTCCTCTAATGACAAAATATACATTAATGTACTTCGCTTTAGTCACTTTCTCTTTCAATGTATGTGTTTGAAAGAGGAAAATAAATCAACTTTCAGGGAAAATGATTGTTGTCTGTAAGAATTGCTGCAGAATAATAATTGGCTTCAAAGAGATTTAAATGTGCTTATCTTTAAGCTTCTACATGAGTGCTTTGTTGATTAGGATTTATATGCATATTAAAAGTTAAGTGTGTATTTAGCAGAATGTGTGGTAGAATCCATAGAGGGCAAAATACTTCAAAAGTCTATTTTATTATCAAGAATTTATTATTCTGTGTCTCATCCTAAAATTATGTGAAATCTTTTATTCTAAATTTCTATTCTGCTCCTACTATAACTTAACTTAAAAACTCTGGACAGTAAAAAAATTTCAGTCTTACATGAGTGATTATGTTGCTGTTCTAAGGTAATGATTATCAATTGGTCAAACTCCTTCAAACTCCAAAATTGCTATCAAGGTTGAAATTGCGTTTATCAGTTATTCTGGAATGCCTAGGAAGGATTTCCTGGTGTGCCATCCCAAGGTGAGAGTTACAGAAAGAAAAAGAATGTGAGGTGCTAACTATTTCCTGAATCAGAAAGCAGTGACTTCTCTGTGAATACAACAACTGTACTAAGTAACTTCTGTTATCATTTCAAGTTTTTCCCTTCTCAGCTTCTGTTCAGTTTCCCGTAGGATACTGTAGCAATCCTTTGCCCTCAAGTAGTCCACACTGCATTAATTAGCCTCCCTGTAATAAGTGAGCAAAGCCAAGAGAGGCTTTGGAAGCATTCTCTTTTTCTACTGTAGTCTCTTTGCCTCTTCGTAGTAACCAGTAGTTGAATCATTATTGGTACTACAGGCTTTTGTTTGCACACTTTTAAGTTCTTCACTGTAGCCACTACCCTGAACTTGCCAGTATTACTTATCTTTCTCTAAAGTATTCAAAGTCAACTGGAAATCCTACTGAGCTGCAAGGATGCTGCAGTGCCTTTTGAGGTCTTTCCTAATCTGAGTTATTTGGTTCTCTGGTACTGGAGACCGAGCTCTGACATCTTCTTACAGCTGAGTCTGGTGAATGTGTTAGAAACTGCTGCTGTATAGAAGTTACCATCTGTCCTTCAGCTTTCTCCAGTTTTTTGTTTACATTCTTGATCTTCTGTCTTCTTGGAAATGTTTTGTTGAGAATGGCCATTTTATGTAAAGGCAGAGTAAGCACTTCAGTAAAAATACCTATAGCATTTCTTCTACTGAACAGACAATGGCTGTAGCTTAAGATGTGGAAGAACTGCATCTGCACAACTGCAACCAACAGTGAATGGTGGAGTTGAAAGTGACTCCAAAGAGGTTGGTCCCTACCTTCATGTCAGAGAGGACGCTTATCCAACCTCTTCTAGAAGATCTTTTTAGCAGTTATTATCTTGATTGTCTATCCCAGTCCTTCATGTTCTTTACTACTAATACGTTTTTCCTGCTGGGTAATATGAATCTTTAGTGTTTCAGTTCAAGCCTAGTTCTACTTGCCCTGTGTACTCTAGATATAAACCAGGGGTTGCCCCCATTCCCCTTAACAGTAGCCTTTTACATACAGGAAGAATGAAATCACTTTTTATTAAATTTAAACAGTCTAAGGTCATTCAACTTCTCCTTCTCAGGCCATCTTTTCTGGATCTTTACACATTTTTATTACTCTTCAGCCTTCTCTCCAACTGGATCTCTCTCTTGAACCTTATCTTTCTTGAAGTGCTGCAGTCTAGAATAGGGCATAATATTCCAACAGAGATCTGTGCAATCCTTGAGAAGAATGGATGCCCTAAATCTCTTTATGCATTACAGTGTAGTGCCTTTACTCCCCCAGCATGACATGCATTTTGAAGTTTACCCATTGCTCCTTTTGGAAATAAAGGGAAGCAAAATCCCAATTTTTCTTTTCTTGGGGAGGGAGGTACAGGCCACTGTTTACAAACTGAACAGGAGGAGAGTTATCAACTCTCATCTATTCTGATTGTGTTTTATGTTAGCAACATTTCTACCTCTGTTTAGAAAACATATATTCAGTTAGAATATAGATTGCCTCTCATTGCTGTCTGGCGTTATGTATTATTACACCAAACGTAAGTGCTTTTGTGGTTTCTTTCAATAGGAACATCCAAGTCATTACTCTTTTTTAATCTTTGCTGTTTCCTTTTTTTTAAACAACTGCCTTGCTGTGTCTTAATAGCTTTAAGGGCTGCTGCATTTAAAAGATAAAATACAGAAAAGCTGTGCAAGATAACATTAAAATATAATGATTTTCTTTACCACTACAGATGATCCTTGTGTGCACAAGATGTCCAAAGAGCAGAAAGAATACGAGCCTCTGGCATAGTATAAACCCACAGGATAGACAGTTGGGCCTGAAGCGATAAAAGTCCAATAACAAATACAATATATATCCATTGTTTTTATTTCCACTGGGAGTTGCAAAGTTTACCAGTCAGTTTGATCCTGACTTGTGTAATAATTTATATTACACTAATAATTCTCTCATCTCCGAAACATAAAATGAGTATTATTTATGCATACAAACAATAGAAAGCATCTTTCACACTGTAGCAGAGAGACTGTAGAAGCACTAGGTCATTTATAAGTTAGTACATCTTAAACAGGTGTATTTAAAAATTTATTTTTCTTGCTAAAACAACATACAAGCAGAATGCAGATTGGACTACTAATGGAGTAGGAGAGAGTTAGACTTATCTTGAAACTAGTTTTGCATGTCTGGGGAAGAGTTCTGCAAGGCTGTGGCTCTTGCACACGCAGACTTTGTGAACTCCAGTCAGTGATCTGTTGTTTTTAACTGTTCAAAATCTGTTAGAAGTGCCATGCGGAAAATTCTCCATTAGTGAAAGAGTTCCTGAAGTTGCAATTATTTCAATGCCTAACCATTTTATCAGTGAAACATTTTTTTTCTAATACTACTAATAATAGATACCATAATGCTACTAATAAATAAATAAATACTACTACTAATAATAAATAATACTAATAATAGATATTAATAGCATCAGAATAACTTGTACATTTTAAAAGGAATTCAGAAATTCTTTGAGTTTAATTAACTTTCATGGGAGACCTGGCATAGAACAAATCAATATCAAATTTCTACCATCTGCACATGTTTTTTCATGTTAGAAAAACATTATTTCCTTGCTTCACTTTGAGATGGGAGGAAAACTAATAAATTCCCCAAATCTGTTTGCCTTTTTTTTTTAAAATTGAGACTGTAGGCTTTGAAAATAAACATCAGACTCTTTCTCTAACAGCCAACCTAAAACTTTCACAGGCACATTCTTCTGAGTCTTATGTTCCCTGCACATGTAACTCATCTTTAATATTTTCTAAAGTTTCAGCTTTTCACTTATGACTCCCTGAATGGTTACCATGTTTTTCAGAGGAATTGGCTGAATTCAGTTAATTTTGTGTTTAAATTTAAATGTGAAATCAGGTATTGAGATCAGTGTTTAACACTTAAGCAAATGCTTCCCAGTGATAATGCTTTATTTTCTTTTAGATAAAAAAAAAAAAATACTTATGATCAAAGTTTAGCTTTAACTTATCTTTTAGAAGATGTATTTTTTTTCCTAAATTTCAGCACTTTCTCCTCAGTGTTAAGACCTTATGAAGATAATAAATCAGTAAATGTATTCTGTGTTGTTAAAAATTTTACGTAGTCATATGAAATGCTTCTTTATCATGCTCTGTCAAAGTTAAACTTTTATGATGTTGTGTAATTAACTTCTAATATCTATGCCCTAGCAAACTATATAGTCTTCATCTCTCCCACCTACCCCTGTAGTGATGATGTCAGGAAGAAATAATCAGCCAGAATCCTCCCTTTGCCTTGTAAGACAATTCTAGTGCTGCCTACTGTGAGAGCAGGCTGAAGCTGCAGACAGTGTGGATTCAGCCTTCATGAATGTGAATTGCAGTGGTAGAAGGGAATTTATTTGGGTCTGAATGAGTCTGAATTTGCCTGGAGTTCAGAAGCCTGTCAGGTACAAGGTGGGGGCACTCCGTAAGACAGTTCTGGAATTCTGATATGTCTATTTATGGCCCAAATTCACAGTAAAACCCTTGTGTTTAAAATGGAAGATAGGTACTTATATCTGCATTCACAGTTCTCAAAACATCTGCTCAGCTGTAACGTAACACAAGAGGTGACAAAAATTTTTTTTTTTTTTTTACAGTTAAGTGGTGTTAGGTAACTAAAATTCTGCTCCAAAGTGTATCAGCACAGTGACTTCCAGCAGATCTTTTCTGTGAACTGAGAGATGCTATCAAACCAGCCTTCCACTGCCTTTGTCGCTTCAAAAGCTCCAGCTCCAGCGATAACTCCAAGTGTATTTACTTGATCAGGATTTACAAAATTTTCTATACCGGCTGCCTTTCCTTTTTTAGGAAATGAAAAAGTATTATCTAAAAACTTCTGGATGACTGTTCAAAAGGTTAGAGGATGCAGGAAACTAAGTTCAATTTATTTCTTCTTTGTAAGAGGGTTCAAACCTCGCTTATGGAAGAACACCATAAAATATGAGATATTTGGGGATGGCAGAAGTGCACCTAAAGTTGCTTCATTCTGCAAGTAATTTAAAAAGAAACAGAATGGATTGAGTGATTATACCCAAGTCTGGGCAGCCCCTTTATTTGAGAGACCAGATATAGGTCCTGTTTTGAGACACTTGACTTCATTTGTATCATATAGAGGGCCTCAGCTCCTGATATAACTTGTCATAGCAGCCAGATACCCTAATTCCATTTGCAAACCCTAATACAGCCGCTTCAGATGCTTTAAAAAACTGGAATGGGTGAAGATTTCATCCTGTGTGTCTTTTGGGTTCCAGTTCATCAGCCCAAGTGGGGCAAATGTGTTCATATCCTTAAAGAACTAATGATTGTGTTTATTTACAGAGACTTCAGTAACACAGAGACACTATGTAGTGAACAGAAATACTACTGTGAAACTTGCTGTAGCAAACAAGAAGCACAGAAGAGGTAAGCAAAGAGTAGGCTGTTTCACCATGCCCCTCCTGGGCTCTGGCAAACTTACTCCTTGATATTTATTTTGTTTAAATGCCCAGAAACATTACATCCCAATGCATTCTCTGCGTGGACCAGAGAACTTGCAGACAGATTTAAAGGCATGTGTCTTAGTCTAGAAGCTACTTCTAGTTGACTATTGTTGCTTACAAAGTGTTTTTATAATGCAGACATTTGTTTATTAAGAGAAGAGAGAATGCCTTTGAGCTGGTCAGGTGTTTATCATATGCATTATTAATGGTTTCATAGGATGAGAGTAAAAAAACTGCCAATGATTCTTGCCTTACACCTCAAGAGATTCAAGTATATGGAGCAATTGCACAGGTATACGAAGCTGTCTTACCGGGTAGTGTTTCCTCTGGAGTTACGTCTCTTCAACACATCTGGTGATGCCGTCAACTTAGATCGGATGTACGACTTGGTAGCTGTGGTTGTTCACTGTGGAAGGTAATGTACTTTCATGTGTATCCCCAGCTATTGCCAGATGTTTGCCAAGGGCAGAGCTATCCGTGAGAAAACATGGGAGAATGGGAGGCAGGGCTTAAAGCCTGCTGCTGCATGGACTTGCATGTGTCTTGGGCCGAACCATTTAGCCAACCTCCGTCATAGCAAATCAGTACTTGTTTAAGAAATAATGTCTCAGGTCTCCAAAAGTCACAAGTTTGGTTTAAATTGATGAAACTACCTCCTTCCTCATAATACCCCTTAAAAAGGTTGAGAGCCAGGACTCTGGGGGTGCCAAAGGCTGTCATCATATAAGTCCCACAACAGATCACCTTGGGTAGTTTCCCCCCCTATACTTAGTTCTTAAAGTTTTAAAAGTACTTGAAGCCTACTGTGAGCAACTTGTTAAGTGTTCTGTAGGATGATTTGCTGCATGGTCCTGGCACAGATGAAAACAACACCTTTAGCTCTCAGTTGATGAGCTTTGCAACAAGTTAAAATAAAAAGGTGAAAGGACTAAATGTCTAGTGTACCACCACAGGTGGATTTACTGTGTTTTTCATGACATTTAGTTATAATTCTGCATTCATAAAGAAATGTGACTTATCAAAATGTACTCAGTAATATATTCTAATATTTTGGGGTTTTGTTTTGCTTTCTAGTGGACCGAATCGGGGGCATTACATTACTATTGTGAAAAGCCATGGATTTTGGCTCTTGTTTGATGATGACATTGTAGAGGTCAGTATGCTGAAAGTCGTGAGCAAAACTTCTGTATTACTTTTTGCTTGTCTACTCGGGGTTAAAATTCAGATCCAGAACGGGGTAGAGATTACCAGTCTGCAAAGCCACAGTTTGGTTGCAATGTTTATTTCAACTGTTAGGAAGAAAGGTTGTAAACAAAATTATTAATCCTGTAGCTGGTGCTCTCTCAGTATCAGAGGGTTTTTAATTTTGTAGCAACATCAAATGTTTTTAATACCAGACTTTACGAGTTTATTTTGAATGTTTTCTATATCTAATAAAATCAATTTAATTCATTAAAACCTTACCACTTGGTAAAATTGAACTAGGTAAAGCTAGCGTTGCTGTAGAATTTTCAGTTTTGTATAGGGAAGTTACAAGAAAGTATGAATTATGTTGATCTGGGATTGCCTGAATGTAGATTAGAGTAGAATCTGTCCCACAGCTATTGCAGATTCTGTCTAAGCATTTTGAAATTCATTCTTACGGAAACCCTTTATTTCATTGTGACACACTGGCAAAACTGAGGTTTCAAGTCTGATTTCCCAAGAGGTAAGGAAAGTAAGCAGTGGGATGCTGGATGGGGCAAGTCTTGAAGGTTTCTGCAAACTTGAGAAAGATGTGATCATGTGATCACATTTGTGTGTTTTAGCAGTGTTCATTACTGCATTACAAGGAGTCTCTCTGTTATTGGAAAAAGCCTAATTTAGTTAGGTTCAGTGACAGGAACATGCCTGTGACTTTCATGAGGGAGATCAGCAAGGCTCAGCCCCTAATCTTTACCCTTCCACTGCTTAAATTGCCAACAGATTTTGCTAATTACTACTTCTAAACAAATAACCAAATTTGTCTTTTCTGTTCATAGTCATTTAATCTGTGTTTGGTATTTGTTTTATCTAACGGCATATTGAAAATATATTTATTTTGCAGAAAATAGATGCCCAAGCTATTGAAGAATTCTATGGTCTGACCTCTGATATATCAAAAAATTCAGAGTCTGGCTATATTTTATTCTATCAGTCAAGAGAGTGACTTGGCAAACTGTGATAATTGTGCACAAGGATGCTGCACACAAAAGAAGGTGATGGCTCCCCTGAACTGGCTTTCACACAGACCACATCTCAGATGGTTGAACAACAATACACATCTCCTACTCAGTGGCCTGTGTGATGTTGGGTATAACTGTCCGTTTTTCACGTTCAGAATTTTGGGGGGCGGGGGGGGTGGGCATGGTTTGTAGCTTTTAAGTCTGATTGAAGAGCTAATTGAAGTCAGATTTTAGTGGAATTTATATGGACTAACATTTACAGATAATAAGATTTGGATCAACTGTTGGTCAACTGTCAAACCCTATCCAACTAGAGTAGTATTTTATATGAAAGTGTTCATTACATTTAGGGCAAAATTATTTAAAACTTTCTAAATGGTTTTGGAGTGTGTTGATTTACAAAGCATTCCTTTAAATACATCCTGACATATACTTACCCCTTTTAAGTCTAAGGAAAAAAAATCAATTTCATGATGATTTGATTTGTGGTTGTATAGGGGATATTTTTACATGTTACTCTGCTGCAGAAAAGATATTCTTCCAAAATCATTTTGATTTTGGTTGTTCAAAACTTTTGATGTGTAACCACAGACCTAAAATTCACATAGGGGGATTTAAATTACACTGGAACTAAGTAATTCTGTATGTTCAGTCACTTTGTCATGAGATAGTACAGATGAGGTGAGATTTCAGAACTTACAGAGCACTGGAGTAAAGAGAGTAAGATCACACATATGATAAAGAGATAAATTGCTTTTATAAAGATTGATCATTTTGTTAAAATGATATCATAGATTGTTTACTTTGATTGCGTTTTAAACATTGCAACACTGCTCATATGTAACATATCCATCAGGACTGAAATAATCCAGTCCATTTAACTGAGCATTGTTTGTACATAAGACACAGCTTAATCCTGCAATTTTCTATATCTGTAGGTCCCATTTTCATTTCTCAAGACGGAATCATTTCTGAGAAACATAATACTTAGCAACCACTAGTGTACACACTATCATGTATATATCATATTTAACATTTTGGTCATATTTGTCAGGGTTTTGTCATCACAGAAACAGATAGAGATCTGGAGGGCTTGATTTCAAAATCAGTCCAAAAGGCTTAGTTTGTGATTTTCCTGGGTGAATTTGGCTGGCACTTGTCATGCACTGGCTAATAGAATTTCTGAATTCACCTGAATACCTGAATTTGGCAAAGAATAAATGTACAAGAAAGTATCAATAGGGTTTGAGAAGGGGTTGATAGTGGCTTGAGTCAGTGGTAATTCTGGGTAACTACCTTGTTCAGTTTGACACTTTCAGTCCATTATACAATTCTTGAACTTCTGTCACCAAAGTCCTATTCCAATGACATCACAGCAGAAACACTCTTCTTGTCTTCATGGGGACTGACGGTTGCTTCTAGTATTTATTAGGAAATATTCTCATCTCACAAAATATATTTCTACCTGTTACATTTTATTCACTCATTATGTATTTATCAGAGAATGTCCTTTTCTTTAAGAAGCCTGCCTGACACTTTATGGCCAGCACTCCATTTCAAGAAATGGCTTTTGAAGTGCAGCTACATCTCATATTTTAGTCTTCTGTAGAAAGATAATAATGTTTTTCATTGTACTCTACTGTGAATGTGAAATATCTTTTGTGAAATATTGGTGAAAATGAAGTAGCTTCTACTGTAACATCATCTGAAGTTCAGTTGGATTTATTAATGGCCATTTTGTAAACTAAGGCAATGTAGCACTTTACACTGAATGAGAAACAGAAGTGGACTTTTTAGCTAAGATTATTTGTGATTTATCATTATACTGATGCAAGAAAACAGATGTAAAATGTAACCTTAGAGGGCTGAAGCGAACGATAGTAGTGTCTACAGAGATCACTCACATGATTGAAAGCTGGTATGCAGGCTCAAGACAAGCATAATTAGGATGCAGCTCTTATTCTTTTGTTGATGTTAGAATGAAATGTTCTGTCTCTAATAGAGAAGATAGGCATCTTACAGCAGACTTCAGCTCCCAATGAAACCCAGGAGCTCTTCCACTGAAAAGCTAAACCCGTAAATGCCTCTTTAATTAATTTATTTATAAACATTCCAAATTTCTATATAAAAATATAAAAATTACTGGCCTTTTAAAATGGATAAGGTTTCTCCACTGTGAATGAAATCACTTTCTAGATCAGCATTAATCAGTGTTGGTCCAAAGGTCTATATTTTGCAGTTTATTACTGAACATTCTTACAGCATTCTTTAGTTTTAAATGATTCAGCAAAACAGACATTCTTAAGGTATCATTTGAATCTTCAGGGCTCATGTTTATATGAGAAGTAATTTTTCATTAAAATAATTTTTAAATCAGTTCGATTTTAGGAAACATTTTCCTTATTTCAATAGACTTATGTGAAAATTGGGTTTTAAAATGTTAGTAGTTTGAATTAATATTTAAGTGCTAAACTACAGGATAATACTCTGGTTTTCTCCACTGCAAGACAGCGTTAGATTGTAAAACGCATAGATCATTGCTGTAAGTTATTGAGAGTAAAATTACTAGAATAAACTGTTTCATGAAGTGTGAAAAAGCATTTTTAATTTATGCTAGCCCAAGAAAAGATCACAGCACTAGTATCTAGCCAGTCTGACATCAGCTCTGAAACACTGTGGAATACACACTTCGTATTAACACTAGCTAAACTAGGGAACATTTTCTTTTGATTAAAAAAGTTGCAGTCACAATTCTCTAAATTGGATCCAGTCTCCAGTGTGCTGAATGTCTTGACTTCAGTCTAAACGCTGTCACAGCTGTATGAATAGTGCCGGTCTAGGCAGAGGAGCTCTTCTTTGTCAAATTAAGCACATTCACTCAAGTTTTGCAGGATTCGGATCCCCACAGGAACAATCATATAGTATTTTAGTTGATTAAATAAAGCATAATCCCTTTTCTCTTAAGCTTATGCATAGATTTCCAGTCCCTTATGAAAGAATGGAAAAATGCCTAAGACCATAAAAGCTTTACAGCTAGCAGCTAGAAAACAAAATGGTAGCACAGATCTATATTTTATGGTGTCAGATTCTAGGTATATTAGGTCTAACAACAATTGAAGTCTTCCAGTTGTTTCTCATGCTGTTGCTGAGATCCACTGTCCACTTACTATTACTATGTTCTCTACTATGTTCTGTATGTTCTCTAGAAAAAAAAAATTGTCTTGTGCTGTGTTTCCACACCACTACTGTGCTGATGAATCAGTTACCTTAAAGGATGAGCTCAGAACTCAGCTTTTATATTTCCAAGAACAGGCTGTCTGGAATTTATGGAATTTCTAATTTGGGAACATAGCAGAGGGAGGCAGAAGAGTGGAGTGATAGAAAAGCCATACCAATGAACAGAACACCTTTTGGAAATTAGGTCCCAAAATTACTCCTGTCAATTCTATTTTAACAATTTTGTTAAAAATTAGATTATTATGATTATGTCTTAGATTATGTATGAAAAGTCCTGTTCCTTTAGCAGTTGGAGTAAAGAAAACAAAGCAGTAGGAGTTTCCTTCATATCAAGTTTAATAAAAATATTAAAGACCTAGCAAAATTAAACTGAAATTCACCTTACACCATGGGTCCTAAAGTGCTACCACAACCTTTTATCTTCAGACATTACATTTCAGTCACTCATCTGTTCCAACATCATGTAGTTGGCACCTGCGCTGACAGCTTGCAGCTGCCAGTGATTTGACGCCTCTCAACAGCAGACGCTTCTTGTTTTATCTCTTCTTTGCTGCATATGGCTGATAGTTGTGAGCACTGTCTTACAGTTGAATGAATACTAGAAATTTTAATAAGTTTTAGCTGTGCATCTGTTCTTTGCTAATATCTTTTAGAAGGGTTTGTTTTAATTTATTTTTCTTTTTTTTGTCTGTTACTCTATTTGTATAACTTATGTGGTTAATCCTATTTGTTTTGCTTTAATTTTTATGTATTTTGTTGGGTTTTTTAAAATGTAATCAGCCCAAGCACTTTAAGCAACAATGTCAATCCTGTGAAATTCCAATCGGCTTAATATTTTTTCTTTGTCTTACTGCTTTTGCAGCTGTTTGCTTGTGATCTAATATCTTTAGTTACAACTCAATTTCCATTTTACACACAGCAGTGTGTACCTGACAAGCTGCACTCTCTGCACATTTCACAGCCTCTTGTGTTCTCTGCCATCTAACCCATCTGAGGATGACTGTAATACTTCAATCTGTGACACACTTATTTAGCGATGACTAGAGTTTAGAAAAGTTCCAATCCTTACAGGAGAGTTCTCTTTTACCAGACATAGAGTCAGCTGTCAATCAGCTGATAATACAGGTATTGCTCTCTTTGCCATTTTATCAGTGCTCTGTTCAGTCTCAACTGTGAATAATCCGATGAGCTACAATGATTCTTGGCTAACTGTGTGTGTACTGGCAAGGACAGAAAATTTTTGCACCATTCGTCTCTTCACTTGGGCCAATATAAAGCAAAGAGATAATGAAGTAAGATAAATACTTGTGTAAAATGATGGTTTTTAGAGGACAGCATCTGTGGTGTCCTTATCAGAAAGTCACTGACTTTCTGTGTTGTTAATGCAAGGGTTATTCGTAGTGCTCTAGATATTGTATTTTCTTTGATCAATGAAAAGACCAGAACATTCTCCTGTTGCATCTGTTCTGATACTTAGGTGTTTCTTCTCAAAGTAACATGGCCCTTACTATGTAAATAGCCCTTGGCAAGCCTAGATAGACACCCATTTAATTTCTTTCCAGTTAATATGCATTACTTCAAAGAGGTTGCTTGAGCCTGTCTACAAGATTTATTCAGGTAACACAGTTCTTCTGCATACAGGGTCAAATAATATCTGTCAGGAGGTATGTGCCCACCTGATGGGACCATCTGGCTAAACCCACACCATTTTACATACTAATGATTCTTAACCCTCTAGGAGGTTTGCTTGCTGGCTTTGCCTGATTGATTTAATATGAAACTGCACATAACTCCCTTTATTCATGGTCTCAGAGTTGTTATAATTCTTTAATAAATTCTGTTTCATTTGGTTATCAAGACTGGGACTATTGTACTGTGTAAAATAAATTACCTTGTGTGTGCCATTCACAGCAGTCAATTTAACAGCCTAATGCTTCTGAAGAAGGCTGTTGCAGGTGGCAACTTCACTGTATGTAAGAATATGAAAGATAAGTAACTTTTCTGTTATAGCACAGTAGGTTTATAGGAGAAGCTGGACTGACATGCAGCTTCCTAACCTCCATCTTCTAGATAATCCTCACCCTTCTCATAGGGTTCCAAAGTGGCAGGACTAAGTCCTTCGTAAAGGTATCTTGCAGTTCACCAAAACATGTTTCTTGCTGCAGTAGCTAATAAATGAGTATTTGCAACCCCTCTGTCCCCACTCCCCAAAATCTCATTAATATGTATACATTCCTTGAAGAGGCTAAGCTTAAACCTCAGCTTTGTATTTGCAATGGTGTTCATTTTTGAAATGTTCCACACCAGGCTCTGGCCACATACTAAATTGTTTCCTAGTCCTCTCTCAACTCTCATTCTAACAGCAAGAGCAACATCAGGGCAGCCATGTTACAGGTGCCAGTGCTTTTCCTGGAGACAATTTTCTAGTCTCAGTGGCTTTCATTTAAAAAGGCCTAACACAAGCTCCATAACTTACCATGATGCTTTAGGAGTAAAGCCACCACATCCTGTATGAATATGAATGTAGGGTGGGAGGAAGAAGAAAGAGAAGAGGGTGAAATGTGAAAAGGGTTGTTTTTTCTCAGAGGCTTTGAATACGTCTATCTGTTTGTAAATATATAGTCTCTCTACCTTGTTAATGCAATCATAATAAAACTACTTAAATTTTGTGCTAGTTTTTAAAATGGAATAAAAGATAGCAAAGTTATGAGGCACACAATTGGGGACACATACAAATACTGGATTTCTAGTACAGCGTACCATACTTGGTGTATGTGTACATATGAATATCTGCTCTTTTTAATCATTATGTACATGTAATTGAACCCTGCGCCACCTGCAGAACTGTAAGATAAAAATCATGTTGGTTATTAAGGTTGTAACATAAGAAAACAGTATTTTCTCCTGTTAACATGTTTATATTTTACCTAAAATAAACTCCCTAGCTGATCTCGCTTCCATTCAATTTACTTTGATTTCAGCTGGAGCCATACTAAGGCTGAGTATTGATGTTGGTTGTTGCACATCGGATTGTCAGACACCTGTGTTTTACAGATGACAAGATTATTGGTGTTTGCTTTTAATTTAATTTAATGTGATCATCACATTTTAAGCGACTTCAGAAAATATTTCACCATGTGGGCTGACTACCTATGAAGTGTCTTAAGAGAGCAAATTTGCAAGTAGTTTGAGTTGTCTTAGTAGAATATACATACAATTGCATAACTGAGCTGTACCCGGTTAAAGCACACCACTGACCTTGTCAATGTTTCTGAACTTCAGTGTTTCAGCTAATACTGAAGAGAATAAAAATCAGCCAGAATTGAACTACCTTTTACATCAGGGAACAATGGGCCCTTTTAGCCTGGGATTTTACCTGTGACTAATGGAGTGGGAAAGGATTTTGCTAATGAGGTCTAAAATTTTGCCAAAGAGTTGAAAGGTTCCTGTTGTCTGCTGATTTTACTTTAGCTGTTCATTAACAAACACAATTTACATTCTCGAAAGTGAGGTAAATAAAAGGCTGGAGTTTCGTGCTCCTGTCTAAATGGATTCTCTTTATTCCTTCAGAATCATTTAGGGAACTGAAATCAAACATAGCTGTCAAACTGCATGTTATAGCTAACACACTGTAAGATTTATGGCACATCAGACTATCAAAGGACTGGGTTGAAAAACACTTCGTATCTTACAGTACATATTTCCTCTCAAAAATATTTGAAGTACCTTCAGATTTATTCCTGGGTTATTAGGACATAAACATTTGACTGCAGGATGGAGACAAATTTAAAACACAGGAGATGACTGAAATAAATAATCACAAACCCATTCTTCTAAAACATTTTGAAGCAATACAATTTATAGTGTACAAATAAAGAAACTAAGAAAAAGTTTCCAGTAGCAGGATTCATAATCACTGTACATGGGCTCCACTAGAATTTCTCTCACTTCAGAAATTCACTTTCCTAGAAGCTGTACAATGTTTATCTATATTTGTTCTTTATTCTTTTGTATGAATTAATCATTTTACATTAGACTGGGTTATGTTCTGTGCACCAAATAACCAGAGAAATGCTAAAAATATAATTTAACCTAAATTGAAAAGTCAGATATTGTAGGAGAAAATTGTAAGGTTACTCATTTAAAGATACTCACCAGACTTCAAACAATACCTATTAGACATGACTAAATACATGACATGGAAAACCATGTTCCACATTTCTGAAGATATCAATTTCCTTGAATGCTTGCATACAACTTAAAAATCTAGTAAAATTCTAGTAAAGAAGAAAAAGAGGCCAACCATTTTCAATACATATACATACACACACACACATATATGGCAACAGAACATTTTAGTTATGTGTTCTGAAAAAAACTTCCTCTTACTATTTTTTTCACAGATACTTCGAGATCACTCCATCACCTTGTTAAATTTCACTCACCCTCACTGCACAATGCAGAGTTTAACCAGTCACAAACACTGCACCTGGTGCTAATAGTGCATTTCATCTCATCATGAATACAAAAACAGCAGAGGAGTCAACACCCCAGAGTTCGTATATTGTGCCAAGATGCTTGGAGAGACCTGCCAAGATCAAATAAAAGTCAAGGGGTGGAGGCTGATAGAGACTTTTTTTTCAAATCACTACAAGGGTAAAATAAAGAGGTCAATGCTGAATGAAATTTGGAATAAGACAGAGTGAAATATCCTTTGGATTTCATTTGATACCTATATGAGAAAAAAATATTCAAGTCATGTACAGAGCAGAACCAAAGGTGTTGAAACAGAAGATACAGATGTCACCCAATATTGCAAGCCAGACATCACAAATGCTTAGAGAGCAAATTTTGCCATCAATCACTTCACTATAGCTATAAAGAAGCTCCAGGTAGGTTTGCAGCTTTACAGTGGGATTAAGAGAATAAGAGAATCTGAAATAAAGTTTCTTACAGCATCCTCATAAACATTCTGGTGTGCTGAGCTGTGTTTTCTGTGCAGCTGTAAGACATGGTAATGTGTGGAACACTCTGAACACTGGAGAAGAACTACTACTACTACTGAAGGTGTGATTATCTCTGCTGTTTGAAAACAAGTTTCAGGAGCACAAATCTTAAATTTGATTTATTCATCAATCGTGTAATTCTCACTGTCATTTATGAAGCATTTTTCATCCTCAAGGTAGTTCAGCTTGGGTGAAAATGGTAGAAATTCGGTATTGTGTACCAAAATCTGTATATATTTTAGACAACTTCAACTTGAGCTGAATCTGGCCACCACTGAGCTAGAACAGTTGAACTGTAGGAGCATTTTCAGCAGCTCCTCAGTAGCTACCTTGATGACCTCTTCACTCCTGGTGATGCCTGGAGAGGCTACCTAGAACAGAGGCTAGACAGAGTTAAAGGTTAAAGGTAGGTATTTTTTGAAAGGCCTTCACAGGGTACACCTTGGGCAGTGCAGGAGTCTCACAGAGACTACACCCAAGATGGATAACAATGTTGAGTTTTTCAGACAGATATAAGTTTGGTCTATTTGCATATCAGACATTAATTGTCCAATTACAGCTTCAGGTAATGTAATCACATTCCCACAGTTTTCTCCCCACAATTCACTTTTTGTTTACATTTTTCGGGGTCTGAGACAGTAAGGTGTCCTTGAGTTTCAGGCCTAGAGAGGAATTGTTTTGTCTGAATAAAATAGGAGGACAGTAGCTGACAGGCTATGGAGTTTTACAGTTATACCCTAAAGCAGTACATGATCTGAATATAAAAGCTAAAACTTAAGGCATCACTGGATGCAGTTCAAAGTGCAGACCTTGTATCACATCGTTTCAGTATAACCTGATGCCTTGCTGTCTTTGATACAGCTCATCTTGCCTGGAATGCATTGGGGCAGCTGAGGTTACTCAGGAAGTTTGTCATTACAGCACTTTTTTTTCCAAGGAATGGATTTGTTTTTCTTTTGTCCCTTAGTAATCGCTAATTATTACACACTACCAGAAAATATTATGTAAAGTAAGGATGATGTTGTTTATTTATGGTTTATTTCTCTTTCTTCATTCTGGATATACATATTCAGATGAACAAAAGTATTCTGTGGTGAGGTCACAGACTTTTAATTCTGCAAGATGAGTAGTTCAGGCAGAGACCAGGGTTGACTAAGCAGCATGACACTCTCTTGCCCATCAGAATATGCCATTGGAGACAACATAAAGCCCAAAAGGTAAACAGAATACTTCCCCCTAACCTTTACAACTATGATATTTTTAAATACTCAAGCACAGGTTACTAATTCTACTGTTGACATTTATGGGATATTTCTGGGCATACTGCATCACTATCCTGTCATGTTGTTTCAACCAACATGGAATCAACCAAACTTTTGTATTAACATGCTTCAGAGTAGTATTCAATATTTTTATTAAATTGTATTTTTACCATGACTTAACATGGTTCAAGTTAACTAAAAGCTTTATTTTATGGCAATGTTACAAGTTCATACTCATTTATTATTCCCAAATGCAGTTACAGAGGATGAGGAAAGACAATCAGTTGATCCTAAAATTAGTGGTACTGCAGAGCACAGACTGTGCCCAACCAGTGTTTGGTGTGGTAACGGCTGTGAATAAAGGCTCACTGTTTAGTGTCTCTGTTTAGTTGTCATGACACTTGTAAAAGTAATGTACCTGGAGAATGTATTTCCTTAGTGAATCTCTTGCTCTCACTCTTGTGCAGCCAATCCCTACCTCCAGATACTGAGCTGAAAACAAACCACTTCATTCACCATGCTCTAAATACAGTTGAACTTTATTTATTCAAAGGTATTTTACTCAAAATCTCTGTAATATGATAGAGTCATATCTCACAGGTGAATTTTTTTCATGAAATTGTGCTAAATTTTAATTCATTATACCATTTCTTAATGAAAAAAAAAAGATGCAGGTCTTTCTCCAGTGGCAGTCTTCTAGTGACATTTTGTGCCCTTTACATTGGGGTGTTGGTGGGTTTTTTTCTTATTAGCCATTAGATATGGGCTTCTTTATTTTTCCTGTTACTCCTGTGATTTTGGACAGTATCATTTACTATTACAGCTCTCCTTGAATGGAAGAGTACTTATCTTCTCTTTCTCCAAGAGATTGCAATGTCAGTCCACCAACTCCAGTGAATTTTGCAACTATTTACTAGCCTGTATTATTGGGTACATTCATGGGACTCATCCTTTGGGAGAGTATGTTCAGGAAAGCAGCAAGGACTGTAGGCTGGATAGGCAAGTCTGAGCTTTCCATTCTTATCCCTGTCAAGAACTCATTGTATTACATGGAATGAAGAATGCAACCTCTCTCTTCCTCTATTTCTCAACTAGAACACGAGTAAGCCAATATTTATATGTATTAGTGAACTATGGAGCTTAGATCAGAAAAGAAGAGGCTGCAACCTAAATTACTCTTACATGCACAATAATTAGGTTATCACTTTTTTTTTTCCCCTTTTCAGGCGGTCATCAGTTAATAATTGCAGCGCTCCTTTCAAGGAGGGAGATTTGTAGACATTAAGAGTAGCTAACTGCTATTTGACAGAAGATCCTTACAAAAACAACAAGCAAATGTCCAGGAATTATGGCAAACAAATCGTAGGAATAAATTCCGTGATACAAACGTGCTCCAAGTTTGTCTTAAAAGGTCAGTACTATTGGATTTTTTTTCCAAGTAACGTACCCCCTCATAAGCCCAACCAAAGTTAGTGCAAAAAAACAGGTCCAGCTCACTGTCTCTCACCCGGACTATGTCTAGTGATTTCAAAGGAAGGGGAGAAAATTTTATTGCAGACAGCTTATGAAATAAATGGCCCATTAGAGATCACTTCCTTAGAAAGTAATGAAAGTTTACAAGGGGAAGAAACTTTCTATTCAAGCGTACTCAGTTTATGGTTCCTTTTTTTACAGATAGGAATTAAGCTAATGGGTTATGCACTGTGTATTGCCTCCTTCTTCATGAGTTTGCTTAGCAAATTTCCCCCTAAAATATTTTGTTATCCATAATAATTTTCCTTGTATGCTTTAGATAATAAGATGCTATCATGTTATTTACAGTATTACTTATTATTACTTATCTTGGGCCCTTGGAATCTTTACATGGATACATGAATATCAACAAAACTGACATAACAAGCATAAGATAATACCAAAAAAACCAAGCAACCAACCAAAAAAGCCAACAAACAAAAACAAAAAAAAAAAAAGAGAAGCAGACTTTAATGGTTTTATAAAGTTAAAAAGGTGAGGAATTTTATGGAAACATTTTTTTTCCAGAACTTTGTCCTTGAATTATTTTACTCTTGGGTTTTGTACTCTTCATTTTAATCTTATTTCTCATATTGGCAAAGCAGAGAAGTCAGCTAAGTCATGGCAATGTTCTGGGAAGGAAGTGGTTAATGTCCATGAAGAGGAGTAAGAGATGCTTTGTTGCCTTTATAAAGGGCAGTTCCTCGCCTACATGGGCATTTGGAGCTCGTACGGATCAGGTTTCCAAATAAGCCACATTTTGAGTCTGGAACAAACAATATACAATATGCAGAAGTGAGCCATCCTCAGCGGCCACTGTGATGGGCTGGCGGTTTAAAACGCTACTGCTCATTTCCAATGTCCATTTTTATCAGACCCTTTTAACTGGTCACTAAATAAAGAAAAGACAAAAGCTTATAGGATCTTTTCTAGAGGAAAATTTTCATTTAGCTCAATATTAATTTAATAATGCTGTCCAGCTACAGCAGAATACTTTGCTTTTGCTTCCTCCTCACGCCCAGCACACGGCCAGGAAGGGACTCAACAAAACTTTCTCAGTTTCTTTGAACAAGTAAGCAAATGTCTCTGGGTGGTTTTTCTGCTTAACTTCACACAACAAATAAGTGAAGTCAAGGACTTTACAGCACAAGGTCACTGTCCCTTGGTTTCAGCCATATCAGCTACGTGAAACAAAATACTTTGTTCTACTTAGTCCTTTCATCTGGGGACATTTACCAAGTGTTGCTTTTACTCTTTGGTTTCTACTTAACCGTCTACTGATCACCTCAGCATTCCCAAATTTTGGGAAATCCAAAGATCTGTCAAATCCGGACCCAAAACCAGTTCTGAGTTTTATTTGATGTGGAAACATAAATAATACTTGTTTGTAGAAGCAGCACACCCGACTAACCTCACTGTTAGGACTGTTCTGGGTTTTACAAGCCACGTGGTTCATACCCATCTACATGGGGTGAAGGCTGGATAGCTTGTGCCCACTTTCTTGCTGCCTGATACAGTGGATTAGATAACTAATATAAGTGTGTAGCACAGGAACTTGCAAGTGCCAAGGATTTTTTATAAACAGTTAAAACATCACCACTTTTTACTTGCTTCTTAGTCAAAGACAATTTCACACACAAAGAACATTGTGCGCTCAGGTTGAAAATCTGTTTGAGACAGTGGTGGGAGAAGAGATGGATGACTGCCTCAGGCGTGAGCTTCAGGGCATAGGCATCCTTATCCTCTGTGGTGTCCTGCAATGCTAACGAGAACACCAAACATCATCCCACTGACACTTTGTAAAAAATATTATTTTTAACACCATGTGTGCCCACCCAATTGTTTTGCAACAGAAACTTCTCTTCCCATTGCTGTTCCCTCTGGACTGTAGCACATATATTAATTCAAATACAGAAGTTACAGTAGGAGAAAGCTATGATTTCATTTCTCAAATAAAATTTATTTCCATAGCAGCAGATGAATTCTGAAACTGAAATCATTCACACTGGAATGGTATTTTTCTCCTGTGAAAAAGCTCTGCTTTTCTTTCTCCCAAATCCTACCTGCCATCCTTCCATAATTGGAATTTAATAAAAAGCCTAACAAAGCAAATCCTCTCCATATCTCAAGAAAAACCCCAACTGCCAATGGATGAAGTGGACCCAGGCACTGATGAACATGGTCTAATGAAAGGTGAGCTGAAAACAAAGCACTTTATCCAAATAAGCCCAACTGGCATAAATTATCATCATTACATTCGTGCAATATTTGATACACATGAACAGATGGGAAAGAAATTCTGCTTTTTGTATGCTACAACTCAGTGTGCTTTGGGGCACTCACTGAAGTCAATTGGAGCAGTTTTTATCGTGTTGTGTTGGAAAGCTGTCTGGGATAGCCAGTAACCAGGTGTCTATTAATTGAAAGTGCATAATAATTCTTTCAACTAAGTGCATGTTACTGTGCTTGCAAATACAGTGTGAGGATCTTGGACCTCGGCAGCCCATGATGAATTTCCTGCTGTTACAAGCTCTCTGACAGTTTTGCCTATGCTTTCTAGGACAATTTCCAAAAAATCTGAGTCAGAAAAAACAAAAAAGAGCCAGGTTTCTGGACAAGATGTTGGCTCCAGGAGAGTGGTTCATCATGGAACAGTAGGGTTTGGAGGCCAGTATTTTTTTCTCTCTTTTGGTCCCTGGCTGTAAACTGACAGCTTGTATAAGAACAACTTGTAAACAAGGAGCTTGAATAAAGATGTCTTCTAGGTTGTTTGATCAGGAGCCTCATTGACAGAGGGTTCTCTCTGGTGTTGGGAGCAAAGAGAATTCAAAAAAGGCATGCTCTAAACCTTAAAAAAATATTCAAAAATATTCTCATGCTACATTTCTTTTGATTCTCTGCTGCCTGAGTCACTGATCAGTATGTATTTTATCTCTGTGGAAGTAAATGTCCAGTCTCTGATATAAGAGAAAACAAGTTAAATTGAAAACTACATCTACTCTTTAATTATTTTATTATTCTTTTCACATAAATCGCTTACATTTAAGCTGCCTAAAATCTCTCCTACAAAGTTCTTTTTTATGATTTGCTATAGCAACACATCAAGAAGAAAAATGTTTCGTTTGCTGTGTGCCTAAGTTATAAACCCACATTCTACAGATTCTGATATAAGATGTAGTCATTATTTACTTAATTAACTCTATTTATTTTTCCCCTTCAAAAAGGCTGCCATACCTTTTGGAACAAGAGAGGGAGCAAGTCTGTAAGGCCCTTTGCGTGTGTTCATCCAGGTTAAGTCCTTGACTGGAGTAGGATGACATGCCAATGACATCTGGGCAATAAAGCCCAGAGCTCCTAATTCCTACATTTTCCTAGGCTCCTCAGGGTGTCCTTGGCACCCATCCACACCCAGACAGTTTGTCTTTTTTCCCATGCCCACTGGCCTGTACGACCCTCAGATATTTTCCCAGATTGATTGTTCCACCAGTAAACTATCTGCTCTTGTTCCAGTAAAGAGCAGGAAGTCATCTGGTTCTGAAAAGGGCTGGAGTTACACTATTTAGCACCACTAACAGCACCAAAGTGATTCCTGGGAAGCACGGCAGTGGGAAGAGAAAGATTATGGTAATAAGTATAAATGATCTTACAAGTCAAAATGAGAATATCCCTTCTCTATTCTTTCAACTTTTGGTTATTTGGTATTAACTTAGAATAATGTTGCATACTTCGACTATTTTGTGGAAATTCAAAATATTCTGTTCCAATTTTTGGCTTGAAAATGGGCATTGAGTATATAATTACCACTAATGTAGCTTGCTTCTGCTTCTTCTGAAATCCAAAGGGACATCTTTCCTTTGAATGCAATAGATTTTGAATTAAGGCTGTGTTAATAAAGCTGAGGATCTGGGTTTGAGAATCTGGTGAATGCTGGAGATGGAGAAACAGAAGAATGATCATTTGGTCTTACACATCCATTTATTTCAATGAAAATGATGCTAAATTTAAGATACCAACCAAAAGTTGCTCTACTCAATCACTATGTTTCAATATAACTGTTTATCTAGATCTGAGAATGTTATGACTGATTAATAAGCATTTAGTTTAAAGAACCCCAAGATGTTCAGATTCTAGATTTCTTTACTAACCACAGATCTCATGAGGATTTTAACAGCAATTTAAAGTTAATAAAAATATTTCTTGCTCCTCATGGCCCCTCTGTTAGTTCAAATTCAGTCTTTGCTCACTGCTGCTCTTCACGAATTAAATTGCTCATAATTCCCCATTCATTCAAATGGAACCTTATAATCGAATGGAAGCTATTAAATTAAACAGTCCAGTCCCATTGTACTTAAACTGGCAGACTCATCATAAAGGAAATATATCAAACCAAGTAATGAGATTAAATAATCAGACAGCTATAAGGTTGCATGTAGATCGCACTGTTTGAAGCCTATTTTAAAAGGTAGGACAATTTATGTCCCTTATATTCCATTATAAATCTCTAAATTCAGAGGTGTCTGACACTGGATACACTCACAAATTCCTATTTGAAAATAAACATTTCATCAGTACTATCTAGTTCTTAGAGTAAGGAAGAAAGCATTTAAAAACCCAAGATTTTTCCCCAGTATTAACATGTGTTGAGTCCAGATTTTTAGTCTTGTGTCTTCTGCTCTAGGGCTTCCCAGCAGCTTGCTGACTCTGGCATGTATCTCCAAGAGCAGTCATCTTTGACAAAAATCATGTAGGATTCCAAGGAGACAAGTTCTCTGCAGTGTAGGTCTACTGAGAGCTGTGAAAACTTATTGATTCTCACCACATGGAAACCACCCTCCATCCTTAATTGCTGGTGTCTTTTCTCAAACGAATGGTTTTGATTTCATGTGTGTAGCCTTGGGGGCATGGGGGAGCTGCTGTATGAAACTCTTAGCCCTAGAATTTTTGATACATAATACCATGGAAAATTCATCAATCCCCTTCCTGTATAGTTTGCTATAAAAATTGATTATATAATTGCCAAGAAGAGATAGTATCCAAGTATCTAAACTACACTTTTGCGACCAAGCCTATAGCTGTAGCTCTGTGGTTTCCTCACAGGAACTCAAAACAAAACAACAGTGAAACAACATTATGTCTTACCTTTCTTCATTATTAGATAATGCAAGGAGTACCTGTGCTGTGTACCTAGTGCAGGTAGTTTTTTTCTGTTTGTAGCAGAGCATGAGACTGTCTTCCAAAATACACTTGGGGTAGTCACAGCTTCTCTTCACTAAAGCATGCCTGAAATTCCCACATCAGCAGGCTTCTACATAGACACTTCTGATTCACATGGCACTGCAGTCTCGTTGTAATTGGCATATGCACTTATAAAGGGAAAACTATGACCACATCCATCTAGAAATAAGCTCTGACTTTTTAAAATATTAGACTGAATCATTAGGAGATGGTTTGCTATCTTTCTCAGTGTTCATATGCCAGGGAATAAAAACACCTGAATGGCTCAGCACTCAGAATAAAATGATGCATAAGGATGTGGTCTTTGGTTTGCAAATGCAGACAAAATGCTGACACAAGTGGAAAGGAAACAATTTCCCAGTGGGAAGCATGTGGGTGCCATCCAGAGTGCTTTTGTGACCCTCCCAGAGGCTGCAGCCTGCATTAGACCAAGCAACTATTCTTCTACCCTTGAAAACAGGACAAAAAGTTAGATGGCAAAAAAGAGTCATACAGCTCCCCACTCCAAGAAAATTCAGTCATAAAGGCCTATGTGTTTAGCAGTATGAAAATCAGGGCTGCAAAATATTAAATTGCCTTTAAAAGAAGTTAAAGATGTAGTACTAATATAACTAAAGATATCAGCTGTAATGAATCATTGGACTTCTTGGTTATTTGACTGATGTCATCCATTTTATTTTGAAATGTTTTTATAAAATGCATACTGATCAATTTAATTGGGGCAAGACATTCACTGAAAGAATCAATTTGTGTCGGTGTGCGAGTGACAGTAATATATTTCTGCCAATAATAGTGAAGAATAATATTAAACAATGCAGAAGAACAAAGTGCTCCTTTCTTAAGACATAAGCCAAGACGTAAGCATTGACAAATGGTTTGATGTCATATTAGGAGGTGAGCACTGCACTGACAATATCAGCATCAAAAAAGTGCACACTGAAATACAGAGATGAGAGTATTTTTTGAGACTAAGAAGGAATATGTCTCTGGTAATCTTTCTTTGTCTTTTCCTTTTGTCCTTCATGTTACTCAGAAACAGTTTTTTTGTTATTCAAAATCAGAATCAGGCTCCTACTACAAAAACATTACTTGTTTCTTTCAAATCTCAAACATTAGAAATATTTTTCTGATTTAGGGTGCTTTATACCTTCTAGATAATCAGTGATGATGATTTCAGTCTTGATTATTTTCTCTCTCAAGTGACAAAAGGGTAAAAGTAGACATGGAGATGTCATATTAGGGTTACCCAGACTTGCTTCTGGACACCAGTCTCCTCCAAGCAGCACCAGCTGGCATTACTGGTATAGACTGAGGGGCTTGTGGGATACTGTTTTTTTTTTTAATATTGTCTTTTATTAACTGAATCATCTGCAAAGGCTTGTGGATATTTATACACCTAGAGAGATGGGACAGGAGACTGGAACCATCTAACTACCAACAAATTCAACTTCACATTCAAACCATACCTGTCAGCAAGAAACTCTTGTTCAGAAACACATGTTTACACAGACTGCTACTATTAGATATTGTTCTTACAGGACCAGTCATTAATTCAGCAGTAGTAATGGAGAACACCATCTTTTTCTATACATCTGCAGAAGATGTGAGTCAGAGCCAACAAGAACTATGTGGAATTGAAAAACTCCTGGAGAAACAAGGTGACTGATGGGCAGCATAGGTGAAAAGCTTTCAAGACGTGAAAAAAAAGGTTAATTGTGAAGAATGCCAACAAATTGTCATACAGCATTATATACACCAACACTTCACACATGTAAACCTCTGCATAAATGGTAACTGTCTCATCTTCATAACACTCTAACAAGCTTCTATCTTCATTTCTATCTTGTTTCAAGATAGAAACTTGAAACAAGTAGATGAATTGCCCAGTATGATAGATCAGTGGTATAACCAGGACCAGAATGCAACAATTCCCATTTCCCTCTTTAAAACAAAACAGAGCACACAATTGGTTGGGCTTTCCATCTTTGTCATATTTGAGCAAAGTCCCTCTGAACCCTATCCATGAGGACCACATTGCACTCAGTAGAGTTTGTTTCACCCACAAACATGATCACCTCTGGATATCAGTATGTATTTCTCTTACATAGGACTATAAAATATTTTTTGATTATTTGTTTCATTTATTTTTAAACTTCTGTTTTGTTTAAAGATATTTACCCATCTACCATAGTGACACAGTTGGTCTGCTTTCCCTTCTTGCACAATGACCAGTTCTCTTACGTACAGGTATTTTGCAAGTGCAACTCTTTAGCTGTTTCTAGGAGATATTCACTGCAGTATCTCTTCAAAACAGTTGTTTTATTAAGGACTCAAAGTGTCACATTTCCATACCACTGCAATTACCAGGTAACAGTGTTTTTACTTTTAAAATACCATTTCCAAGTATATCATCTCACTCTGTGACTTGTAATTCTTCTGGATAAACATGTTTGAGATCTGTGATGGTCTCCCTGGTGATGGTTGCCATAGTGCTTCACAGGGTTTTATTTCTGCTCATTCCTCAAAAGCAGGACTGTGGTTCTCTGTGAGAGGCCCAGAGTTGCACTTGCCTTGGATTTTAATGTCTTTGCTATTCTGCCCCCACTAGGGAATAAACTACTCACACATGCCACTGTCATCTTTACCCTAAACCACCAATTCTGCTCAAAATGCATGTCACAAATCATTCTCCTCTTTTTCTTGGCACCTAATGACATCTTATTTCCTTGGTTTCTACTTAGTTTTCATCTCAAGCAGAGATTATTCTCTATTTAAAATTTCAGACTACATTTTATAACATCATAAACAATACATTAAGTTTTAAAAATTTCAGTTGTGTTTAAATATACTTTAAAATAATTAAAAATAGTAAATAATAAAACTAGTGCAATGCTTTACATTCTATGCTGCTCACAGGAGCAAATACAATTGCCTTGGGCCAGGCCAGTTCAGCTTTACTCATATTGATAAATACTTTACCAAAACCCTTTTTTTTTTGGAAGCTGCTGCATTTGAAGAAGTAGATGATTTCCACTGCCTTCGCTTTATGTTAAAAGGCACTTTCAGCAGTTTTTTGTCTAATCAAGTCAAAGATGAAGGATGATCTCATAAATAGGCACAGAATCTTGTTCACTGCAGTTTTGAAGTCAGATGTTCATACTGGGATTTCTAAAGGGCATATATATAAAATTTTTATCACAATGAAGCCTCTCCTCATGGTAGATAGAGCAGTCCTTTTAAATTAGTAAGCACAGATATACACACATATTATTATATAAAGTAGTAGTTATTGTCTCTCTTCTGCAGGATTTGCATTTTCTTAGTGATTAAAGAACAGAGAAGAATAGATGAACTCTCTAAAGCCCAATTTAATTTTTGAGATTTATTTGACCTGAGGACAGTTTGGCACAAAATATGCAAGAAGAGTGCAGGACGCAATTGAAGGTTATCAAAAAGGAAAAAGCTCTCAGAGAAGCATGAGCAAAAGTGGCCTTCCAAATTGCCACACAGTTGTTCAGGCAGCTAGCATTATAACACCACTAAGAAACTACTTTGTGGCCCTAGACTCAGTACCAAGAAAAACGGGTTACATGAGTAACAATGCTTGCCCACACAGGATCTTGCATTATGGACCCATCCTTCTCTAGGATCTGCAGCACGGTGTGGCAGGATGGAGATGATGGAAAGTGACATCCACCTAATTAGAACTGCCTTCAAAATGGCTTTCTCCAGCCCATGCAAATTTAAATTGGAGGCATTGTCCTGTTCCTTGAAAATACCTTTTGAAGATTTTCTAGCCTGTAGTGCAGTCAGAAAAGCACAAAATGTGTTTTGGGGAAGACTAGTAATCTATCTTACCTCTAGTGTCCATACTAACATACTGCTCACCTCCCTGGCCTTGCTCACCCATAGCAGTGGACAAAGGGTCCAACCTTTGTCCATTCCTGTTTCTTGGTGGTAGATGGACCTGTGTACCTGAATGGAGACTGGCTGCAGAAACTGCAGCAATTTTAAATTTAGGTCATCTTTATCCAGTGCAATACTTCTACTTTCTGAACATTAGCAAAGCTCTGTGTGTTGAATAATAAAAGGAGAAAAAAGTCACCTGCCTGGAGTGGATGTAAGGGATGGCATGCCCTGTTAGGCTGTTAGAGTTGACCAGAGGTAGCTGTTGATAAAGAGCTGCTCCAGGTCCTGTTCTGCTTCATGGCCAGGATCACAGGCTCACAAGTTCCAACACCTGTGAACATTTGATAGTCACTTATAACTGGGGAAAAAATGTACCAGTCACCAAGCATGCCATGTTCATAAATGCAAACCTGTCTACATGGCACAGAGCTGTGCCTAGGATGCAAAGCAGCTGAGTTGAAAGTTCCATCAGAGTACTGCTCAGCCTGGGATAATACACCTTGTTCAATAACAGGACAAACTGGGACAGCTGTACAGAAACATCCTGTAGTGCTTCACCAGGGCAGAATTTAAACTGAAGGGAAAACACAATGCAGATAAGTCAATAATAAAACAATGTCATCTTTTCATAGGGACCTCAGTCAATGTTCATCTATTCCAGGTAAAAATAGAAACTCCCATAATGACCTAGATTTTCTGGTTCACATTTCTAGCTCAGTCTAAACTTGCATCATTCAATACTAATCTTTCCAGAGACTCTAAAGCCTGCCTTATAAACACATCATAGCAAATTTACTGTTGGACCAACTGTATTATCCGTGTCTCTTAGAAACCCCCAATAAAAAATTATAAATACTTCAAAGAAGTTTTAAGTAGTGATGAAATTAATGGACCCAGGGCATTGGAAAGAGCTAGATATGGTTCAGGCAGGGAACAGCCAAGTTTCCTCACATACTTATGTCTCTAAGGCCTGACCTGCAGCAGCCATTTTTCTCAAGGGTTGGTTCCTTTCCTTTCACCATGGCAGATGTCTGCATGTGCCAGCAACTGTCCCCAAAATGTCATCTCCAAAACACCTGCCATCACAAAGGATCAGGGAGATGGCAAGGCCCGGATAAATGAAATATATACATACGTGCATATACATACCTACCTAAGCACACACACTGGGCTAGCCTCAGGGCTTTTGTAATACCTGAGAGAGAAAGACACTTGATGGAACAGGCACAGAGAGTGGAAAGGACCAAGTGACAAAATCAAGTGTGTGGTATGAAGCCAGGGCAAATGGCAGCTAAGAGCAGAAAGAAATGGGACGTCTGTGGCCTCTCAAGAGGACAGACACATTCAGACCCTGGATGGAATAAATGTTCCAGTGGTCAGTGGTATGAGATGGCAATAGTCACTACAAGGCATAACAGCACTTAACCTGTGGTGCCAACTGGGGATTGCTGAAAAAAGGAACATACAAGTGGCAGATTGCTCAGATGGAGCTGCTCTCCAAAGGATCAGTAGGGGAGTGAAAACAAGGTTGGTAAGCCTTGCCTCCAAATCAGAGAAGCAGCAAACAAATGGGCTAAAATTTTTAGCTGTCACAGGCAAGCTAGGGAGAATGAGCACTTCCTTGCAAAAAATCTCCTCTTCTTGGTATCCCATTTCTCTTGCTCATATTAATGCAGTTGAACATTCTTTGAATCGGAAATAGTTTCCTTCATCCAGCTTTCCTCTCTCCCTGACCTTGTTCTTAGTCTGGCTGAAATAAGGATTTAAATTAATTAAAAATGCATTTGTCTGAGTCAAAGCTCTTTTATACAATGTGTTAAGAAGAAATATTACACGTTGTTACATCAGTTTCATGTTTAAGAGATTTTACCTTTATGATTATGCAGATTTTCCCTGTTGAGAAGACCAATTTTCTGTGATTACAGGGATATCTTCAATGCATAATTGTCATCAGATTTCTTTCATTCCTTCTTCAGGAAAAGACCTTGATCTTCCTGACTCTCCTCTTATTTCAGTGAATTACTTTTTAATGCAAACGACACTTGATTGTTTCTCAAACTATTTACATTCTTCCCTTTCAAATCTTTTGTTCCTGTCCAATAGGATTTCTACATACTCACAATTCCTGGGATATTTCCTCTGTATCTGCCTGTTCCAGACTGAATTGGGTTTGAGGGGTTTTATGAGCTCCTACACATATTCCTAGCAATACTGGCTTCGCTGTCTCTGCTTACTGATCTTATCACAAGCCATTTACTGTTTCCACTTTATCCTTCAATTAGAGCCTTCTTCAAACCCATTCTTTCACATTCCTTCCCCAGACTGTATAAAAGAGAGGTCTTTAATCTCCCCTTTCCTCTAATTGAAACTGTCCTTCCCAGCATGTTTTCCACTGCAATGCTCTGGTTTTCATTAAGCAATGACAGCAATACTCCCATTGCTGTTGCTTTCTCTTTAATGTGGTTTTGCAAGAAAAATAGCAACTTCTTGTCTTTTTACAGAACATGGAAAGAAAATTTTAATTCATTAGACTCATAAAATAAAGCATTGCAGTAGTGATGTCACATGAGAGCTAGGATAAGGAAAAATAATCTTCTAAGTCCCACACAGGCAATGTATTAGCATGACTTTCAACCTGATTAGGCACTAAAACATCAATACCTTCCACTGTAAATGGAATGACTGCAGGTCAACCCTGCTCGGCAAAAAACATGAAAAGGAGTTGGATATAAAATGAAGAAAGGTTCCTTGAGGCATATAATTGTTATATCCAGGAGCATACTGCACTTAATCACAAAATCCTGGTCCAGATCTGTGTAGATGGAGGAACTGAGGCAGTCGCAGCAATAACCCGATGTAAATTGAGGGGAGATGTTAATCTTTCAGACTTTCTTCTCCACTGGAAATGCACTGACTAGCAGCCACAGACATCTGATCAGATTAAAATAAGACAAGTAGTGATTGTTTCCATAAGCAGGAGATCTTGGCCTACAGCAATCAACAGAACTCTGCTATTACCCACCAGCTGCAAAGCTAACAGTTTCTCAGACAGCTCTCACAAGCAGTGAGCAAGAAAACAGAGCAAGTTCCTAGCCTGACTCGTCCCAAATGTGCAAGATTGCCAGTGCTTTTGTGCCGTCTTAGGATCACACTTGCAGACTGCTAGGTTCGCTCTGCACAAGTGATGAAGATGGAAACACATACTCAGTATGTGCTGTAAATCACATACAGCTGTTGAAGTAGGATAATACCTGTTTTTCTCATAGCTTGTTTTTAGTTAAAAAGAAAAAAAAAAGTAATTATTGTTTCTGAGTGGGAGGGAAAAAGGCAAATTGAGGAATGAAAAGCAATTAAAAGCTTCTCAAGAAATTTTCTACTGTTTGTTCTTGCCTTCTTCCAGGATGAGCGAGCACTTAAAGATCAATTTGAATTGGAAGCAGAGAGTGTGTCTATGTTCAGTTTAATCAAGCTTGGGGTTACAGTCAGATGTGATACAAAACCAGCTGTTTATGACTGGTATGATTCAAAGCAACTGCAAAAGCTTCAGGGTATCTGTGAGGTGTTTCCCAGCCCAACACAGATGAGAACAAGGTATTTCTACTAAGACACGTCATGGAAACCAGATTACAGGTCCTTCAGATAACAAGGGCTTTCAGGCATGTAAAGGACTAACTATCTTCCCAGGTATTATTTTTATTATAAATTTCCTTCTTTGCAGGTCTATAAATACATAGAATTTTTCAGTTTTAAAATGTGATGAGTAACTTTCATACCTGCCGACCAAAAAACAGTCTGCCTGCTCCAATGGCCAGTGAGAACCCATTTCTCCATAAAGGATCTTTTCAGTGTATGGGCTCGAACAAGGGCTGTTTGTCTGGGATAACACCTGGGAGTGGGAACCCAGAACTGGCTCCCAAATGCCACACATCATAGATTCAGCTTGTCTCTACTTTGGCTATGTCAGTGGCTCTGACCAAAACAAGGACAGTGTTGTGCTGTGTTCAAGCATCTATAGTGGCTGCTAAAATTCAGATGAGCCAGAGATTCTACATCTCAGCATTATTCACTACCAAAATTACCGGGTCTGGAGCTACTTCTGTCATGGCCAGTTCAGGAGTCCACCGGCCATGGCATCCTTCTTTGCAACCTTCTCCTCCTAATGTGCACTCCAGAGTATAACAGTACATCTAATGAGACATCAGCCCAAGGTTTTGCAATGAATAAAGCTGATTGAAATTCTGAATTTCTTTATTATAAGGAGGTTCTGATATTGCAAGTTAATTCTTGCTGTCAATAAAATTTTGAAACAAATTATGTTTGTCATATATTGAAAGTATTTTGAGCATTTTCGTTTGCTATGTGCAAATTTTTTTAATATGGATAATATTTAACTCATTATTTATCTGAATGATATCTTTCTACCTTGACTTTAAAATATTAAAATTTTTAAATATTTAGAAAAATAAGCTATTAGAAAAAAGTGTTATTTCTAAGTGGTAAACACAGAAGTTACATTTGGGAAATTGAGAAAAGTCCACCATTATTGGAATATCTCACTGAGTTATTTTAAAGTGATATTTCATATAACAGGCATTAAAAAAAATGAACAACCCAAACCCATAAAAAAGCCTAAAAATGAAGCAGCATTTTCTGATTGCTAAACACAGTGGCAGAAATTTTTTGTTCTACTTCAGAAAGAGTGCTGATGATGTGTTTCTGGGAGCAGGTCCTGTTGAAACATGATTTGGAACCAGAGACATTAATAGAAAAGGATTTTACAGAAAGAGTGGTGGCCTGAGGAGGATTTCAAGATTCTGAGCTTGCTGCTCCACTTCTTGATTCAGCTTTTTCTGAGGGTTTGCAGGCAGCTCTTGCCTGGGTTTTCCCATGGTCGTGTCTATTGACTTTTCTGAAAGAAAACTAAGTAGAGCAAGACCCCCAGTTCCTTTCTTTAAAAGTGGCCACTATAGGAAGTCTTCAATGTAGTATTGGTCACCAAATTTTTGTAAATAAAGTTCTTCACTGTTCACTGTGCACTGTCAAGAAACAGGTTTAAGTCATGCTGGATGGTAAGTGCTGCACAAGGATTAATTTAGTTACAAAACCTGACCATTCTGTTTGTCTCTGGAAATTTCTCAAAGAAAAGACACACCAATTTCCCTTTTGTTCCCAGTCACCACTATTTAATCCAAATGTAACCAGATCACTATTTTAGACACTAAAGAATTTTGTGGACTGTAAAAGTAGCTTTGTAAGGTACTGTGATTAAAAGAAAAAAAAAAAAAAAGTGTTTGGTCAAAAGACCTAGTTTCTTATTATTGCTATGATTTAATCTAAAGATATTCATTAGCATTTTTCTTGATTGTTATAATTTAAGAGTATTATAAAATGTGGAATTATGAAATTTAAATAAACCAGCCTGTATTAGTCATTCTGTAGCCTTTAAGAACAGACCAGATTTCAAATACCTGAGTATTTAAGCCAATGGCAGTTTTACTAAGGAACTTCAGTTTAGACTGTTTCATTCTTAAGCCTTAAATTTTGCTCAAGCCTAAGTAGCACTTCCATGTTCACAAAAAAGCGCCACAATAAGCTCTCCCCTGCTTAGTGAAACCTATATAAACTGCTGCACTTTCCAACCACAGCAAAGAATCCCTGAGGCTGATATGTGAGACTCTTCCGTCCTCTTTCCATAAGCGATGCACTGCACTAAAAACCTTTCCCTGAGACAAAGTCTGCTGTGTTCTGCCATCGCTTGTAGTTGGGCTGTGCAGTCTTCACGTAGGTATTGTCTTTACCTTCTGTCCTTTCATTTTCTACTGGAGTAATTTTCCTTCCCAGCCTGGGCTACACTAGACAGATGGTAGCCAAGGAAAGAAAACTCTTTACTAAGTTTCTGCAAATATGAAAATTAAATAAGAACATAATGTATAATGAAAATTTTAGCTGGAGTCAATGAGCAAACAGTGGAGTTTGGGAAGCAGGCAGAGAACAATGGGGGCTGTTAACAGCTTGGCAGTGGTTGTTTCCTCTGCATTGACCAGGAAAATGTCCTTTTCCAGGCAGCAACTGAACTGGCAATGCAGCTGGGGTGAGAGTTGTTCATTGAGAAGAGCCCAAACCAGACTCTGTGATTTCACTCAAGCTTCTGTACTATTATGCAATCAAGTGATAGTTAATTGGAAGTGTAGATTAGTGCATGCTACATAAGGCATGTTACAGGACACCTGGCATAATTTCAGTGCTAAGCCACAGTTCATGTGCTGTGACATTTTTATTTTCAGATGCCTAAATTTGGACTTTCAATCACGCCTTAGTTTTTCAACCATTACCAAGTTTGTTATGTTGCTAAGTGTCTGTGACTGATGGCAGGATAAGGCCAAACAGAGTGTATCAAGCTCTTTTATTTGCAGGGATACACTTTCTGATGCGAATGGCCTCAAGCAGCACTCTTAGTCTTATCATGAACTATCTTTTTTTCAATATTGCATAGCATGCTTTTGGTTCCTTGAGACAGTGGCTAGAGATGTTTTACCACTTTCTGTGTCGTCATGACTGTCCATTTTGTCCCAGTGCTTTGATGTCAGAGTCCTAAACTTTGTTCATGAGGAAAGCAAACAAAAGACCCAACAAAAAAATTAAGAGTATACAAGCATACAGATATACAAGAGTATACTTGTATCCAGCTCCTATCTTTGGATCCTACTCCTTGTGATGGTTGCTTGACTGCATAAAAATATACTCCAGGCTTTGGTGAACAAACATACCTCACCTAACATAGCTTAAGTAAGAACTTCTTCCTTTCAACTTGGTTTTCATTGCAGAATACAGAAACCATCCTCCTTTGTATGCCAGGAACTGCAGTCCACAGCTGAGCTCTCATGAAAGTCTTCAGATGCCTGGTCAGGCATCTCTGTGTGAAGTGTTTCATAATCAGGAGACCCAAATGTTAGGGTCACAAGGTGAACTGCAAAAAGGTGTTGTATATCATACACACTATATATTCCTGCTGCGTTACTTCTCTTACAGGCAAAGATGTCAAATACTAGGCCCATTTTTAAACATTCATCTCTATCCATATGAAAAGTGCATCTTCCACATTCACAACTAACTTTATATACATTTTTGTTCTTGCTGTACCATGTGTTTGGTTTTGAACTGAAACACCCACCCTGCCAAGCTATTTTTTGGGCTGTAAGTGCTGACATGTGCTGAAGTGAGAAGCATCCTCTGTTTATTCAGTCTTACCCAGACCCTTATCCCTCATTTGTAGCAAGTCATAACACACAGGTCGAAATATGAAAATGTTGTAACAGGGATGTCATGGTTTGGTATCACCTTCAAATCCACTTTTAGCTATTTCTCATCTTCTCTTTGCTGCTCAGAGTAACAATTTCAGGGCTATGCTTGATTCTTGACAATTTGGGTTTAGGTTTCTCCCAGTTTCATGAATTTATCATGTCTCCTGTGCTTACCATTGCTTTTCTGTACAAGAACCTTAACATCATTTATATATTTTTACTGAAATTTTCTCTGAAGTTGAACTCTCTCTGCCATGGGATCAGGAAAGTAACACCTGATTTTCAAAAACAGCTGGATAAAACAAATACCCAAATTAAAAAGAAAAATCTATCTAGGAAAATAAAATATTACCATCACAAAATTGAATGGAGGAAGTAATCAGAGTGCCTGTATAATGGATAGTAATACACAAGAAACAGACACCACTTCTCTATTGAAATAGTCTGATGTTATTTTCAGAGTTCTAGAACAAATTTTCATTATTTAGATGAAGAAGGATGACTAACATGTAGTATATGTTTTTTCTTTAGGAAACATGTACTACCAGAAAATAGAAACACAAGATCAAAAATTATTTTCCCTCTAGTTGTATAGTACCCATATCAAAATCAAGAATAACCCAGGTAATACAACATCCCACACAGAGAAAGGCTGGATTTTAGCTATTTATATTTATATGGCTACTAATTGGGCAGGGTGATAGTGAATTGGGGAAGCTGACAGAAACTGTTTGAATATCCCATTTATTCTCCTTTCTCTGACAATGAACAGGAAAAAAGAAATATAGAAGCATACACCATAAAAACACACTAAGAAAATTAGTTCAGGAAGGTTGGTTTATTTGTGATAGGATAATTTGATTAAGGACAATTAAATTTTAATGACCATTTAAGTTAAATAATATGGTCCACCAACTCTCATCAGAATGACTGATAGCCAATTCCAAAGTATCATTTATCACCACATTTTCACTTGCCAGGAGCCAGAGAAACTGGGTATCTAATCTTTAAATTAAATAGCCGTTTAGAAGGCAATTTCAGATTAGGTAAACCCTGCATGTGTTTATTTTTGCTCTCAAAGTGAGTCTGCTGGTTTGAACAGAACTGCTCATATACATCAAGTTGGTCTTTCTTTGCAAGAATGAGTCCTATCCCCACTTCTCTGCATCAGACCGAAGAACAGACCTCTGCAGCAGAAGAATGTGACAAACCAGCCATTACAACTTCTTATCATCATAGCACAAATTTAGCGGTACTTCTCCAAGCATGATAGTTCAATGCCCACCTTTCCTAGATATATCCCCTGGAAAGAAGAGGAAAGGGGAAGATCAGAGACACAGCCAGGTTACAAAGAACTTGGGAGACACAGTTTGGCCATTTTTGCTGCTGAGGGGGCTTTGGCTGGGTAGACGAACCCTACTGGGCAATAGGATTTTCCTACTCTACTGCTGCCCCACATGTCTTGGCCCATCTTCCAGTGCAGTCTGTGTTCAGTCCCATGGGGAGCTGCAGCTCCCACCCTTCTGATGCCAAAGACAGCTGGCTGCCTGCACCTCCAGTGTCTTCATATCAAAGTGGGTCTCACTGACCTAAAACCTGCAGTACAGGGCAACCAGGCCTTTTTGATCAGCAGAAGACAAAGATCCAGATATGCCAGTGTTATTATGCATGTCCATATTATCAACCTGTGCAGCCCTGTCAATTTGGACATGTGCTGGACCTACTGGATTAACTGTCTCTGTTGTGGCACAGCAGCAGCCTTTTTGTGTCCTAGTTCTGGAGCAGCTGTGCATGCATGGTGTGGTTACCAGACATATTAATCATATCTGGAGGCAGCCATTTTATTTGCTTTTTAAATAAGACAGCTGATCACAGATGGATTATCTTTATCCTTGCACATAATAGCATGACCTTTCTGGACTACTATCTAAATATTTAGTCCTTTTTTTGGCACACAGTCATTTCCTGTGCTTCAAAAAAAGATTATTAAACACAAATACATTTGAGATGAATGCTCAAGTAAGAGTAAACTCATCATTCTCTTCAGTGAACAAACACAGTGGAAACCTGACAAGAGAAAAAACTGTTGTAGTCTGAAATGCATTCATTACTGATTGAACATATGCTGCAATTGTTACTACAATTTATCACTGCCTGGTGGCAAAGCAAGATCCATGACTAAGCAGTGTTGCTGATCTCAAAGTGCCCATCTCTTTTCATAGTCACAGTCTTCTTACAGCTGTCAAAATGTCAAGTTCTCACATCACATAGGTTTGAAAACCTGCAGTGTACTAGGGAAGTTAAAATTCTGGAGATATTTGCAGGCCTTCTCAGTTATACAAGTCCACTCTGTCCAGTGGGTGCTCCTTCCACAGTCCCGTTTGATAACACCGTTATTAAATGTAGAATAGCAAATGCACAACAGTAATGAACAACCCATTCTGGCATTAACTTAAAGCACCATTTCAAGAATATTCTTGCAAAGGTACCTTAGGTCCAGATCTCTTTGAACTGATGTTAAAAGATTTTGTTGGTTCTGCAGCTGTGAATCCCTTGCAAATGCATCATTAAATAAGTAACTTTTCCATTTCAATCTAAGACAGATGGTATGCTGAAAGAGGCTGTATCAGTCTAGCCTAATGACACAAATAAAATGGCAATTATTTTCTTCTGTGCTTTTCCACTGTTTCAATGCATTTGAAGCTGATACTGTATTTGCTGGTTCTCTTTTGTTTATGACATGAAATCACTCAGAAATGCAGGGTAATTCAGGCTGCATATGGCAGTGGCAAAAAACTGTGACACATTGAGAAACTCGAAATGAAAGAAGTGTTCCATTTCTTTTGATGAAAGTTTAGCAGGTGAAAAAAACCAGACATTTTCGGAGGAAAAGGGATACTACTTTTCAATCTGTTCTTTAACAAGCAAAGACTGAAAAATTGTTTGCTTTCACAAAGGTTATTGTTGTTCAGATCATGCAGATCATGAAGTGGGGCACTAGTAGAAGAGCTTCAAAAGTAAAGAGAAGCTAAAGTCAAATTGCTCAGAGAAGTAAAAGCAAAGCAAAACCTGGAGTCTGGAAAACTTCANAAGGAGGGAGAATCTTATGATGTACAGCAATGCAACCAAGATAGAAATACTTTTGTGAATAATGGCTTATAGCTGGGGGAAGAAGGGATGATACAATAAACACTGTACAGTTCACTCTTAGAGTGGTAGAAGTGTGATCAGTTATCTTGAGATTTCTTCCATGTCATACAACTTTGAATCATGTCAGAAGATTTAATAAGACTTGTATGTTGACAAGAAAGCAACATCCCAGTTCCAGTACCAAGAGAAGACTTGTTTCCTAGAGGTGTACTGGACAAGTCAAGAACATGTAAAAGATAACAAGTGAGGGGGAGACTGCATCTCCACAGCAGTGTTAGAAAATGAGGAAAGGAGCAGATTATGCCTTGTGCTGACTCCTTAGGCGTGGCAAACACAGAGCCAGGCTGAAGAGGAGAGTGCAGATGGGGAAGGGGGGAGGTTTGCAGACATGTCAGTGTAGCTGTGGATATGGGGGAAAGGCGAGAAAGCTGCAAAGATGAAGATGAAGAGGGCAGAGATGAAATTCTGAATAAGAAAGGAAACAGGTTCTGTTGATTTCCTTGGGGTGACTATACTGACAAAATATATTTCCCTATCCCCACCTGACCTTTGTAACTTATTCCTAACCTATGTCTAGAATGTTGTTGTACCTTTGAAAATGTCAATTTCAGAAGGTCTTAAGTGTGGCCCTTTTTTAAAGTATCTGTTTCCAGTGATAAATTTTGTATAATTGATGGGGTTTTTTCCCTTGAATAAATACATTGGTGCTATATATCATTCTGTTTATCATCCACAGCTTTGCATATGTGAGAAACGACAGACATCTTCCTTTGGGAGGGAAAATCAGTCAAGTTTTTATTAGCTGGAGTAAAAGAAGAAAAAGAAAAAAGCAGTTCACCAATTATTTGATTTCAACTTAAAGCACACACAGGCAGGCAACTCTTCAAACTGAATTGTACAGAAGGGCTCCTGCTCATACAGAAATCACTCTGTAGAGCAGGGAGAACAGCTTATCATGAAGGCTCATGGACCATGACTGCCCCATGGTTGTCCCATGGACCCATGGTGTCTTCTAAAGCAGAGCCAAGAACTGGTAATTCATCACACTGAATTCCAGATTGCTTGCAGGAGCTGGCAGCCATCATCCCTGCTGTGTCCTCTTTTTCCTCTAAGGCTACTCAGCCACACACACCCAGTGTCAAAGTTCCATGAGGATGGATGCTACAGCCCTTCAAAAAAAAAAACTCAAGAGAAGTTAGCAAGGTGCATCTCACCACAGGTAAGGGCAGTATGCTAAGCAGTGGATACATTCTGCTTCCTCACGGATGTGCTGGCACAGACACAGAGCTCTCTTCAAAATGATTTCTGCAGTCAGACCATGTAGATCAAAAACCAGGTTACTTTTACTGGCCAAATATTATACCCTCTGCCATCACCCTCATACCCTTCTGTCACCTTTCTCCTCCTACACTGGCTCTTAAAATTGCATTGCCAGCTGAAGTTATGATGAAGTTAGAACCATGACAGTCATTCATATATAAGCAATACTTCCCACCTATTTGAAATAAATAATAAAACTACATCTCTTCAGACAAATGTTTCTAAAAAAAAGTAACATGCCAATTTTTCTCACATTAAAAAAACTCCCATCTCATTGTTTCTGTTTCTAGTATAATTTGTGATCCTTTTTTTGCTTTTACCACATAACAGCACAGTTCCTGATATAGCATCATTTTGTGTACATATGTTCTATGTCAACATCCCCTGAAAGCAGCATTTTTTAATTTCAGCATGAATGTTACTTCAAAGTTATCACAATGTCACATCAACTGACTACTGAAGATCTAGCAAAAAACTTTAATACCACACAATTTAGCTTGCTTTCTTATTTAAACTACCATCCTATTGTAATCACAAAGTGAAAATGGCCTAAATAATAACAGAATAAGAAAGATGAACAATTTCTGAAGTAGAATAGTTTATCGGGACATTAATTTAGAGCAGACAGTAAATGTGAGAATAATATGTAGCAAGCTTTATGAAAGCTGGGTTTTTCCAGAGCCTTGCAAAACCTTAGGGGGGAACAGCTTTCAAAAAAACAATGGGATGTGCATAAAGGAATCTTTTTTCTTCAATAAATATTTCTTGATAAATATATATATAAGATTATGAAATCAGAAAAAAAACGCAATGCAGAGGGTTTTCATCATTTTTAGAGTGTGCAAATCTTTCTAGGAAGGTAAAATGCCATTTCAATATGGTATCCTTACTTCATATATGGAGTATGGGCTTAATAGTAACTGACTTCAACTGGAGCAAAACTAGAACAACACTGATACCATGGCATTTTCCAAAGATAGAAGACAGCATTACCAATTTAAAGACAGCACTGACAGTCACAAAACCTGGGTGCAGCCCTCAGCTCTGCCATTGAAATCATGGCCACAAGAAAGTTATTTAATTCCTTTGTGCTGGAATTCATTTTACCAGCTGGCAGTGCACTGCTGACATCCCTTCCAGGGTTCTTGGTGACTTGGTACTAGACCAAAGAGGCCTTGCAAAAAGTATTTTGTTTGATCCACTCAGATGCTACTGAAAAATTGGTATAATTTTTTATTTGCTTCATCCAGATTTGTTTGAAAATCCCTGTACTATAAATTATTAGTTCCCTTCTCCTTTCTTTCTTCTCTTTAAACTAGTACAAAACTGATTTTAGTGACATCACCTTCAGTGGAAAGAGGATTAGAAACTTTCATGAAAACTGCTAGCAGTATTGTGGAAACATTGGAAACTACCATAAAAAATTATTCTTAGTGGACAAAAGAAGCAGAAAATGTTACTCATTTTAAAAGTCATATAATTTCTAAGCTGTGTGGTTAGTTCTCATAGCAAGAGGAGAGATTCTTTAAGAGACCTAATGGAAGCTGTCAAATTCTATGTTTAAATATTTAAGGTAATTTAACTGCCTAAGAGTATCCCATTCCAGGTTGTCTGGATTTCAAGGCACATGAAATCTGATCAGCCATGGACTGCATGTAACAGTAGGCTCCTAATAAAGCAGTCAATATGTGACACAGATGTTAGCCTTCTCTCAAGGGATCCCTCTTCAGGGATAATTAGCTGGTGGTGTTACTGGTCAGAAAGAAGAGAAACCTTAAGTGATTTCAGGTTTTCCAACAAACAAACACACACATAGAGCTTGAATTTAACAGGGACTAGTCATGTTATGACCACTGCTTTGGGGTCAGCCTTTAAATACCAAGTTGCCTGAACTGAGAAGTCTGGCGGTTTGGTTTACAACACAGGGAAAAATCCTCAAGTGATTTAAACTGCTACTAGTGTAGGAAGATGGTAATTTGTAGTATCTGAAGGTCTGTAGAACAGTTAAGATAATTTCCCAATAATATTCTGTAATTTTCAGGAACTCCAAAGGCTGGGAATCTTGACAATACCATTTTAAATGAGTGAGTGGGTTTACAAGCCTTTTTTGTCCCGTCTCCTGCTCTCAAGAGTGTTTAGCAAGTTTAATATCATGATGTACCACTTGAAAAATAAGGATAAAATCAATCACACTTGCCTGCAGCACTAGGCAGCCATATCTCTCCTATTTCACCATTTTCCTCCAGACATTTACATGGAGACATAGGAAGACTAAATGATTATTTTTTATTAGGAAGACCTAGTAGGATTATTGAAGCAATAAATTCTTCCCTTGTGAAAATCACCTGAATTTCAGACTCAGATATGTTTATCAGTAAAACACATCTTTGGTCATGCTGAAACTCTAATAGAAACCAAACTATCACTGATTTCAGCTTCATTGATTTTTTCTTTATTATCAAAGGACTCAATATTGATAAAACATATAGGATTAATAGAAAAAAATGCCTGCTGGAGAGTATTGGTAGGGATAGAGTTGTCACAAAGACAGATTTTCTTAAAGGTAGACAATAAAAAACCTATAACCATTATAGTTCCATTTATTCCTTCCCCCTTAAAGGCTTTAGTGTGTTTATCTGCAATGTTTTGTCTGATTCCTCAGGTTTAAAAGTTGCTGACAGTAATGTGTCCTAATCTTAAAAAATACACGTTCATTAAAGGCACTGAGCTTCAGTTATTGCTTTTTGAAAGCTTCCTCTGCACTTCTGTACTAATCTAGTTGTAGAAAGAAATCTTCTTATAGATGAGAACAACCTCATTGCTTTTACAAACTACATCAGCATTTCAAAAACAATGAGCGCTCTATATTGCAAAAAAAGTAACAATGCACTGCTCTGGAGGACTGATAATGGCATCAGTGAGAAGAGACATGTAAAATTCTCTACTGGGCTCAATCAATCAGGCTTCCTTATGAAATGTAAACTTATTTTCTGTTTATCACAGTATTGTCTCTTTTGTACTGGCAAAATGAAAAACAAGGTAAGTGGCCAAATTAAAGTGCAGGCAGCCTTAGACTCCACAAGTCCATTTCCTTCCCTTCTGTACCACCATATTATCTGTACCAAAATACTTTTGCTTATTTATCTTGCAAGCACTTTTTAAGAGGAACAGGCCTGGCAGTGGTCAACACCTCTCGTACAAGTTTCTGGATGTATCTGATCACAGCCTCTTTCCTTGCATATGGCATGTTAAACCAAGTATCTACACAGCCCAAAGCACGCACACAGCTCTAAGCACATCTGCACGGTGGTGCGTGCGCTCACAAACTCACTGATGATGCTTTTAGCATATCAGGTTAGTGGCTTTTCTTGAATTGTTTGAGAATCATAACAATGGCTTCTTGGCAAATGCAAAAATTTCAAAAGTCTGATCCAGAGTCTGATCTGCGCTCTCACCTCATCACAATTGTAAGTAAAACAGAACTGAACAGTGACAGTATTTCATGGAGTAAAACTTAAAATACTTTTGAAAGATGGTGAAAGGGACACAAATGCAATTTACTATTTTGGCTTTTTACTTTCATCTACTTGCTGTTTACTTTCAGTATTCAACACAAAGCACAGCACTGTGATGCTCCACTGTGATCCAGTAAAAAAATATTCAAGAACCATTTGGACACAATCCTGTGCAATGTGTTCTAGGATGACCCTCCTTGAGCAGGGAGGTGATCCAATGTTATTCTTTTCAACCTTGCTCATTCTGTAATTCTGTGAAAGGAGAGGAAATAAAAAGTGAAGCTTGGAGACACCTGTGTATGAAGCTGTTAGAACCAAAACAGAAAGGTCTTTTACCATATAGTTTTAGATATTATAAGAAAACAATGGTGCATCATTACATGAAGTTCTGCTGATTGTAATTAGAGAGCAAGTAATTCCCAAGGAAAATATAATCCAAGGACTTTCAGGGTATGTACAATGCTATGTGAAGATCTAAAAGATCTTTTTTCCTGTGTCTTAATTAGGACAGTTGCTTTGCACTTTACAGTTAATTGCAAATCACTGTCAGTTATTCAGTGTGTATCAGTATTCTCTGCAGCATAAGTGCATTATGCCAGGCAAAGGTTGTCTACATTAGAGACAGGAGTGCTAAACAGCATGAATGTTGCTGGCCACGTGGTCTGAGATAACCCACTTTGCTGCCTGAGTAGTTACTTGTATGGGGCATATTTTGATACTTGGGCAGAAGTTGTACTAGAACTACAGCCAAGAAAATGAAGTTAAAATATCTGCAGGACACTTATGAACACAACACTTTCCAGGTAAGCTTTTGTGAGGAAAAGGCCACACACACAGAGCAGTGCTTGAAGTATAACAGGTTTCCTTTTTTCTCCTGCTATAAATGAAAAAAAGGCTGTTTGTAAATCCTCAGACACTTCTCTGCTAAGCCAGTTATTAGTAGTACAGGTTCTCATCTGGGTCGCTGCAACCCTCTGATGTTTAGTAGACTGTTGTCTTGATGGGTTTTGTGCTTTGCTCATAGGTGTAACTCCTAGAGCTGATACATGTTGATCTGACTCAAATCTATTCCAATCTGAGGCCGTTTTCCCTGATACACAGGCTGATAAAGCGAAACGTAAGATGCTTCTACGAGAGACAAAATCTAGTCAGGTTTTTTTCCCTCAACAGCTCCCTCCAGTAATTTTGCTAAAATTCTTATTTTGACCTAGGTGAAAAAAGAGTGGTAGATCTTGTCTAAAGGCAGAACATACTGCCTGGAAAACATGAGCCAAGATGTGGGCATTTTACACAGAGCCTGTGGCCAAGCCCAGGGAGCTACAGAAAACTAGAAATGGCTTGAAATCACTGTGATCGTTGCTTCCTTTTTTCAAGTTAAAAAAAGGGGGAAAAAAAAAAGAAATTATGGCAAAAATCATCTGTTTTGGCTGTTTGACCTCTACAAGGATGGATGGACAATTGCGCCCAGTAACAGCAGTGCATTCTCTGCAGCAAGTTGCAAGTCTCCTTCAGTGTGAGCTGAAGTGTCTGCTTACAAAATGCCATCATTACCAGCTGAAGCACATCAGCTAAAATCCAACATCTCATGTAAAAGTGAGGTTATGTTTCTCTCTGGAAGACCCTGAGCTAATGTGCTTTAAAGATACAGCTTTGGAACAACAGTGTTGTATTCCTACCTTCCCTAAAAATAAACTTCCTTCCAGCAAGAATCTGGTACTGCAGTAATAATGGTTGCTTCTGCTTCCTCTTGTGCTGCCTCAGAACACAGTCACACATTTTCCTGAACCACCATCCTGTGTATTTGCACATAGTTATACACAGTTGTACTCAGACTTTTTGGAAAGTGCAGATTTCCATGCAGACTTGAGGAAAGACAGCCAAAATTCAAATATGGAAGCGGAAGTTGAGAAATAACCACAGATAATTCTCAGTTCAAGCACTGTTGTAATCCTAACATTATCTCAATTTTTCAAAGTAGTTGCATATGAACAAAAGCATCCATCTCCCATCTCACCACTATCTGCAGTTACTGCGCATTATTAAACATTTATGGAGGAGCAGCTTCCAAGAGGACTGAGTTGAACACAGGAGGAGCATTTTCATCTAGGATTACCTCAGAGTGCAGATGTCATTCAGCTTGATCCGTGTCTTGGAAGCTAACTGCGGCTGCAGCATTTATAATTCACAAAAAAACTGCATAACTTAGTCTTGACTGACTTTTGAAAAACATACAAGGATTTTATGAGCATGCTGCCGCCTTACACAAGTTAGTGAAAGCCAAAGCTTCAGAAAGTCTAAACCCACCTTATTCTTCAGTTGAGAGGCCAAGACTAGGTTTTTTAATACTCAGCCCAATTCATTTTTCAGAGGTACCTTGCTCCCCTCTTCATCTAAAGCCCAGAGTCTTAGCTCTGGATAGGCTTTGAAGCATGTGTGGGTGGAGGGATGGTGGTTATAAACACTATCTTTAGCATGGTAAGCCTTGTCTTCACAGCACCGCTCATAGCTGGAGTCAGATGGGCACCTCTGCAGGGCCATCCAGTACAGAAACTAAGATTTGGATGCTCCTGGCTGCCTTCTGGGGGAGCTTGTTTCCATTCCTTTACTGAAGAGAGCTCAGAAAGATGCACCTCCTTAGGCTGCCGTTCCCCCCCATGGAAGGTATTAGCACTGGCAGAGAACAATTCAGAAACAGAGAACAATTTGAGGCTTTAGGGAATTACCATTCTTTTCTAAATCATTTGCACTTGCTGCTTCCAAGCTCAGTGGAGGCAGCAGATCCTCTCAGAGACACTTCGTTAGTTTTGGTCACCTGGAAGGGAGGGAAGGACAATTTTAGTGCAAAGTACCACTTTCACCAGTATGCTGCTCCTAATTCAGAAAACAAATACTGCAGCAAAATATCACTACACTTAAATGAAAGAATAGCCTTGAACATATAACTCTGCTGGCTGAACCCAGCAGGCATAACAAGTACTGGCTCCCTTTCCTTGCTTCAAGAGGCAGTAGAGCCTTTCAAGAGGCTTCCATGCTGTAGTTAGTTGGTAGTAACTGAAATAGTTGCTTGAAATCAGGGGGCTGTGATATTCAAGCTGAATATCTCTATTGCAGAAATCCCCCCCAAGATCCTTGTGCCTTATTTCATACCAATTGCAGTATCACACCATTCCTTTATGCTGTTTGCTGCAGCTGGGCTCAAGGATGACATGGTTTCTATTTTTTTTTTAAAGAAGGCCAAAATAAGAGCTATCAGTGCAATCTATATAACAGTTGTTCCCCCTACCCCTCATTGCTATGCAAATACTCTCAGTTTTGAACGCTGTGTGTTCCGGAGAAGCTGCCAACAAAGTTTAGCTGTCTCTTATAAGCTCCTGAATTCTATAATAAAACAGCAAGAGCAAAATGTACTCTGGAAGACAGCCTAATGCAAAACTGTGGCACTGTATTTAAATCATAATGTTACTGCCTTTTGGAACCTTTTCCCACTTTAATGTGCATGTCAGCTGGGATAAAAATATTGAGCAACAAGCTTTGAACTATTTTGGTGCTCTGTTAGTGTTTAAACAATACTGCCATGCCAATTTATCTACATTTTATAATAATCAGTGATTTGGAACAAATTACAGCATAAACACAATATAAACAGAGCATGTCAGAATCAAACAAGTTCTTTTCAAGATATTCTAAATGGAAACATATTTAAGACTATCGTAGTTTCTTTTAGTACAATCACCATGGAAACTATATAAAACTCACTTAAAATATCTATTCTTTCTTAAATGCTTTGTATTGCCTAAATGATACATGAATTGAGCATAACTGGTTCGGTATTTCAATGGTCAGTCACCGAACAACACATCATTTGGAACATGCTATAACTGAGTTAATTGCTGCATTTAGTGTATGTAAAATGCAAGTTTATACCAGCTTTGTTTTGAAAAGAGAGTGGAACAAAACTTCTAAAGCACTAGAAGATGTTCTGGGTTACATATATCTCAATTCACAGCAAAGTTTAAAAATTCAAGCAGAGAAAAACTTAGTCAGATACATTCCAACAGCAAACTCAGCTAAAATAAATGCAGTTACACTCAAAAATATATGTTTCACTAGCTGCAGGGCTAAGAGATATATTAATGGACATTTTTAGAGGTGTAGCCACATTCACAGAGCTCAGCATATATGATGACCCCTTCCCAGGTTCCTGAGCACAGCATTGAAGTGCTTAATGGAACCTGTCATATAAACTCTTTCCCAATATACTCTATGGGGGAGGAATGGCAAGGAACAGACTCTATGCATACACAGTTCAGTCCGCTTGTTCTTAAACCTGCCAGATTCCAGGTACAACTGCTGTATTTTTTTTTTGTACACATACTTGTGCACACACAGGGGAGCCCATAGTGATCCCTTAACCATGGATTACTGGGGTATACTCAGTAGCCTTATTCTTGCTCGGGTTCAGTGATCCTTCTGGTCATTCTATCGAAGCTGGAGGCTGGTTTGAACAAGGGCTGCTAAGGCTGTCCACAGGCCTGATGCTAAACTGCACATTTTCCTCATCCATGGTCCCGACAGCTGCGACTCTGCATTTCACAGGCTCCTCATATCATCTAACAGTGGCCATAGGAGATGACCTAAGAATCCTCATTTTCTCTGCCAGCATCAGTCTGTGCCTAGACCCATGCCACATGCTTCCAGAGCCCCCTCGGAACTCATGCCCTCCAGCAGGTCCTGCAGGTGCCAATTCTTGCTTCTGTGGCTTCATCTCTCAGTTCAGTGAGAAGGAGTGAGGCTGCAACAAGGCAGAAGAATCCCAGGCATTAACAAGTGAGATATGACCTGAGGCCTGACTGTGTGACCGCTGAAAGCCACCTAAAGCTGCATGTGGATGCCACCACAGGCAGACTGCAGCAATAAGTGAAGAATCCCCATGTGAGCCTCATGACAGTTATGCATCCATAAAAAGAAGCAGCATCACATGTAAGTGAGAGGTTCATTTCCCCTGTTTCTAAAACCATTACATGCCAGGTTTGCTTATCGTTAAGCCATAGGACAGCAGTGACTTTTACAGTGCAGTTTGGGAGTCACACCAGCAGAAGCAAAGGCAGAATTTTTTTAAAACTGTCTTTGAAGTAAAAATTGTGCCAGCCCAAGGGGAATGCATAATGATAGAACACAGAGAGTTGAAAACAAATTTAAAAAATACATATAAATGCATTTTGGCTGACTAATTTTATTAAAGTGCTTGAAATTTAAATTTGAATGCATAACCATCTGCCTCAAGGATAAGTTTGATATAAGCTCTTACTCCAATTTACATACATCTTACTTTGCAAAATGCCACCTGAAACTCATGCTAAGTAGTGCACAGAGGAAGTAATGCATTTATCTTCCAAGCATTTGATTTTCATTTTGATAAAAGACCTAAAGAAAGTGCTTCAGGCAATCCTAGTCAACATATCACATATTTCCAAGTTAATTGCCTTGGATCAGTTTCTCTCTAGGAGCAGAAAAGGTCAAATTATGTAGTAGAATTACACTCTCTAGTGGTGAAATCCTGGCCCTCATGTCACTTCTTTCTGTAGCTCCGTCTCACCCTCTTTGTGCTTCTTGCTCTCTCAGAAGATTAACAAATAATTCACCTCATACATGTTATAAAATAACCAGGAGTCCTTTTTATTGGCAAGGGCACAGTTACCAGCTCCTCTCAATCTGAAAATCAAAGGGGAAAAATTGGGATTTCAGCAAAGAAAGACTCAGGAGATATTTCTTCACCATATGCAAGAGTTGGAGTAGTTGAAGGAGAGAAATAAACACCATCTTTGTGCATACACACATACATTTTATGAACAAACATTTTCTGTATGTATGGCCAGGTGAATTTTAATGTAATGCAGTATGGTGGGCTGTGAGGTCAGAGTGGGGATTTTGCAGTTTAGACATTTGAGATTGTCTGTGATCAAATGACCACTCTCTTTTCTTGTGAGGTATTACAAACCAGCATACAGAAAGACCTGTTCCCAGTTTTTACATGTAATCAAAAAGCTGACCCCAGAATATGAGGCCAGAGTATCACAACCTCATCTCATTTCAATATGGTCAAGTTCTGTAGTACATTTGGATCAAGATACAAATTTTGATGCCAGATTCCATGTCTGTTACAGGATAAATCAAAATCCAGGCTAAAGTAAACAACTCTGGGGGAGAGGAAAGGGAAATTATGAATTAATATCTTAATTTTGTAACTGAGATTAAAGCCAAGACTTTATTGTGCGAGACTGTAAAGTGCAGAGTAATAAATCCTTGCTGTGAAACCCATCATTTTGTTGTCATGAAATTAATACATCGGCTCTTGTTTTACTTCTGACCCTGCCACTTAACCCCTCCTTGTGTGTTTCCCGGTGTTTTATTTTGTTTCATGAGATTGCATCCTTCTCATTTTAAATTTGATCAAACATTTTAGATGCCTCAAAGGGAAAATATTCATGTCTCCTCCTGAAAGACCATGGGCATAATTGTTATTTTTGATGGATTGCAGCAAGATCAAGAAATTTCCGCATTTTGCTTTTGCTTCTTGAGGGAAATAAATGAGGCCAACACATGTCCTTGCTGGTGTTGCATTTGAAAACGAGGAAGATTTGTCATTCATGTCAAGTGCAGTTTAATACAGAACACACCCTTTGAACCAACTTGTTCTAAGCCACCTACTACATAATCACTACAAAGTGTTCATTTACAGCACTGTTTGTGGATAAGGGTGTACTCAGGATGGAGTGACTGGAAAACAAGGAGACCATATGCTGCTCTGACTATGTCAATAGTGCTTTTCTTACCAATTTTTGAAATCTGCTGTCAGCACTACCTTTCACTGTCGTAAAATATTGTTCTTAAAAGAAAAGAACTAAAATATAAGGAAACGTTACAGATGTCCCCATGTGCACTTACTTCATCGCTGGGGGGATGCAAAAAGAGCATGCCATTGAGTGGTCAATCTCTCTTGTTCAAAATGCAGCCATTCTTTTTACCCCTGCTATTTGCATCATGAAAGAGAGTAGGCTAAGATAAGATTAGGAAGAACATCTTTATTGTGAGGGTGGTGAGGCATTGGGTTTAGGTTGCACAGAGAAGTTGTGGATGGCCCATTCTTGGAAACATTCAAGGGACTTTGAGTAATCTGGTCTCACAAAAATAGTCTCTGCCTGTGGCAGGGGGGTTGGAACTAGGTGATCTTCAAGGTCTCTTCCAATCCAATCATTCGATGATTCTATTACCCAGATCTTGTGCAGATCTCTTCTCTGAGAGCTGTTATGCAAACCTTGAGGTCAGTGTCAGCCCTCAAGACTCTCCCCCAGCTGTGCCACCTTCCTCCCACCATTGCTCCAGCAGCTCCCCAGAGGCAGATGGCTGCAGGGCAGCGGATGCAGGCTTTGCTCAGAAATTCTGAATTACAGCACTCATGTCACTGTTTCAGGCATTGAACCTTGCCCTAGTTCTAAGAGAAGCCTCCTGCAGTGGCTTTGAGATGAGAGCAGCCAGTCAGTCAGCCTGTGCACTCTGCCCTTGCAGACTGCAGGGTGCCAGCACACTGGCGTGATGAATGGAAGGGCTGCAAGAGTTAGTGGAAAATCTGCAAGAAAGGAGGTGGGATGCATCTTCCAAAATATCAGAATAAGATACTTTCGTTATGAGACTACTCAAGCACATGGTAAATAAACAAGAATAACAAACCCCTTTGCGTTCCTACTGGAAAAGAAGTTTTGAACCTGTCTGTCTAAAGGGGAAAAGTTAACGAGCTCCCAAGCTTCCTGTGCTTTCCTGGTTGGAATTATGACAATATTTATACCCACTGTTAAGTGTGCAACAATTATTTCCAGATGTACGTAAATGTGGCTTATTTTTTGCACATTAATCTTTCACACAGACTACATGCATTGTAGAGCTCGGATGTTTACCCAGCATTCAAATAAAACATAAAGTGGCTAAAAAAATGCTATGTGGTTTGTTAAGTTTCCTTAAAGGCAGCTGATGGCATCTGCCTAACACTCTAACTTCATTTTGATTACTGAAATTTTGGGGCTTTATGTAACCATCCTGCTTTTTTCCAAGGTCTACATTTTTGTCCAGCTAACTCAGTTCATGGTGTCCCTATAAAATTAGGTAAAAATGAGAACTAAATTTTGATGCCCATGGTTCTACTGGAGTTTTTTTTATTATACTGTGGACAATATTAAGGGCTCTGGGAGAATCCCCACATTTTCTTCCTGAACTGAACCCTGAAGATTTTGGGTCGAATAGATGAGTCTCTTCTTCTTGCTAAATGGCAGCGTTAAAACACAGTAAATATCAAAATCTTGGTGCACTTTTGCAAAATATGATAAGAGTGCAAAGCACATTCAGTGCACCAACCCTGATGACTGAGTTGCAAAAGGCAGTGGCTAAGTTGTACCACACCCAGCCAACAAAAGCTGTCCGAGACACACAGTGCCCACAAGTTTTGAGGGGACCTGGCACCATTCCTCACTTTCCAGGTCAATTGTCCCTCCTCATCCACTTGCAAAAAGGTGCTGCCTCTCATGCCTCCATGCACACATTTTCTTGTCATGAGAGATTTTATCAAGGGCAGCTATACCACTGGGAATGATCGGATCACTGCTTTGCAAAAGTATGGAAATGTGAGTAGTTTAGCAAGAGCTGGGACAGAGAAAAAAACCAAAAACATCAGAGATGGAGTAATCTCCAGCCATTCATGTGTCTGTAGAATGTGTTTAATCTTTTGGCGTCTGAATATAGGGGGAAGGTGATTAATGGGGTTGTAAGGTGCTCCCCTGCAGGTATAACCCTGGCTTTGCACTGGTCTTCAACACCTGGCCATAAATGGTGGCTTTTAAATGCTAGATGTGCTAGTTTGTTTGCTCAGCAATTTTGTGATCGGCTGTCATTTAAGTTGTACTTGGTGTTTATTTTTCAGATGAACCTGACCTTTACAAGCAGAGCTGGATTTTAATTTCCTCTTCACCTCTGGGAAGGTCTGATAGATTAAGATTTTGTTGCCAGCTATAATCAAGGTGTCATGGCCAAGTATGACATTTACATGAAGGTCTGTGTCCAAACAGTAAATATTCTTCTCAAGAGTGTTCAGATTTCATGTGGCTCAGTTTATGTCCATAATACACAATAGATCAAGAACATACATCATCTGATTCAAGGTTCCTTACAAAATACAGACTGATTCTGTGTGAATTTGGCTTATGTGACTAATCAGGCAGGTGTCCATGAGTTTATTCATATATAGGTCATCCCTGTTGATTAACGTCAGCAATCTCTGACTAATGCTTAACTGAGTTTATCTTCATGGATCCAGTTCCAAAGAAGAAATGTCAGCACTAAATCTATCACTCAACAAATTGCTTTATCATATTTGAATAACACAGTGGGCATAAATAATGAAGAAGGAAAAGATGTTTGATTTTTTTACACCTTTCATTGAATTATATGTCAAGCATTTTATTGAAGAGTCTAACATTTATTAGTCAAACAACAGTTTTGTTTACCAGAGAGTGTTTTGGCACATACCTTTTTTTAATAGGACAGTCTGGATACCACTACTTTTGGTTCCTTCCCACTCCCCACACTGTAAAGTTCATCAGCCAAAAGCTGAGGCAGTTCCTCCATGAGCTGTAAGAAAGAATACATAGATTATGCAACCTTTGTTATTCAAATATTCCTAGGCTGGGGAAGAGTTACCTTTCTGTTTCTCTTATGAGTACACTACATTTCCCTGAGCATTTCTCTGGGGTAAAAAAAGAAAAAACAAAAAAGTACTGCTTTTTTCTTTAATGAACAGCATCCCCCAGGGCCACTGGGAGGGGTCTGAGATGCAGAAGCTGCTCAAGACCCTTCAGGTTGCCCTGTGAAACCCTCCAGTGTCATTTTCCCAGCTGCAGAATTATCACCTCTAGCAAGAGGAACCCCTTGGAATTACCTAGTCACAGATAAGCTATTTTTCCCTTCCTTCTTTCTCCAGTTTTGTTAACCAAGATCAACACTTCAAAGCAATTTATTTTAACTTTTATCTTGTTTGATTCATACTTCACTTTTTCTATTAGTTCAGTTGTAGCTCTTGTGAGTTTTCATCAACTACTAAATATGCAAAATGGAAACCCATTGTAAGACTTTCCTCTATCTGCAAAATTTTCAGCATACCTTCAGAAATCTCCTATACTCTTTTCCTATAATTGGCCCAGTTCCATAAATATGTTTGGTGTTCTTATAAACACTGGAAAACTGAGTTAAATGGGATATCTCAGAGCTTTCTAGGCAGCAAAGATTTCAAAGATATTGCAACCATTATTACTATTTCATACTGAATAATCAGAGAGGTAAAAAGTCAAACTGTCATATAGCTAAAATGTCCCACAGAGTGTCACTCTGTTACAGACTCCACAAAAAATATAGATCAATCCATATTGTTTTTCTTTTCTTTCCAGACCACCCACTTGCTCTTTGTACTGGATTTCAGTTATTTTTGTTACCAACACTAAAATATTATACCTAAAGAAAGAAAGAAACTACTACCTTTTAAAGAAAAGTCAACATTTATAAAAGGCCATATTTTTCTACTTATGAAGAGAAATATTTCTTCCCATGTTTGTACAATCATATTTCTCTACAGTATATATAGTGACTTCAGGGACTTTGACTAAAGAAGTTTGGGACTGGATAAAAATAAACTTTGATGGGTTTTGCTGCAACCAGCTACTAGGTGGTTTGGGTTCTGTAGGGGTTTTTTCTTCCTGTCAGCTTCTAATCTACATCATGAATCTGAAACATATGAGTAAATATTCCAAAACTTCCACTGTGTTCTTTGAAGTTTGCAGCTCAGGAGAGTGTTCAACTCAGCATCTTGGAGGTGGTCTCTTACCCAGGATGAGGGTAAGAAACACCCTCCACTTACAAGGGAAAACGATGGATTAACATCATGGGGGAAGGCTCCCATCTTCCTTGTATTCCTTTTAAAGTCAATTTATATAGCATTTGGTTCAAGGCAGTACACCTCTGATCACAGCATTCTGCTATGCAGCTGAGGATTATACGGGGCAAGGCAGAGAAGATAAAGTCATCTCAAGAATTATTCTTCACGTTATTATCTCATCACCCAAGTTAAGGTATGATACTTTTTTCTCAGTAGGAGGCTGTGGTACAGCTGTAAAAAATACTCAGAGAACCAAATTCGCACTTACTCTCATTTATGTCTAACCTCCATTCCCTGAACTTTGTCTTCAAATAACTAAATCAAACATCATCACCAAGAGGCCAATGTCAGTATTTTTTGCATGCTAATCTTTACTGAGGACCACAACAGGCTGATGGGCTTAACTTGTCCGGACTAATGGGGAAGATTTTCAGCTGACTGAAGCTCCCCTTAAGTTGTTAGAACAATGTCAATTTATCCTGGAGGATTTGTCCTTAAATGTACGATGGATGATTCTCTTACTACAACTGTGTTGTCTTTCCATTCTTAATTAGAAGTAATTAAGTCATTAAGTAATTAAAGATAAATGATCCCAATCACTTGTTGAGGAGATGTGAAAGCAAAAAGAACTGGAAAGTAAAATATTCTGTCATGAAGAGTACAGCACACCCTATAATCATTTAAGGCTTTCCCCAGGTTTATGGTCAGCTGCTTTCCCAAATACTTCCCTTGTCCACTCCAGGTGAGCTTGTATGGGCTTCAGCTGATATGATACGGGTATCTGCCTACTAAGAATCAAGGTAAAACTGTAAGTTTCTTTTTCATTGGCTAATTGGTATTAAATACAGAGCTCTAATCAAATTGTAATGATATTTAGTTATAAGCCATTTGGGATGGTATTTGAACCAGCAACCTCATGGAACAAGTAACATTCAACATCCCGTGTTCTCCCATAATTGGCCAGGAAGGCTGAAGGAACCTGCTTCCCACAGACACGTAATCACATCCAGGAAACACACAGCCCAGAGCAAACAGGCTATGTTTTGCCACATTTGTCATCTGACACACTGTTTCCGCTAGCCAAGAGGAGCTGGTCAAGCCAGAATGCCAAGGGGAGCTCTTTGCATTTGCTTACACTGCTAAATATGCTGTTTGCTGCATTTCTCTGGTTAATCCTTTTTGTTCCAGCTGGGGAAGCAGCATAGTTGTTCTGGTTTCTAAGTCCCATATGATTCCACTACCAGTTAGGCAAGTAAATGTCTCCAGGATGCCACCGCTGGCATTATGAAAAGCCCCATGGGTGAGAAAGCAGTGGAATCTCTTTAGAGCTATCAGGGCACAAAACTTCAAAGCTGGCATACTGAGCATGGGATTTTCCGCAGACTTCATAGGAGCTTTAGGAAACCAAGTTCCCTGTGCAGTCTGTAAGCACAGAGTTATCACTAAATTCCCTGTGCTGCCTTAGCCTTCACAGGCAGCAATTCAGCAGCTTATTGCTATGAAACTACTGACTGCAAGGAATGCAGCAACAAAATGTAGCAGAAGATTGGCTAAATAACCACTTAGTAAAGGTGTTGATAAATGCTTTCTGCAGAATCTGAAACCTTTGTTAGCTATTCTCTGCAAGAATGACTTAACCTGCCAATTTATTTTAATGGCATTGTGTAAACAAAGGTAAAAAATCCCTCTCAGTCTTGTATTTCTGTTTCTAACTTCCACTGACTCTTTTCTCTCTCACTGTCTTCTGTAACTTTACAGTAGTTCCTCAGTGTCTTTATGGTTGGAGTGGTTTACCCCTGCACATGGGGTGGGCAGGCTGTTTTTCTGCCAGGTGACACAGTTCTCCAAGTTCCACTGCCAGCTGTAAACCAGGCTCTTGGGTCTCGCTGACCACTGGAGCTCCACTTAAGCAGCAGAGGTCTTCCTTGGTACCCCACAGCAAGAGCCATGATGGTGCTGCACAGGTGGTCAGACCAAACTCTCCCCAGCTCTGTGGAGGCACCACAAGGCAGCTGTGCCCCTGATGTCCCCCAGCAGCTCCCCTGACACCGCACTCCCTGGGCTGGGCAGCTGCTCTGCCCCACGGCGAGAGCCTGTCTCCCAGGGAGCCGCAGTGGTCACTCCTGCAGCCCCCTTTACAACACAGCCATGCTCTTGAGACCCTGGAATGTGAGCAGAAAGGAGGATTCTCTGTGAATTACAAATTGTGAAGAGTGACTTTGAAAAGAGAGAGATATATCAATTTTTAGCAATAGCTCTTTTGGCTGAGCTTCTCCAGATCTGAGATTAAGAGAAATGGGATCAAGCCTACCGCAGTGTTTTGCAGCACTTGATAAAATGCCACCCGACAGAAATAAGTATAAGAAGGAAACAAAAAGCATTCTAGAGAATTACTTAATGTGCAAACTGTTTAAAAATAGGTTTGAGGTCTCACCAATCAAATTACCTTCCATTTGATTCTTTGATACCATTTTCCTTCACTTACATTGTTTCTATGCAAATTCATATCATCATCTGTTTTATATCTTCTGGGCTAAAATCTTCAGATCTACTTAGGAAAAAGCTTCTATTAGTTTCAAAGGTTGTCTTCAAAAAGACACACAATAATGTATTATAGGCAAAGTCCTAAGAATAGGAGTCCACAGCCTCACTGGAATTTTAATTGTCAATTGAGTAATGGTCCAGACTGCAAGTCTCCAGGAGACAATTTTATATAGGTGGAATTTGGCTCACTGATCTATACTGAAACCTTCTGTGTACTTTATTGAAATATATGGGCATTTATACCCAAAGAACTGCAACATTAGCCCAGTTACCTCCAAGCTGATAAAGTAGAAATCAGGTAGAAGAAACAAATTACAATAAAAGTAATTGAATTGCAGATTGCAGAGTCTGAGTTATGTGAATTGCAAGGTAAGTCAGTCACCATCCAGCCTGAACTTGGGAGTCTGGGACATGGGTGATGGCCGGTCTTCTGATAACAGCCACAACTCACACATTGTTGAAAGTAACTGTAAATACTACCACTAAAGACTGCCATAAGCCTTCAGTAAATACAAAGAGAAATAATGAAGAGAGGTAGCAAAGGGAACCTGGCCCTGTGCACAGCCTAAAACTGAATGAATTGCTAAAATTCATTCTTTTGCTGAGCTTATACATTGAGGAGGATGTGGGAATACAAGAGGGAGCACAGAAAATGTTTTTAACTTATCCAGCTTCTCAAGGAGACATGACACACCATAAAAAAGATCTATGGTTGTCTGGGAGAACCAGAGTACAGGTTTATTCATGTTGGAAAATATAAGGTCTGAGAGTTAAGGTTAGATATATGTGACTATTTATACTTGGAAACAGCCTGTAAGGGCTTCAAACAAGGAACTTATTACCAAATGCACAAATCAGATTCCCAAACACAGGTAGCAAATCATATCTTGAGATGCCGCAGGGCATTCAGCTGGGTCTCCAGATGGCGTGGAGGACTCTGATGTCCTGCAGCCACAGCAATCAGAGATCGGCCAGGACTCTGCCTGTCCCAGATTCCCAAGGACACCTCCTATGGGACCTCACCTTAACAGGGTTCAGTGTGAGATCAGACACTGCTCTGGAGGAGTAGGTTTATGCTCTGAGGAGAAAACCCCAGTGGACAGAGGTGAAAGCTGAATGGTCAGTGCACTCACCCAGCATGTCTTCTATGTGGCCAGGACTCCCTCTGTTACGGATCCCTGCCCTGTACCCAGTTTCGACATACCCACAGTATTCCTCTCATACCCAGTGCTATAGTCTAATAGTGGTCAACAGCAGACCTCAAAGTTCAGGGCTTCACTTCACTGGGGGGCTCAGGAAGGTGATTTTGTGGTACACAATGATATAACCACTTGATAAAGAGACCCAGATGTGGACCAGGATTCCACCACAATAGATGTGGTACAGCATGGACTGAAAATGCCGTGAACATGGCTCAGTGTGTCAGACTTTCTCCCGTCACTCCAAGGGCTGTGATAAAGCACTACTGGCAGATTAAACCTGCTGTATGTCTTACTTATTTGCTCAGAGTGCAATCATGTTAGATTTGGGATCAAAAATGAATTTTCTTCAGCTTATGCTAACAAGGATCAGAGATCTCATCTGCTTTCACCTTCAGGCATATGATTCCATCTATAACATCTTAAAAGCTTCAGTCTGAAGTCTTCAGACTAAAATGAAAACAAGTAGGTGAAATTTTTGAAGTTCCTTATATTGAGAGAGTATAAATAAACTGTTAAACTACTCTTTCTTCACTTCAATCTCTATGGAATCAGTAAATCCATGGAGCATAAGAAAATTGAGATTGAAGAAAGGCAGGAGAGGCAAAATGCAATTGAAAGTCTAAAACTACAAAGAGAATAATGTCAGCCATGTGTGCACCCAGGATTCAAAGCAAATGAGTAAATACTTCTGAATTTTCAGCAGAGAGGACACTGGATGTGGAAAGGACAGATTAACAACTGTTAATCTGGGGCACTAATTACTAAGTATAGATATTTTCACACAGTCCGGTGCAAGTTATCTCTACCCTCAAAAGGGAATCTGGTCAGTGCAGTAAGACCACCTGCAGATGGGAAATGAAGACTTCATCAGCCCAAGTGCCAAGTTTTGAAGTTCATATCTGAAAGAACTTTCCTTCGTGCATTCAGAAATGCATAAACATGGAGGAAACATCTTGCATCATGACCATCTAGGATTTTAAAATAATTATTTCCATCTCTCTGTGTTTTTTTTATGTCGACCACTGACCACCAACTGCTTGGTTCAATACCACTGATATCAGTAGAAATCTTATCACTAGACCACTAAGAGTAGGCATACTCTGGATTCCTTTTTTCTTGTAGTTATTTTGTTTCTTGTGTTCTGATGTTTTCCTTTGCCCCCATAGCACTCTTGGCACAAAAGGAAAGATCTGTTAATCTTATTGCAGTATTGCTTAAGAAGCCTAGTCATGAATTAGGATCTCATTGCACCAGGCTCTACATAAACACAGAATGAAATCTTGATACCTAAATTAGGCTTTTGGTTGGAAGCTATTTACAATCTTGACTGTAAAGGGATTAGCTTCACCTAAATGGCATGGGAACAGTGAGAGGTATGTCTGTGCAATTGTCTCATTGTTACAGCATCAAGCACATCTGATTTGAAAAGGCCTGCGTATGCATGCCACAACCTGGGCGTTACACAGCCTTGTAATGCATGTGGGCCATGGGACAAATCCCTCAGTACACTCAAGGCATGTGATTTTCTTATGGCCAAATCCTGTTTGCATAATTTCCTTCTTTTATTTTAGGATTAGAACTTCTGCTCTTCATAAAAATAGATTTTTATGCCTCCCTTTTGAATTCTTTTGGGTGTGAATTACCTGGTATGTTCCCCACAGCTCACTGCTGCACTGGAATGCCATGTAGGAGCCAAAGAGCTTTGTTTAAATGCTTTGTTATTTGCCCTGGTGTTTTATTTCCCCAAAACAGAGTCTTGCATCCCAAAAAGCACACTGGTCCTCAGCTCTGTGGACTTTTTGGTAGAATGAAGCAGAATGCAATATGTATTCCCAGAGGTAGAGAAGAAAGAGAAAATTCAATATCTAATACTTAATCTTTAGATTTTTCAAAATATTTATCAAAAAATTCTTTTCAATGCAACATGCAATGGGAATTGCCTATGCTTTAATGCATGAAAAGTATGTTGTCCTAGTACTTTTCTCTTTCTAGTTTCTGGCTTCTTTGAGATGCTAACAGAACAACAGATGGCAAACCTTGCAGTCCCATATTATGTCAGTGGAATTTAGGGCACACGGCAGTGATTAAACAATCCAGTTGAGGGGATATCCAAAAACGACAGCCTCAATGCTGAACTCTGTGATGTTATTGTAAAACAGACAAAGCCTTACTTGTAACCCTCAGCTCTGAGCCCCTCAAGCCAAATCTGCTCATCTAAGAGGACATGGGATATGGAAAGAGGGAAAGAGGTCTCATTATAAGAGGTACTAGTGCTATAATAACAATAACAAATGCAAGAATTTCTAAGTGTCATGAAACTCCATTTCAAAACCAGGCAGCTGAAACAATAGGAGTTTGCCAAAACCAGGCATCTATCACCATTCCCCAAAAAGCACAGAGCAGGCATGTGTCTCCCAAGGAAAACTCATGGCCCTACTTCTGAACAGTTTCAGGTGTGCATGATAAGAGTTAGAAATACCAGAGAAGGAAGGCAGGAACGACACACCAGATACGAACAGATGTAATGTGTTATCTGGTGTAAATGCTGACAGAAGTCTTTAGGATTAAGGGCTAGCTGTGATTGATTTGTGAATGTCAATGTATTTCTACAGTCGGGTTTTTTAGATGATGCTGCTCATGAAATAGCTTCAGGCTCTTCTGTAGCACCAAAGAAATGTGAAGAAAAATTACACAACCCAGTACTGAAGCAGTACTGTAGACACACAGGAACTCTGACTGTTTCCTGTTCCCATAGAAGAAATAAAGGGGGAGGACAGGAAGAAAAAATTGTACCCTGGGAAGATGTGACTGGCTGTCAGATCACCCAGATAAGGCCTTTGCTGAAGCCTATTTCCATGGCTAAGGGGAACGGCTTTAATCTCATGTTTTGGGGAAAATGGGGCTGGACCTGCAGGTAAACCCTTTGTCTAGATCCTTATTGTCCTCAGGCTGTTAAAATAAAAACCTGATTAGAAACATTTCTGTCACAAATCATGAACAAGTGTGTAGACAAAAGTGGGCACACAGGAAAGACCGGGGAGGATGTTGGAAAGGTGTAAGAAGCCCATCTTGGTGTCTGCTGAGACAAAGAAAAGTAGCATAGAAAAGGATAGATCCACAGTTCAGCCCCAAGGCACAGCAGACCAGATGAGTTTCTATCATTCTTCGAACTCTTTGACCAGGAACTTTTCTCCATAAAGAAATATTTCCCTATTTGATCTGTACCCCAGTTCGTAAATTCTGCATCAAAGAAAGTGTCTAGATCCCACATTGCCTTCTCTCTGCTAAGGGCAACATCTTATGGGGCTTGTGTTATTGTTAAGGCACTTGGGTCAAAAAGGGATTTTATAATACTGAGGTTCTGGGAATGCTTTTCACTGTATGCCTATCCTATGTGCCAGACTGTCATACTGATTGCCCCTCTCATGCCATTTACATGTGTGTTCTTAAGCTTCAAATCCCCCTTACCTGTTAAAATAAATAAATGCATTAAATAATTTCCTCTGTAAAGTTTTTTTCAAGCATTTTTGGTTTGCTTTTTAACAAAATCAGGCTGAAATGTAGCACAAAGGTACTAAACCAGATGCAAAATGCTTTGTACTTGAAGTAAGAAGAGTTTGTGATGACACTTGCATCTCTAAAACATTTAGTAGATTTCAGTTTTTTCCAAATGAATTCTCCAGGCCATTTCTATTGAGGTTAATTTCCAGTGTACCTAACAGCACTGTAACTAGGCATCATTAACAAAATAAATCTAGGAGAGGCCATTCATTTGTCTTAGCTAAATAGTTATGAGAAGAATGTGTATCTCCAACAAATGTTTGGAAATGTCTCTTCTCATGGTGGTAACAGATTGCAGAAAAACACAACACTTGGGCCGTTTTATTGTAGAAATCAATTTAACTTGCTAGGAGACAGATTATAGCTTTGGAAAAAAAACCCACTGATTGGGCTGATAAGGTTAGAAAATTGGAAAAGTCTTCCAGCCTTGCTTAGAATGGGGGATTAGCAGTGAATTACAACCTGATTTATGGAGTTGTTTGTCGATACCTACAAGATTCACTGAGCACTTCTGAAAACAGTCTTGCACAGAGCAGCAGGAGCAAAGAAGAAAAGGTTTACCAAGTAAATGTCAGTCGTGGGAAACGTCAAAATGAAAGAAAGTTTAAAAAGGTTGCCCCAAATTATTTGATCAAGCCCACATAGTGTGTGAGTGAGCAAAGGATTAAAGCCAGAACTCATGGCCACACCTCCCCAATGCCATCATGCCCAGTGGACTCAGCCTGAGACTTCTGGGGGAAATTTAGCTTAGCATCAGAATCTGGCTATTGAAATGCTCCTGGTTCCCGAACTGGGAAGGAGGTGAGTCCAATCCTGAATTCACTTTGGAGTGAGGTGCTTTGCAAGAAATCAATCACTGGGAAATTCCAGGTGAGAAGGATTTTTCATGCTGAGGAGTGTTAGTCTATCTGGATGCCTAGGTGATGTGTTCTGGAAATCTGCCATGCAACAGATTCCTGCCCTAGGTGAGAAGACAAATTTCAGCAAGTAATCCATTATATGTGCTGTGAACAGTGAGAGATAGAAACATTTTGTAAGCAGTTAATTTTATGGGATGATTTTACAGTATTATGCCTAAAGGCAAGGGTACACAGCACTTCTTCCAGCTCACTAACAAGCTGAATGTAGGAGCTTTCATTATGCAGCAGTACTCCAGAGAAGAAACAGGGAGGAAAACAATCAAGGAAAATACCAACAGAGAAATATGTCACTTTGGCAAAATATATTCTGCAGCATTTTTTATGGATTTCTACAAAATATTAGAGTGGGTTAAATTCCATGAAAATTCATTGAAGGCCAGATTTCTAATCTTTAGCAAGACAGGGACAAAGAATGAAATTTTCATCTTTAGGCTCTATATGTGTGTTTTGTTCACCAGACATGTAATTTAACGCACAAACTTTTTTCCAAATTTATGAGGAGCATTCCCTTTCCACTGTCAAAAATAAGGGAATAGAAATTTCAGTATTACCTGGTTTATGTTAGAACCTTTAAAGTTAGAACTCTTCTCATTTAAAACTACATTTAGTTTTAACAGTATATTTTAGATCCTAAAAGTCTTTGGAAAATCACAACCAAATTGAATAATGTAAAGTGGAATGTGCTTCCATGATGTGGGGTTTTGGTCAACAAACACTACATTGAGTTTTTTCTTAGATGATGGAGGGCTTCTAAAATCCACTTGAAAAGTTCTCTGTTGACAGCATCATTGAACTAAAAATAATCAGCATATAGGGCATTTCTCAGACCATTATGTAAAAATTTGTGAAGAAGAGCCACTAGAGAGGAATAATAGGGCTGCTCTGCATAGCAGAGCAGTGTTTGTCACACAGAGCTTCATTATTTTTACCTCCTGAAGCTGTGTCCATCTGTGATTTTTGTACGGTGTTCATTACTGTGCAATATAAGCAACCACAGCATGTTTATTAAAAGATTGCCATTGCTTTGATTTCAGCATGGAGACTGCCCTGAATTTTAGGCTCAAATCTTGCTCCTTTTGAATTAAAAAAAAAAAAATAGAATTCATTTAGGTGAAACCAACCCTCTTTTATATTGTTCCCAGATTATAGAAACACTGAATACAATTAATTTTATCAGACAATTTAATTTAGCTTTGGAATATAGAATTAATGTGGAAAATGGTCCAAATGGAAGATGTTTAAAACAAAACCAAAAAAGAAGTGTTAGGAGTACATTGCATAAGAACATAAGAATAGTTTAACTGCATGCATCTGGAGGTCTGTCTCCTTTGCTGTATAACACCAAAAAGTGGTCTGCCATGCTGAGTACTCTCATCACTTTGCCAGCCAGTGACAGCAAGGAAGAAATACCAGGGTTTGGCCTCGTGCTTGGCAGAGGTTCATGCCTCTTGACAGCAGATGTAAAAAGTAAAACAGGGATATAGCCCATTTATGATTACTCAGAGGGAACAATGTTAAGTAGACTAATGGAATCTGAGCTAGGATGAACTTCTTGATGTTTAAGTGAAACTAAACCAGACAGCTTCACTCTGACACATCTTACATGACAGGGCACTGTCTCAGTTTACAATATTGAAAAGAAATCAAAACCACAACCACATCTAAATGCTATCCTATTCTAAAATGTATTTTTATTAAAATAGAAGGTGCCTCCAGATTGTTCTTTATATTCTGTCTCCTATTACCATGCATGCAAAGTTCCCAAATCCATCCAAACCACTTGCCATGGTTTTTTAACATCTCTGTCCCTATACTGGAGAAACAGAGATTTTTGAAGGCTGTAAGTTCAACTCCTCTTTTCACTGTGCAGGAGGAAACATCCACCATTATTCTGTTGATGTAAGAAGTTTATCTAACACACAGATTGTGCTGAATTTTGCAAATGTTTGTTCATCATGAAAATAAATCATCTGCTCAGGGAAGCTTAATGATGTGAAGAGCTTAAGGCCACTCACTTCTCCGTTAATGAGACCATTACTGCAGACAACATACGAGCTGGAGATGGTGCTGTGCAGGGCCAGGAGCTGGGCTTGGTGATCTTTGAGAGTTCCTTCCAACTCTGCCTTATTCTGTGATTCTGAAAAGCTGGATATTCTTGCTGCTGTGCTAGGGGCAAGCAAGCAGAGGAACCACTTGCTCCTTCCAGATCACAGAGCTCATTTGCACTTGCCTAAGGTCATATACACTATGTTTACATGTTACCTACATGGGGATTTACAGGTAGGCATGAAGACCACCTGTGGCAGCAGTTTCAGCTCCTACATTTGCAGGCAGCTACTCTCACCTCCAGGGAACCTGGCTGCCACCTGAGAAGACACCTGCAGCTGGGTTTCCACTCTGTACCAAAAACACCTGGTTTTGGTACATACTTGCAGAAGAGTAATGGGAAAACTGCATTACTGCAGAGTTTTTTACCTAAACGCTATCTAAGAAAGCAAAAAAAAAAGGTGTATTTCTATGAGCCTGCAATGGAAAAAATAGAATTTTTTAAAAATCACATAGTAGCAAGGACCCTTTTGCTTTGTCCTTCATTTTCCAAATATGCAGCTCTCTTTAGAGATTTGCAGAGTACAGGGGGAAAGGAATGCAGCCCAGCAGCTCTCATCATTATATAAAAAATCATTTATTCATAGTTAAAGTAAGTGCTACATTTTGCTGTGTGGTGAAAGCTAAGCATAGCTAATTTCAGATTTTTATAGCTTTTCAACGCGAGCATGATAAAGTGCCATATGGCACTCTTGTAACTGGGCGAAGTCTCCCAAATTGGCGTGACTCCCTTTCGAACCACTCGGTGAGGCTCCCAGGCGCAAGGCCAGGGCCCTCCCTGGCTGCCACGGCCCCGCGGAGCGCAGCGCCCTGCCCGGGCGGCCCCCGGCCCGGCCCCGAGCCCGCCCGCCGGGCATTCCGCCCGGCAGCCGCGGGCAGCCTTCGCGGGCACTAGCCTCGAAGAGCAAATGTCAGAGAATGGAATTTGACCCAGTTTATGAAACCATCTTCTCTGCCTCCTGCTGCCCTCTGCTGTCACAGGCCGAGGCGGCTCGGAGAGGGCCGCGGAGCCGCAGCAAGGCTCGGTCACTGCGAGCGCCACGATCTGCCCGGGGAAACCCCCACGGCTGAAGGGCGGCCACGCAGGCAGGGCAAACCAACCACCGGGCCGGGAACCGGATCGTTGTGGAACAGCTCTGAAGTTTCTCCCGTGTGGGAATCTACTCATGCTTTGTTGGTGTGGGACAGCAGGGTGATGTTGGTCCTGCGCACTGATCTGGAAAGGGAGAACACGCAGCAGCCAAGGGACCTGTAGGGTCTTGGCTTTTCATACAAAAACCTACATCACAATTGCAATGGTTTCAAATGTTTTTAGCATAGCATATAAGTGAATTCAAGAAGTTCAGTTCACAATACTTTTATCTTCAGCAATAGTAGTGTGCTGTGTCTCTTGGGTCAGCCTCTTTCTAAAAATGCACTCTTTCTGCAGTAACAAACCTCTAGCCAGAGCAGAGTGGAGACTTCAGTGATATTTCTCAAACACTTTTCCCAAACTGTGAATGTACTGACAGACTATCTGTCTGAACACCTGTGGACCCAACATGAGCTCTCTTGCGCGTCTGGTCAGCCCATGGTGTTGCTTAGAGTCACGTCACCAAGGTGCACCCAGCAGACACTGAGATGCAGAAGAGACCACTCAAGGGCAACCACAACCCCGGCATGCTGTTGGTTCGTTCTCCCCACATTTGCTTCGGGTGCCACTTGTTCTTCATACTCCTTTAGCAAGGACTTTGATGAAGATCCGGGTAACTCCACAACAAAATTTGTGTTTCTTTGAATACTTATTTTGATACCTGCTCTGTTACATAGATTACAAAGCACGGTTGAGCCAGTCTGTCCTGCAGAAGACACAGGTAGCACTGAAAATCTTGGCGTAATTGCTCTAAATGCAACAATATTTTAATCTATAACTTGATTGTGTCAAGGTTTTTCAAGAAAAAAAACATGTTAGTGGTGGATTGCAACTAGAGCTACAGAATGCTCAGGTGGACAGTCTCCCTGGCAGACTTCCCCCTGCTGTTCCTGTATTATATATCCTACCTCATTGATATTTCTAACTGTGAAAATGGCATTGGCAAATAAATGTCTTACAGCAGCGCCTGCAGATCACCACACACTAGAACACTCTCAAAAACAGATGATGAGTCTCTAACTCTTATGCAATAATCTAGAAAAGTCTTTTTTTTTTTTTTCTCAAAACTTGGAATAGACCCTGATATAATTCTGTAAAGTGGTTTAGGGCAAGGAAATATTTATTTTACAACACTGAAGAGTGTTGACAGCTTGTTCTTTGACAGTTTGTTCACAGGCATTCCTCAGAAAAGGTGGGAGTTTTACAAGAAGGAAAGAATACCAGCAAGAAGGCCACTCCTGTCCTGGAGTGTTAGTTGGATGCCAATAAACTACTCTTTCAGCCCCAGCCCTTGGTTTTAAGGGTACTACAGAAAACTGGGTGCAGCCCTCAAGGCACTGGAGCACTCCTGTCAAAATTCCACTCATATTTTTTTCCTGCAGATGTCAATTACAGTCATGGCAATGGGAGAGAGAGAGATTGGGTGGTGAGGAGTATGATTTGTCACCTGGACTGTAAGCTCAGAGGAGAAAAAAATTAAAAGTGCTCGTATCATTGTGAAATGCCTGATGAAGGAAGATGGGGGAAACAAAGAGAAGAATGTGGGTTAAAACTGAAATTCAAGAAAGCTGGTGAAGAAGCTTCATGGAAGAGAAAGAAGCATATGCCCTGAGGGCATACTTGCCTCCAGATCCTTGAAAGCTACCTCAGTTTCCCCAATATCTCTATTTCTCTGATGAAAGTAACTACTGCTTGCATATCCGGCAAGAGCAGTGTTCCAGCCCACATATAATTTTTTGCCTTTAATGTAAAAAGGGATTTTCTGAAAACAGAACAAAAACAAAAACAACTTTGAAATATTCAAGAAACACCTCAGAAAACTGAGAAGAACGTTGTTGGGGCTTAGATTTGGTTTTCTTTTTTCCCTATAAAATTTTTTCCCATAAAGTCGCTAGGAGACTAATTGCTGGGTACTTACGGGTGCTTGACAAAAACAATACACCCTTTTTTGGTCTCAGGGAGTTTTTCTCTCCGGGGGGGGG